>OZ010788.1:575856970-576201970 GCA_963932465.1 Maratus speciosus | reverse complement strand
CAGAACCATCTACGGTATCTTTCATTAACATCATAATAAATCTTTAATAGAATAACTTAAACTAAAATAAATACAAATGCTAATATAAAGTAAATACGTATTAATTTAATTTCAGTACATACATTTATATGGTTTACATCACAATGCAGCTCGTTTGAATTTGGCCAAAACTTTGATCCTTCTAATTTACGTTACTTATACTGCTTTAAAAAAATCGTTTATCTCGAATCTCGAAGTGACGGCGCATTTGCCTGGTTAACAGCAAGAAGTGAAGTGAGGTGATCAAGTTGGGGAAATCATTTGACCCAAAGCGATATAAGTAAGCGTCCTATCTTAAATGGGAGAAGTAACCGCAAGATTAAAAGCGAGGTCACATCAATCAAGGTCACGCGCCACGTAGCGGATGGAATGTGAACTACAGGTAAATACCTAACTGTTTTCTTACTCACACCACTAAAATTGTAAAGTTTTTTTCACCTTGATTAATAAATGAAATGGCTCTGACAAGGCGAAGAAAACTTCGTGGTGTCATATGGATGCTCCTCTCGCTACGTCATTATTTTGCAGTAAGTGTGGCAAACAAAGTTCATTTCCATGAGTGACTAAAGGTTTAGAAAATATGCGCCACACTAAAAGACCGCGTATGTGGATTATCACTCCGTCCACAAGATGGCGCAACTGTGTTAATTTACGCCCGATTCCAGCATTAAATTTGCACGCTTACTTATATCGCTTTGATTTGACCTGTCCATTATACGCCTGCCGGCCGAAATCATTGTAGGAAGAACTGAAAATTTGTTTTCAGCGTAAAAGAACTAAAAATAACAAAAGGTGAAAGGAAATTCCAGCTGAAACGTGCTTTCGGCGCCTATTTTTAAACATCAGTCACACAGTTGTTACTCGATTAAGCGGGGGCGTTCGTAAAAGGTATTTGGTTTAAGCGGGGAAAAAAAGCATAGAAACAATAAGAATAAATTTGGTTCCGGAGGATTCTATTCGAATAAGCGGGGTATTCAATTATCCGTGACCCGATTAAGTGGGGAGGACTGTAATTATATTTTCTTCGTTTTAGCACTTATTGAATAAAGCAAAAGTAAATTTTAGAAGTTACTGAGCTCCTTTAGCCCTTTAATGCATGATTTTTTATTTTGTTCGTAAAACATTATATTTCAATCTATTTCTGTTAATTATCCACTAGACAAATGGTGAAAAAAACTTATATATGTTTCTGTTGGACATAATGTCACTCCTGAGTTACATAACAAAAATGGCTCAAAAAATGATAATTTTAAATTACATACTTAAAGTGCACAATAACAACTATTCAACGATATAATTTTTATAATGATTTTAATGGTTTGCAGAATTAATAATGACTACCTTATAAAGATAGAGAAAAAACGCCAGTCGAGCCCATTGCAAGCAGTATAAAAAGAAAGCTGTTATAACCTACACGTGATAACAAATCAGAACAAAAACAGACTTCAGTACCTTAAATGCGTGTTATCATACTTCAGTAACACATAATAATTCACCTAAAGACCAATAGAATTGAGATCTGCACGGGCCGGCCTGCGGGCCAATTTTCATTCATGGCAATCAGCCCGGGCCTGGTCTCCACTCTTTTCGGGCCGGGCCTAACTTATTTTTTTGTACATGGACTGGTTTCATTCCTAGCCTTCAAAAGGCACAAAATTTTCAGTCCTAGTTTTGACCCAGCTCGTATGAAAATCATTGTCTCAGCTTGGCCTGGTCCATTCAAAGGTTAGTTAAATTAGGCCTGGTCCAAAAATTTTTGCAAAATATGCATATACAGTATAAAGTCTAAAGTCCGGAATCGTCGGGACTTTACCAAGTCCGAACTTCGGATTTTTCCGAACTTTGGGTCATCAAAAATATTGCTTTTACAATAAAAATAAAAAGAAAATTCACTACTTAAAAACTAAATATGACGTTCATATATTAAAATCTGCATATAACAACTATTAATACTAAATTAAACAATCATTTTCATTAAATAAATCATAACAAAATAAAAAGTAAAACAAAAACTTTTATTTAAGGCTGTTCTCAAATCCGAAAGGGCAACTTTATAACATAAGTTTTAATTTATTTTTTGTTCGGAGATGCATGAAACTAGCAGGTGTTGTTGCTCAGAAACTATGTAATCAAACTGTGTTTCCGTTTTTTTTTTTTTTTTTTTTTTTTTTTTTTTTTTTTTTTTTAAACGCAATAGATTTTTCTGAAAACAATTTCAAAGTGGGCGTTTTGAACCGAATTCCCGCGCAAAAGAAGAATAATTACTCAAGGAAGGGTGAAAAACGTCTCTGTCACGTGGTGAAATAGCTTATAACTCAATAGGCAATTAATTTTTCAAAAAGTGGAAAACACAGTTCAATTGCAAATCTCTTCCATAGTCAGGCCTTCCAATTTTATACCTTTCCGTTAAAAAACGAATTTGTAATTGTGTGAAGACGTTTTTCGCTTGTTGAGCAGAGCAACTTTCTTAACTATTGAACATTTTAGTTAATGTGGGCTGCTTTTTTAACTTAGGTATATCATTGAGAAGTTTTTCTTTTATTCTGTACATAGAGATGAGTAAAGATTCAGTAATAAAGCTTCTTTGCTCTAGACCTTTTTTTGTTTCAACTATTTTGTTTTTTTTACTTCTTTCTTGAATACTGCCGCTGGAAAGTCCGAGCTTTGGGTGTCCGAACTTTAGACTTTGTACTGTATTTTTAAATCGTCATTATTCTACACTTAAACATTAAAATGTATTCTGTTTAAGGAATAGTAGATTTCTACGCTTATTAAAATATAGCAAAACGTGCGAAAAGGAACCTGCCTATGACGGAACCCTGTTTTAAATTGAAAGAAACGTGTTGATCCATGCAAAATTAATATACTAATACGTAAGAAAAGAATATATAATACATTCGGGCCGGATTTTTTTCTATGAGTCAGGCATAGGGTTGTAGTGGGCAGCTGCCCGGGTACCAGCCCAGCTACCCACGCGGGCTGGGTTTTTTTTATAAAAAAAAAATCCGAGTTTTTCTACAACCTTAAGGGTTGTAGTGGGTAGCTGCCCAGGTACCCACCCACCTACCCGCCGGACTGGGTTTTTTTTTAATAAAAAACCCGGGTTTTTTACAACCCTGGTCAGGCCGGACCCGGGCCTGGAAATTTCGGACCGTGCAGGCCTCTACAATAAAATGCGCCAAATGGCCAAAAAAAAAAAAAAAACGAAGTTACATTATGCATTTAAGGGTTAAGCTACTCAGCATACTGTTGTGATGCCATTTTCTGAATTACTTAAAAGTTTTATTTTCCCATTTATCCCCCTTTTAATTGAAATGTGATTGAACTCTTATCGCCGAATTATCATTTTTAAGTTGAACCAATAAAGAATAGTCTACTCTTTTTTCTTAATTCCTGACTCAGCGTTTCTTAAAAGACTTTAAAACTTTTTTGTTATTTTCTTTTTTAAAACCCGTCTATTAAAAAAAAAATGAAACACAGACGAAGAGTGTTTTGTTAAGGCGTACTTGACGGACAACTTTTCTTTTTATGTCCAAGCCTAGTTTGGTGTGAGTTACGACATGTGCTAAATGAACTGATAGCGTGTTGTCATCTTAGGGTTACCGAAGAAAAAAAGTTGAAGATACAAGGCAAACAGGTGAAGCGACTCCTCAGAATTCTAACTACCTATGTGTGATTTCAATGCTAAGACATTTTCTGATCAACTTATGACCCCTTTTTGCATTCTTCCCATGTGTGGGGATTTCCGCACCGTCAAATGTGGACAGCGGAAGATCTTAAACTTGGAATTAGAGTTGTTTATTTATATTTTATCTTGGCTTTCATTTAAAGGGACGATCCACCAATACAGGTTTTTTCCCTCGACCAATCGCGAAATTCCATAATAACCTAAAGGGAAAATATTAAATTAGTGACTACTCATTACGTAATAGAATTATCGAAAGACGGTTTTCCACGATTAGACGTAGACGTCGACTAGAGTCCTGCACGAGTCGGGTTGTATCCGACCCGAAATCCGACAAACAAAAATTCGTCAATCCGAAACCGAAAACCAGCAGAAACCGACGTAAAAGGAAAATAATCCATATTCAGAGTCCGATTATTACAGGGCCACATGGGGCACGCATGATGCATTTTGTGCATTCTCTGAAGATAAAAATTAATAAAAATTTCCATTTGTAGTGCGCAGAAAAAGATGTATTTTTCCCATTCATGCAACGTATACCTCGGTATTTTTCACTAACGACAACGAACTGCAATGTAAACTTCGAAAGTCCAAGAAGAACGGATATTGCACCTAACATATTGTATTCAGTCTTATAGGTTTAATGTTTTACCTATTCTAAAGACCATATAGTGCAGAATACAGTGTAACCCCTGAATAACGGTTACCAGTGAGACCGATGAAAAGTGACCGCTATTCAGAGGTAGCTGTTATTCAGAGGTTTCATTTTTAAAAAAATCATAATTACATAAATTTAAATAGAAATACACAGTCATTTTAATTAATCCTCATTGTTTTAATACATTAAAGAAATCAGTGATTTGCAGTTGCTTTTTCTTCTGCAAATATCTTTCTCCAAAGAAATAATAGTATGAGTTGTTTTGCTGTACAACTCGTCATCATTATGCTTTAATTCAAAATTTTTGATTTCACGAAGGTTCGTAAAAAATTTGGTGTATGTGTTAATACTGGAAATTTTAGGTGATTCTATAATCTCTTCCATATCCCCTTTCGCATCACTTTTCTCTTCCTCTCTCCTATCTTCCACCATTTGCTGTATGAATCAAACGCAGCAGTAACTGCCAAATCTTTGTCCAGACACACAAACTTACTGGCGTTCGTGTTAGTTATGATTGCTGTTCTAAGAATGTTATCTAAGCTTTCCCCATCATTATTGTCTTCATTTTCTATGTCTAGTTTTGGAAATGGATTAAGTGTTCAAGAGATTAAGTAACATTTTGTTGACATATTAAGTAAACTTTGTTTGATCTGCTTCAGATTTTGGTTTGCAAATAAATATGAAATTGTACCAGAAACTGTTAATTTTTTTTTTCAAGTGACTTTTGAGCGGCCGTTGTTCAGAATTCCTTATTTAGAGGTTCGTACTAATGTTAATGCTATGGAATGTGCTTGGTTCCATCAATATGTGGCCGGTATTCGGAGGTTATCCTTGTTTAGAGGTGACCGTTCAAGGAGGTTTCACTGTATTTTACCTTACTTATATATTTAATGCATTTTTACATGTGTCTATAATATACTGTTTTTTCGTAGAGTTATGGTTTATGTTGTAAACTGCACGCAAAACTGTCTGTCCAAATTATAATGCATGAATTTCTTTGAGAAAAGGGACTAGACATGGCCTGTGTGCCCCGGGCCCAACATAGAGTTAATCAAGCTCTGTCCATATTTTAATGCAATCATGGATAAATAATCTAATATTATATCTCTAATATCAATTTTAACTTTTTTTGTTTAAGAAATGAACAAATATACACTCATTATTATTCAAATAGAGTAAAATCTCGTTACAACGAAGCTCTGGGGATCACTGATTGAATTCGCTATATACAGAAAAATTCGCTAAAGTTAATATTTTTATAATGAAATGGCATAGTAGGATTTTTTTTAACAATTCCTGCGTTGCCAAGTCTCCGGCTTTTTGAACACCACTATTATCTTAGAGAAAATCTAGTTCTTTTAAATCACCCAATTGTTCCAATTAAATAAAACAACATTTTCTGTATTAAAATACTGGTATCCAAAAAGCGGAAGATTTGACAGCTCTGCAATTCAAATAATATTTATTAAACTGAAAAATTCGTTGTAACAATATTCTACGTATATAATTTTTTTTTAAATATTCGTAAAATATTCGACTTTCCTTCGAAAAATCGGGTCAGCCCGAACCTGAAAAAGTCAAAATTTAAAACGATCCACAACGGAAAAAGAAAGTGTCAACCCGACCCGAGTCGTCGGACCGCGGGACGGTTCGAGTCAAACCCGACCCATGCAAAACTAACGTAGACCAGATAAGTGCAAATCAATCCGAAACCCGACAAAGGAAAAAAAAAAAGACACTTTTCAACTCGGAATGGAAAACAATCCATATTTTAATACAATTATTATTAAAAAATATTCAATTATAATTATATTTCTAATAGCAATTTTATGTTAAACAAGAAATGAAAAATTATGTGCAAGCGTAGATTATGATACACTTTCCAACACTTGTAGAATACTTTAACAAAACTTCACGGTTTAACCCTCGGATGACCAAGTGGTGTCATTTTCCGACGCCAGCCCAAGTTCAATCCTACTGTGAATTAATGATCATTATTAGGTGCGTTTGTAATTATATAAATACGTAGCACCTATAGACGCCGTTCGGTCCGTCTGTCCGCATATAACAGAGCAAACACTACCCAACCGAATGGTCTGAAAATTTAAATATATAATTGTTGCAAAATTTTGTCGAGTCATTTCAAATTTTATGAAAATTGGATGTATAGTTTAATGACAGGGACGGTCAAAAGTTTTCCGTTACACGACGGGCAATGGGAAAACATTATTGCAAGTACATTTTAATGATGTTACAGCCTTTTGAACAGAATGAAATTGACATGCACTTATGAAGTGCACTAAAATATACATTCAGTATAATATGCAGTGCAAAAAATATTTATAAAACTAGCTATAGTACCAACGCACCTCATTTGCCACGTTTGACGAGCAATTTCCAGCTTGTATTTTTTAAATCCTTTGTTCCAACAATATTGCATTTTCTATTTTTTCTATGGCTGCAACTGTTATATATATTATTAAATTAATTTTAAAAGCTAAGTTTTGGAATTTTTCTGATGTGGTAAATAAATATGTGTTTTTACTTTCTTCTATCTTTACAAGAAGAAAGCATTGGATTCGTGAAAATTTTCGACTTTCGGTTTTCGACGGATTTACACGTTTCAGGGGTCAGAGATTCCGAAAAACATGTTTTTACAAAATGTCTGTCTGTCTGTCTGTGACACACATTTTGTGGGCGCTCTATCTCAAGAACTAAAGCACGGAATTTAATAAAAACTTATACTCAGTTAGTCCCTGATATAAATTGGTGCTGATTAGTTTTTGGTGTAAATCGCTCAAGAAGTGGCGCTGCTATGCAGCCTTTTTCACGATTTCCACAATAGCTCAATCTCCAGAACTAATGCACGGATTTTCATTAAACTTCAGATTCAGTTAGTCCTTGACATGAATTGACGTTTTATAGATTTTGGTTTAAATCGCTCAACAGGTGGCACTGCTATGCTGCATTTTTTGCAATTTTCGCAATAGCTCTATCTCAAGAACTAATGCTTGGATTTTCAACAAACTCCAGATTCAGGTATACCTTGATATGAATTAGTGCTGTTTATGTTTTGGTGCAAATCACTCAACAGGTGGCGCTGCTATGCTGCATTTTTCAGAATTTCCACCATAGCTCTATCTCAATAACTAATGCACAAATTTTCATCAAACTTCAGATTCAGATATATCTTGATATCAATTAGTGCTGTTTATGTTTTGGTGTAAATCGCTGAAGAGGTGGCGCTGCTATGCTACATTTTTCTGTATTTCCGCTGTAACTCTGTTCCAAGAACTAACGCACGAATTTTCATCAAACTTCAAATTCAGATATACTTTGATATGAATTGGTACTAAATTGATGTAATTTCTTATACTACTTAAATGATTTAATTGATGTGATTTATATAGAAGAAAGTTTTGCGATGGCCACAACATACTGGTTTAACTATGGGGTCACTGAATGACCCCATATGGCCTTTCATGATTCAAATTTCCACCTGGTCATCCGAGGGTTAATAAGGTGAAAGATGATGTCTAAGCAAACAATTTGGAAAACGCATATAACACATATTTGAAAACCCAATTTCTGGAATTGCCATCAATAGTCGGAAAATATTCGAATTCGTTTGTGCAGCCCTGTATATGATCTATAAATTTGTATAGATACTTTGCTACATAGATAGTATGCTAAAATTTAGATCAGTTAGGAAACGCATAGTACAGTTGTAAATTCTCCTTCAGAAATTTCCCTCAATAAACGGAAATGTACTCGAGATATTTTGTGCTGCCGTGTATTTGATCTAAAGAATTTATAGACACCCAGTAATAGGCAAAAAATTAATTTAATTTAAAAACGCGTACCAAAACTTAAAACGCACTTCCAGTAATTATTTTTAATAGACTGTAGCTGACTTATATTGTGTGTCCCTATAAATGAAAAAAAAAAATGCCTGCCGGCCCGGCCTACAGGCAGAGGTAGATTTCGAAGTTAAGTATACTAATTTCACAAACAAAAACCAAATCATGATTAAAGGTAAACCCACTTTAACAATTTTATCCGGCCGCTTTTGACGAGTTTTTATTTCATTTTTATATAATAACTGGTTTTATCAGAATCATGTTAGGGCGGTATTCAAAAAAATATTTTTCCATGCTCAACAACTCGAAATTTTCTGGCATAACTCCAGATTCATTTTTAATAGGAAAAACATGAAACTTGTTGACGTGATATTTGAAGAGATTTATAAGCGACCTGTGTTTTTAATTTTCGTTCAATTAATTAAAACTTGATACATAAACAATTATTTTCTCAGTAAGACAATATTTTCGGGAAATTCCGTTCAAAATGCCCACTTTGACATCATTTTTTGAAATATATTCTGCCTCTGTCAAAAAATCGATCATTACGATACATTATATAGTTTCTGAATAAGCGAATCTACCAACTGGATGTGTTTGAGAGCAAAAATGAATTTAAAAATGAGTCAGAAAATAAGCAGTTTGGATTTGAATACTCCCTTAATACGATGATTTTTCCAACACAATCCGCTTCGGAAAATTCGGTTCAAAAGGCCCACTTTGACAGCATGTTTTAAAATATATTCTGCCTCTATCAGAAAATTGACCATTACGGTACATTATATAGTTTCTGAGTAAGAAAAGGTATCAATTGGAAGCCTTTGAGAGTAAAAATGAATTGTAAAATGAGTCAGAAAATAAGCAGTTTGGATTTGAATACACCCTTACTAAGATGATTTTTTTCTTCAACCGCTATGTATTTTTAATTTGTTTTTGCTGTAAGAAGTGGTCCTATCCAAAACTTGTCTATATAGATGTTGTAGACAATATTAAGAAGATATATGATAAATTCATGGGGATTTATGTCTTTTGAATTGACGGAGTTATGGATTTTTTTCTTCTTCAAACGCCCTTTTTGTTTTCGTTTTTAATTTTTTTTTTGCGGTACGAATTGGTCCTATCAAAAACTTGTGAATATAAAAGTTGTAGATAATGTTAAGGAGATTCATGATAAAATTAATTGGATTTGGCATCTTGAGAATTGACGAAGTTATGAATTTTTTTTCTTCCCAAAACCCTATTTTTTGCGCCCCTTGAGCCCATTTTTAACTTTATCAAAAATCTGTGATACATAAAATTTTGGCCCTATTTTTAGAAGTAATAAAAACTTTAAACTGATTCGATATGTACAAAATTTAAGAAGTTATGGGGTTTTTTCGGTTTTCACAAAACCCCTCCCTAATACCTTCCCCTTGCCCATTAACGAACTCGACCGAGATTTTATGTATCAGTTTAAAAGAGATTGGTGCAGAATTGTGGAAGTTATCGTGTCCAGAAGAAAGTGATATATATAGATAGATACATAGATATATAAAGTTTTTTACTGAGGGTGGTTTTGGGCTCTATGGGTCATGATCGGTATAGATCTGCAAAAATTTTTCAGAAATTCCAACATAGGAATGACGCCAATAGGTAGTATTTCATGCGAAATCTACCTAATATAAATGCTACATACTTTATTTTGAATACCGAACATGCTATAATATAAACCTCATTAACGTATGCCAATTGCATGACAATAGGAGTATATTTACGCGAGTTAGAACACGGACAGACAGACAAACTCAATTTATAAACACTTTTCAACTATGTTGGAAAGAGTTAAAAATGAACACATATATATACAGTGCAGCCCCGATTATCCGAGCTAATGGGGACCGCTAGTACCTCGGATATCGGAAACCTCGGTTAATAGAAACTGAGTATAAAAACTCGCCGTGCTTGCGAATTTAACATCTCTTAAAATAAAAAACAATAGAACGTTTTTTAAATGATAAAAATAAATATATATAAAGTTATGTTTCATAGCTTAAAAATTAAAAAAGGTGTTAGTGTTATTTATCACGGCCGACCATCTGCACGAAGGATACAGGCCCAAGGGTGAGTGCCCTCCGTGGGGGTCTTTCTAAGGAAAGCTAACCCGTATTTACGCAAGGTTTCCCGAGGTTCGAAGAAAACCACGAAAACTCCGAACGATTAGTCCGACGGGCGCGATCGGGTTCAAACCCAGCACCTCCCGTCTACCACCTTCGAGAGCAGAACCTCTCAGCCACTGGTGGGGCCAAATTTAAAAAGAAAATCAACTACTAGTAGTAAATTTAAAAAAGCAAATTGAAACATTTACGAAAGTTCACACGGCCACTGGAAACAAAGCATTGTTCGCTGTTGACTTCTCAGGGTCCAATGTTTCTTGGGAGTTGAGTGCTTTGGGTGGCAGAAGAACCTGTATAGCACGGACAGTGAACTAAAAAGTGTGGTCTTTTTCGAGGTTCATTCGCACAGAAAAAAAAAAAAAAAAACAGACTACGTTATTAGACTCGGTTAACAGAAACCTCGATTAATCGAGGTTCTACTGTATTAATGTTCAAAAGCGACTCAACCAGACCCCGACCCGCAAGAATCTGATCCCAACCCGAAACGAAAAAATTAGCGTCAACCGATCTGGTAGAATCGGGTTACCCGATCCAATACATGAGTCTACTTCCTATCACATGCCGTCATTGATAGGATTGAAGCTTTTACAAAAAAAAATAAAATTCATTTTGACAGAGTAGTCTATGACTCTCAACAATCTAGGAAAAGATATAACAGTGAGTAATGGAAAGTAAATGCTGGACATCAGGGGGATCGGGAGAAGATAAGCATAGCATTTCAGAAAGTAGATTTCTAAGATAAGTTCGCGATCTTTCCCGAGAATCCATACACATACCTGAAACGTTTCTATAAGGCAGTTGCAACTAGCATGCTTGTAATATTTGGTGCCATGATCCATGCGACGAAAATATACACAGAGGGTTCGTTCTTTTATAAGGTTTCTTCATTCCCTAAAAGTACGGAAAAAACTCAAAACAATTTCACAATAATTGCTATTTTTTTTTCGACCAGCCTGTTATCATGAGTGCTAGTAATCAAGAAAGGGGGTGGGAAAAGTAGGCGCAGGAACGGGACCGAATTTGCAATTTAAATTTTCTCTTTTGAATTTCGCTTTTGAAAAAAAAAAAAAAAGTATCATTTATTTTATCTTTCATTTATATTAGGGATGCACCGAATATTCGGTATCTATTCGGTATTCGGCTATGTTACCGAATATTCAGTTTGGCCGAATATCAAACTATTCGGTAGGCCGAATAGCAAATTATTCGGCATGCCGAATATTCGGTTTGGCCGAATATCGAAATATTCGGCCGAAACGAATACTTAAAAAAAAACTTTTAAAACATATTTTAAAAAACCTTATACAACTTCTACGTTTAATAGTCAACTTATAAAGATATTCAGAATAATTAAAAACAGAATCATATTTAAATAAAAGAAAATGTTTTTACATTATTTATTTGCTGTTTGTTAAGTATTATTTAAGAAAATTAACCAATCATGAGGATTTTCATAGGAATTAATTATGTACAAATGCAAGTTCCTCAACATTGTCCAGTAAATAATCTGTTTCTTGTTAAGATTTTAAGAACAACGTTTACAATCTCAGAAAATGATTGCCCACTCCAAACACCGATCTAGGATGCATTTAAAAACTTCCTTGCTTAATCAAAGGGAGTAGAACAGTTATTCTTGCTAAGTTGTCACCATATAAAATTTGAATCGATCGTATTATTTATTTACTTTTACTTTAGTCTCTTCCTGACAAGCAAATATATGATCCTCTATAATTTTTCTTCCAATTTTTTCACAATTTCTCTTTCATTTAAATTTTTTTTTTTAGAATTTAAGAAAATTTTATTCATTTGTTTTAATTCGCAGAAGAAGCCATGAAATTTAAAATTTTATTAATTAAAATTTTTTTTATAACTATCCTCTTCTTAAATAACGCAAAGCAGATTTTTTTCAGCATAAAGTTTATTTAAAAAAGCTCTTGTTTATTAGAATAAAAGTTTCTGTATTAAATATTATGTAAAATTGTTTTAAAATTCAACATTTTAATGCCTTTAAACTTTGAAATATAAAAGTATTTGACAAGCCGAATATTCGGTATTAGGTCGAATAGTTACTATTCGGCTAGCCGAATATTCGGTATTCGGCCAAAATCACTATTCGGTGCATCCCTAATTTATATCAAGTTAAAATAAATAAACCCTCAAAAAAGGAACTAAGGATTTTTCATTAGGCGTCCTCTGATCCCTTGAACACGTAGAAGTTTTAGTTCCGTTTTTCTTTTACGTTCATGTGTGTAAAAGTCGCATTAAACGGGGAGGAGAGTAGGGTAGCAGAGCTCCCCCTTTAAAAAAATAAATCTGTTTCAGTTCTCATCTTTAAAAAAGCCAATAGAAACTTACTTTTGGATTTTCAATATTTCTTATTTGTTGCAGTTCTGTGTTATTTTTGCTAGTGCACATGCATGCCTTAAAAAGGTCATACATCTGCACATGACAAATGAATATTTAAATTGGCGATTAGATAGCCTAAGAATTTATATTTTAGAGCTTCTAATAAAATTATTTTTACATGTAAGACATTGCTTACTAAATTAATGGTGCTCTACAACTTTGTAATTGAATTTCTCCATATCTCATATCGTTTTAATGATGCTAACTCCACCTTTTTCTGTTAGATGGCATTGTAATCGTCTCATAGTGTAGTGCATAGCTGTTTCAGTGATGAATCCAAGGCATTATTGTATCCGCCATGGAAGTATATCATTTATTAATGGTCTGAAAGCACAATTTCCTCCTCAAAACTCCATATCTCCCCCCCCCCTCCCCCAGGGGAAAGCTGCAAAATGTCTGAATTCAAAACACTAGCCGCTTTACCATACCTAGATACCATGTTATGGTTAACTGTATTCATTCTGAAATTAATGGAATGGAACAGGACTTTATTGGGCACACTGCATATTGTATCTCATTTTCTTTCCCTTCAACTAATAAAAATTTCAATTTATTAGCAAATTTGCCAGTTGTTATTTTTTTTTTTGCGCCATAAGCCTAATGATACACAAAGGACACAACAAAATCAGTGAAACTTTAAGTATTCAAACACAATAAATTTTGTAAGCTAGCAGAGAAAGTTTCTATGAAAAAGAAAGGTAAAACTGTCTGTAATTGTTTAACAGTCACTCCTCTTCATAATATTTTCTTTTGTGCTTAACTCCTTTGGGCCCAGCATCCTGTATATACCTTTTTATATTTGAGTGCCATTATTTTCAAACAGTAATTTAAGCCTTATTTACTTGATTAATAAAATGAGGATTATTTTTCGGAACTAGTGACACTAAAAAATAAGAGCCATATGCACCCTGTGAAAATGCATACATGCAATGCTAGTCCCAAAAAGTTTAACCCCACTGTCCAGGAAAATGTCGAAATCATGTCATTTTTTCTATAAAAAATATTAATATGCTAGAAAGAATTAATCTAACATGATATAAAAAAAAAATTGACTATGACTATAAAATTTAAAAATATTAACCATTAATTTAAGAGGCTACACTAGTAACAGGAAGAAACGAGAACGGCAATGTCTAAGGGAGAAATCTTTACAGATTTCTTTACTCTTTACAGATCTTTAATACAATACTTTTTTAATACAATAATCTTACAAATCTTTACAGATTTCTCGCTCGCATTTTCTTTTTCTTTTGCATAGGATAGCTGAGGTTGATATAAGTTGTTGTACGTTTGTACTTTTTCAATTTTGGCTAAAGTTTTTTTATATGATGACACTTTCACTTTTGAAACCGGTTTTGAAAGTGAAATTATCTTTGTTACTGATCGTAATTAAAATCTCCCGTACGAGGGCGCTGTGTCAGCGCCGTAATTTTATTTATTATTCCAATCGTCTGCGTGTTGACGATAGATTGTAATTTAGTTACTAGTGAGTGGAAACACTGAATTTTTGTTGTTGTTGTTATTGAGATAATGGAATGTTTGATTTGGAAACGGCCAGAGAGACTGTTTCACTCTTAACAATTATTGTTTTAAAATAAAGAAATATACAGTTCACTGCGAAGAGTTCCTTAAAAATGGTGTCATTGAGTAACTTTTTGTTTTATTCTTAACATAAATTGGTCCTTCGAGGCCAAAGTAAACGGATTTATCGTTTGCTTTTAGAGTCAAGAATCAGCGACGAGACTTGGTTTCTTCGAATAAGGTAGGACCTTTTCTTTAACATGGCTACTGAATTAAAAAATATTTTGACAAAAAAAAGAGTTTTAAAATGTAAAATTACTAAATTTGTGAGTGAAATTAAATTAAGTGACTCTGATGAATGTTCTTTAGAACTTGTAAATACGAAATGTGATCAATTCAATACAGAATTGAAAGAAATGTTTGATAAAATTTATTCATTGTGCGATGAGGAGGAAATTGATAAATATATCGATGAACAATCATCGATTGAAAAAGAGTTAGATGAAACTTGGTTAAAAATTAAAAGAGCGAAACAAAAACAAATAAATGTTCGTAATGAATCAAAGCCGAAACAAGAGAATAGTGTAACGGAAGTTCGACTTCCCACGATTAATCTACCTTCTTTTAGTGGAAATGTACAGGATTGGATATATTTTAGTGATCTTTTTAAATCTAGCGTTCACAATAATAGCGCACTTTCGGGTGCTCAAAAGTTATCATATTTGAAATCTTCGCTTCATTCTGAAGCTGCAAAAGTTGTACAAAGTATAACGATTTCAGATGATAATTATCAAACAGCGTGGTCCTTATTAGAGGAAAGATATTCCAATAAAAGACAACAAGTGTTTGCTCACATTAAAAAATTAATGTCCATTAATTCAATACAAAGTGAAACACCTAGTGCTATTCTTAATTTGGCAGATACCGCCAGTGAATGTATCAGATCTCTAGAAATTCTCGATCAAAAAATTGAAGGGTTTGCGGATACAATAATAACCTATATATTGTGGCAGAAATTAGATGGGTCCACAAAATTATGGTTTGAACGTGAACAAAAAAAAAACGAGCTACCAAAATTAAAAGAATTAATCGAGTTTTTAAAAAGACAAGCGAGAACACTGCAAGTTTCCAAACCTCTTATAAATAATGTAACTCCTAAACGCAATGCTCAACAACGAATCACTAGTATGGTATCTACATCTAATGGTAAAAACTCAAAAACATTTAAATGTGTTAAGTGTCAGAGTAATGAATTCCACGGTTTGCACAAATGTCCAGAATTCTTAAATCTTTCAGTAGCTTCTAGATATGAATTCGTAAAGAAAAATAATATTTGTTTTAACTGTTTAAAATTCCACTCGGTTAGAAATTGTAAATCTACTTATTCTTGTCGGAAATGTATGAAAAAACATTCGAGTTTACTGCATTTCGAGAATGAAAATGAAAAGCAAATTCAAAACAGCGATAGAAAAAATGAATTTATTTCAAAACCCGAGGTCAGTGATTGCAATATCCAAAACCAGAATCAAATCATAGCGCATTCAAATCTAGACCCGAATGCTGCAACATTTCACATTTCTAACGAAAGAGTATTTTCAGGTACATCTGTTTGTGAGATGAATTATTTAAGTTCTGGCATCTTATCAACTGTCATTGTTTATATTAAAAATAAATTTGGTGAATTTAAGCCGTTAAGAGGTTTGATTGATGTTGGATCAATGAGTAATTTCATTACGATTCAGTGTGCTGATTATTTAGGAATTAAGAAAGAAAAAATAAAAGTTGCGGTTTCAGGATTAAATGGCATCTCCGTGAATATTAACTCCAAGGTAAAAGCATTAATTTCGAACAATTCAAATTTTAAGGCGGAAATAGAACTTCTTTGTGTACCAAAAATATCGGATACTATTCCAGTAAATCGGATTAACGTTCCAACAGAACTATACCTTAATAACATTAAATTAGCGGATCCAGAATTTTACAAACCTGGAAAAATTCATGTTCTTTTGGGAGCTCAAATATTTTATGATCTTTTAGAAGTCGGTCGAATTGAAGTCCCCAATTCTAATTTAAAATTCCAAAACTCGGTATTTGGATTCATTGCCTGTGGAAGCGTATTAAATCCTGACAATCAAATCACGCAAAATACTCATTGTGGGCTTGTTTGTAACTATGAAGATTTGACAAAAGAAGTTCAAAAATTCTTTCAGTTAGAAACATTAGGGATAAAAGACGATCCCACATGTACTGACGAAGATAGAGCATTAGAAATATTCGAAAAATCTGTATCTTATAAAAATAAACGTTACGAAGTTACCTTACCATGGAAAAAAGATTGGCGAGAAATGAACGACAATCTCAAAATAGCCAATAATAGACTAAACTGTCTTAAAGTGAAAATGAAGCGAAAATTAGAGCTTCGTGCTCAATATTGTGAGACTTTGAAAGATTATGAAAATAAAGGAATCATAGAAAAAATAACGGAAACGCACAAGCCAGTGGAGAAACCACTTTTTTATCTTCCACATCAACCTGTCTTTAGACAAAGCCTGACAACAAAAATGAGAGTAGTCTTCGATGCCAGCTCACACGATGTTGGCGAATTATCGTTAAATGATTGTCTTTGGCCAGGTCCAAATCTAAATCCAAACATATTCGATCTACTTATCAATTTTAGATTAAACAAAATAGCATTGATAGGTGATATAGAAAAAGCCTTTCTGCAGATATCCCTAGCGGAGAAAGACAGAGATGCAGTGAGGTTTTTATGGATTGGAGATAGAGGTATAGAAATATATCGCTTCAACCGAGTTCTTTTTGGTATGAATGCTTCCCCGTTTCTTCTTGCTGCTACTCTAAGAAAACATATCAAGAAATTTCAAGTTAGATATCCTACAACAACAAAGTTATTAGATAGGTGCCTCTACGTTGATGATTTCATCGCTGGTGCTGACAACTTGCAAGATGCGTTAGAAATCTCTCGAAATGCTGTTTATATTATGAGCGAGGCAAGTATGAAACTCAGAAAATGGTCAACTAATGATAACGATTTGATGGAGCAATGGAAACAAGAAGGGTTTGATACTCAGCCTCTACACAACCCAATTGAATTAGGATTTGACTCAACAAAGGTTCTAGGAATGTCTTGGCATACGAGTGAAGATTGCTTTATCGTAGATGTAAAAGGCTTATTAGAAATGTTATCAAAAAATGAAAACACCAAGCGCTTCATCCTGCGTGCTATTGGAAAAATATTCGACCCTCTTGGCTTGCTCACTCCTTATACTATTCGCATGAAATGCCTATTTCAAGATCTGTGGTTGAGGAAAATTGCTTGGGATGAAGATCTACCAATAGATGTTAAAGAAAAGTGGCTTCAATGGTGTTCTGAGATCCCACGCCTCTCCGACCTAAAAATTCCAAGAATTGTGCTAAATTCAACGAAAGAAGAAAATTCAGATGTGGTAGAGATTCACTGTTTTTGCGATGCTAGTAAGAAAGCCTTCGGCACTGTCATATACCTCAGAATTGTAAAAGAAAATGCTATTGAAGTTAACCTTGTGACTTCAAAAAGTAGAGTTACACCTCTTAAAAAAATCACTTTACCAAGATTAGAGCTATTGGGAGCTTTACTTGCTGCCCGACTAGGTAATGCAGTCAAGAAAATAGTAGATCATAAGAAGCCATCAGATGTGTTCTTCTGGACAGACTCGAAAATCACTTTGTACTGGATTAGAGGTTCTAGTAAAAGATGGAAATCATTCATAGCGAATCGTGTCAACGAGATTCAATCTTTGACTGACTCCAATTCGTGGTTTCATTGTCCGGGAAAGTCTAATCCAGCCGACCTCCTTACCAGAGGCGTCAGTGTTGATATGCTCTTAGAAAAGGATTTGTGGTTTAAAGGTCCCCCCTTTTTGAGAGAAACTGTTCCCCCAACTAATGACTGCAACATCCAAAATTCGCCAGATGACTATTCTGATGAACTAAAGAAAACAGTTAAATGTGAAAATGATAACTCTTTAGTTACTCTAGCTATTTATGATCAAAATTATTTATTAGATTATATTATTAGTGTTAGTAATAATTATATAACTATCATTCGTATTTTATGTTATGTGCTTAGATTTATTCATAACCTTCGAAATGTTAATAGAGTGAAAGATCATCTTACTTCTAAAGAATTGAATGCTGTAGAATTATCACTGATAAAGATGGTTCAACAAAGTGAGTATCAGGAAGAAATAAAATGTCTTCAGAAAGGTAATTCGGTACCAAATAAAAGTAAACTAAATTCTTTAAATTGTTTCTTAGATGAAAGTAATATTTTAAGAGTTGGGGGTAGATTGGGTAACTCATATTTGACAACAAATGAAAAACATCCTATGGTTCTGCCAAGTAAGCATCCCCTTACTTTAATTATTGTAAGATATTTTCATTTAAAGTATTTACATGTAGGATCACAAACATTGTTGTACCATATTCGTCGTAAATTTTGGATAACTAATGGTAGAAACATCTGTCGCAAAATAACATATGAATGTGTCACTTGTTTTAAAAACAAGCCTGTATTAGCGAGTCAAGTTATGGGTGACTTGCCCAAAGAGCGTGTTACACCTTCATTTCCATTTTCCATTATTGGAACTGATTATTGTGGCCCTTTTTACATTAAATTCAAAAATCAAAGGAAAGGTACATATAATAAAGTGTATGTATGTATATTCGTTTGTCTCTGCACCAAAGCTATTCATCTAGATTTCGTTTCAAATCTCACTTCTGCAGCCTTCATTGCTTGTTTTAAGCGCTTTGTTAGCAGAAGGGGAAAGTGTTCAAAAATATTTTCTGACAATGCAAAAAACTTTGTAGGGGCAAACTTAGAATTGAAAAGGCTTCACAATTTGGTTAAACACCCAGATGAAGCATTAGCTGATTATTTTGCAAGGGAAAATATCGAATGGAATTTTATTCCTCCGAAAGCGCCGAACTTCGGTGGTCTTTGGGAGGCAGGGGTTAAATCATTCAAATTCCATCTAAAACGTGTAATTGGTAACGCGCACCTCACTTTAGAGGAATTTCTGACAGTAATTCTAGAAATTGAAAGTGTTTTGAACTCAAGACCTCTGTCCCCATTGTCATCAGATTTCGACGGTTTCGAGACTCTGTCACCGGGTCATTTTCTTATAGGTAGGCCCTTAACGTCTATTATTGAACCCCAGCTCACTGAAATTTCGGAAAACAAACTTAGCAACTGGCAAAAAATAACAAAATATAGCCAGCAAATATGGAAATTATGGAAGCGGGACTATCTGAACACCTTGCAGCAACGTAATAAATGGCAAATAAATAAAAACAATATAAATGTTGGTTCTCTCGTATTGATCAAAGATGAAAATATGCTCAGCACAAAATGGGCAACAGGTAGGATTTCCGAGATATTTCTCGGTAAGGACAAAAAAGTTCGAGTAGTGAACATTCGTCTGCCTAACGGTACAATAATAAAGAGAGATGTGAGAAGTATTTGTCCTCTTCCAATTAATGGAAACTAATTTCTTTAATGTATATATTTGGTATATTTTGAATATATTTTGTTGTTTAATTTCTATAGTATGTTTTATTGTATTCAAATGTAAAGTAATTTAGCCATTTTTCCTTTGTTATTAATTATATCTTTGCATTGTTATATGTAGTATTATGTAATTTTATATTATATATTAGAGTAGTTTTGAAACCTGCAGGTTTCAACGGTCGGGAGTATGTTACTGATCGTAATTAAAATCTCCCGTACGAGGGCGCTGTGTCAGCGCCGTAATTTTATTTATTATTCCAATCGTCTGCGTGTTGACGATAGATTGTAATTTAGTTACTAGTGAGTGGAAACACTGAATTTTTGTTGTTGTTGTTATTGAGATAATGGAATGTTTGATTTGGAAACGGCCAGAGAGACTGTTTCACTCTTAACAATTATTGTTTTAAAATAAAGAAATATACAGTTCACTGCGAAGAGTTCCTTAAAAATGGTGTCATTGAGTAACTTTTTGTTTTATTCTTAACAATCTTCATATAAAAAAAACTGGAACAAAAATCGAAAAAATAAAAATGCGCAACAATGGATATCGACCTCAGGTACTGTCTGGCTCAGACAAGAAAAACTCTGGAACCGGTCTTTGCTCGGTCCTGTAGCCAGGGTAACTGTTCAGTCGACTTTATTTTAGGGAAATCCAGCATTTTCTTTTCTTCCATTCAATCAATCATTCTGAGAATTATCGCAGTCTTTTGTCCTTCTGCTCCTACAGACGCAGTTCCTTCTCTACAAGTTTTGGAACCTTTGAAAGCAGGACACCTACTCAGGGTTTTTCTTGTCTCAGCCACACCCTATGCAAAAATATCTCAGTCTCAGCCCTATGCAAAAAAAAAAAAAAAAAAAAAATGAAAAAGTGAACAAGAAATCTGTAAATATTTCTCTCATGGATTTAACATTAGCATCCAACTTTCTCTGTGTGACTAGTGTTGCCTCTTAAGTTTTAAAATGATAGAATTATGTGAATTTAAATAATGCATGTATTGTAGCTCATTGAACTAATATACTGTGGTTGACAGCAAGAGGATTAAAGTCTACTGCTACAGTTTTATGTTTTAAAAAAAACTAACGGATGTTTGTTATGAACAGGGGGCATGCTTCCTTTGGAACATCAAAATGTTGACTGACACCCCCCCCCCCCCCCCCCCCAAGAAGATTTAGTGCATATTAATTTTATAGAAGTGAAATCCCTCCAAGAAAAAAATGTCTGAATTTAACATTGCCCAGGATAATTCAAAATTTTGCACTCTTTTTTTAGAAACTACAATTTTCTATAAAAAATTTCTTGATGCCTCTAAAAATTCTCTGCCCAGGACAATTGTCCACACTGGATACCCCTTTGTGCCATACCGCTGGTCATGGACAAATTCTGATGAAAATTTATTGTTGATTTTAGAACTTGTCACTAGTATTTAAATTCATAATCCTAGATACAAATAAGTTTAAATATGTCATATTTGTGTAAGTATTTTGTATTTAGGCCATTTTAGGAACAAAGTATATCAATAATTTCTACTCAGGGTAATTTGGGTAATAAATTATTTGAAGGAAGATGCAAGATCTGAAACTGGTTAAAATATTTTGTTTCAAGGTATAGAGCTTTTTAAGATAAATGGATTTACAAAAAACAAGACCAACTATTCACCCAATGTAAACTATAACAATATATGATTCTTAAAACCAAGTTTTATTATTTTGGAATGGCTGTACTTAAAACTTTTTCATATTACTTGACTTTTCAAGGTCATTTTTCTAAGTCGCTCCCTCCTGAAATTGTAAGTGGTTAATTGTAACATTGCATTGAAATTTTCTGGTGTCAATCAAAATTCTCCGATTTTTTTTAGTTCTGCTAAATTCCCTGATATTTCCACGTCAAATGGTTCCCCTGCATTTCATATCATGCAATGGAAGCCTAAGTGTTTTTCGTAAGTAGTGGAAAATATTGACAGAAGACATTAATTAACAAAATTGTTTTAGGATTTTAAAACCCCAGAAAGAAACTGCAAGTTGTATTTAAAACAGACTAGTTAAACTGAAAAACAACATTTATTATTAATCCAGAAGCTTATTTTACCAGCATTAGGATTTAAACAAAAATGCTCTTACATTTTAAATAAGTACATACTTATGATGAGAAATGAGAACATATGAAAATGTATCAATTTTGTCAACGTATTCCAGTTTTTACAAGCAGCATATCCTCGCAGCAAAAGTCTTGCAAAAACCCATTTTTATGAGCGAAAAAGTCTCCAAATATGCAGTAGGTTTTTTCGGTAGCAGCACTAGAAGGCAGTGCTGTATTGTACTGGATGAAGAGATCTTTAATGAGAGGATAGCTATGCAAACACTTAATTTGACCAGTTGAATAGGTGAGATATTGTTCTACTTCATTCTCCCACTGTTGGCAATTATTTCGCGCTGCTGTTGGTTTTTTGAAGTCGAACAGCTCATCATCTTCCTCAGACGGTGGAGCTGGAGAATTCTCCATCTCTAAGCTAATATCACGAACGGCTTCTTTGAGACACTCGGTTGCAATAGCTTCTTTTTCAGGATCTTTCAACCATGTGAGCTGAAATTCAGGATGAAAAGCTGCTGCTAGAACAAGGTCTCTTCGTAACATATGGGATGAAAATCTGAAAAGCAAAGAAAGCACAAATTTAATTTCTTTATAATTTTCTATTCATATATATATATCAGAGCTTCTTACAATATAATAAAATATTAAAATAATTAAGTAAGATAATAAAAATTAACATATTTTAAAAATGATTAAATTATTAAAAGTAAAAGTCAAGGAAACAATTAATAATGCATAATAATAAAGATAATTTTTTGTTGAATTATTCAATGAAACTTGCCTCATAAAAGGTATACTACTAATTCACATCAAAATTATAAAATAAGGAAGTTTTATGTTAGGTTTAACTTAATAGCCAAAAAAGCTTGATAAATACATAAATATGTTTGGTAAAAAGATTGTGATCACCAGTAATATCAGCAATATCTTGAATTTTTTCCGAAGTAAATCAGCCATATTAACGAGACTTGCATATTAAAAGATGTGATTTAAGTCGTTTGTGGATTTCAGGTAGCCTACTGTATTTATAAATTATTGGCAGTGATGCAAAAAGGAGGAAGGGGCAGGTAGAAATCCCCGACACCCGCAAGGGAAAGGAGACCATCCCTGCTATGAATTATATACAATTTTATGAGAAGAATATTTTTTATTAAACTTTCAAAGTTTAAATATTGTTTCTGCCTAGAATAGGAATGAAAAATTACACTGCTCAAAACTATAATTTTTTTTAAGTTAATTCTTATTTTAAGCAATCTATTTCAAGATTTATGATTGATATAATCCTCTTTAAAAATATTGTAACCTACCATATTCAACACATCTGTCTTAAATTAACAGAGAATTATATCCAATTTACTTCTGTAGCACATTAAAAAAAAAAAAAAAAAAAAAAAAAAAAAAAAAATATATATAAAAAAAAATAATAATAATAATAAAAATGCACATTTAAATAGTGTGAGCTTGTCTTATGCAATTTTAACATAAACCAAATTAAAAACCTGAAATCGATAAAACTCACAAATATATGAATTAATAAATTTAGGGAAAGTAAGGGAAAAAATTAAATAACCTTTTATCGATTCCTTCAATCACAGCTTCTAACAAAGGATAGCAAATAACCAAAAGGTCTTGGTTGCTGGCTTGATCCCTGAAGTAAATCAATCGTCTGCTGAGTGCATGCAATACAGGTAGTAGGATTCCCAAAAATGCATTCTTTTCTGATTTCAACGCATCAATTGCAGCAGCAACAGGCTTCATAACCTTTATTTAAAAAAAAATAATAATAAAAATGAAGAGAAAAGATTATTCAAACTATTTTTTTTCAAAACACTGCTTCAATGGTACTTTAACTAGCATACAATACGTGACAGCTAAATAAGTCAGTAAAAAGGGCTTTTTAGCACATGGACTGTTTTAAAAATCAAATTGCTAAAACACTGAATGTTGAAGTGGTTGCAAAAAAAGGTGCAAACATCATATTAAATGATTTGTTACCTATGAAGCTTACATTTAACACTTACACCCATTCTTTGTTTTCCATTTTACTATTCATGGAAGAAGCCTGTATTTAGTATCAATTCTGAAAATTTTCTATTTTTACATATATAAGGCAATTTTTGTTTTATATATTTTTTCGAATTCTACAAAAAACTGAAAACAATATTTTGAAAAAATGATCTGATTAGAATTGCAAATATTTTACAAAATCTTTATAAATACAAATTTAGTTTATAAATTTTAATAAACAAAATCTTTTTTAAATTTATTTAAATGATTGAACCGATTCAACATGCCTGAGAAATAGTAAATCTGAATCTTTATTAACATTGCTAATAAGGCATAAAACCAACAGACTGAAAAGGTACCAGGTCAGGGTTTGAACCTGGGTCTTTGGTTCAGCATACACAACAGTCGCTTAGCCAACAAAGTATTGGTGCACTAAACCAAAGAAAGACCCAGGTTTGAACCCTGCCCTGGATAATTTTTACTCCGTTGGTTTTATACCTTATTAGCAATGTCAATAAAAATTCACATAATTAAAAATTCAGATCTTCTAACATATTTTTAAAAGGCCAAGAAAAATGCTTTGGAAGGTCAAATTTTCATTATTCATAATTTAGGACATAAAGGGTTAGCCAATTCTTCATACAAAATAACAGTTTCAATAAATATAAGAATTAAAGTGAAATAAAAATACATAAAAATGAAAAAAGAAGAAAGTTGAATAAAATGGTTGTAAATTAAATGGAATAGCAAGTGCTCATTGCCAAAATAGTTTCTATTATTTATTTGTTATTATCAGATCTGAATAACACAGTATAAAGTTATTTTAATAATAATTCAGAGGATTAAAATCGTGTGTAAGGGGTCAATGCAGATTCTCCCTTGGGTTTCTATTTTGTGGATATATGTGTGTGTGTGGGGGGGGTATGTTTTTAAAGAATGAAATTTTATAATTAAAACATTAAATTCAGTTATTGAAATACAAACTAAACATTTATTAATACTAACTTTTTCAAGTTAAAGTTTTTCTGCTGAACTTTTTGTTTGTAAATCACACATTTCAAATCCTAACAAAATGAAAAAATTCTGAAGAATTTGCTTTTACAGAATGTAATTTTGTAAAGTTTTTCTTCAATTTTTTTTTATTTCAAGGGGGGGGGGGGGTGTCTCATTTTATTGAATGGAATTTTGTGGAAGAACCCTAATTTTTGGCTGTATTGATTCGTGTTTGACTCTTCAGCCATTAAACATTTGTTATCCCATTTAAGACTACACAGTACCCCTTTTCAAAAAAAAAAAAAAAAAATAAATTTGGAGACAGTTACATTAAAAATAATTAATGACTTTGTTTGAGATTATAAAATTAAATTGATTCTGATTAAAAAAAAAAATCAGTTTAACAATTACCATTTTTTTTTATTAAAATTTTTTTGAAAAGTTTGAAGTTTTTTAAAACTTTTATAATATTTTTAATTTTTAATATTTTTTAGTTATTTTAAGTGACTTATATTCATTGGATTATTGGGAACAAAAGTTAGTATGGAATTAAAGATGTAACTTTTATTTAAAGTTTTATTTATTTTTGTAGCGCAAAACCTGAAAAAAAAAAAAAAAAAAACATGAAAATTTTGGAAATATTAACTTTGACATTTAAAAAAAAAGTAACTATAACCCTCAGACCTAAATCCATACTAATTATTGTAGTACATATACATGTAAGTGTCTGCAAAAAATTTCAAGACTCTATCTGCAACAGAAAAAAAGCCTTAGGGATTAGCAAACACTAACATCAACAAAAATAAAAGTCAGAGAAAGTGCATTTAAAGTTTGTAAAAGAACACTTAGAAAAGTTCAAATATCTTTAAAACTATTTGGATTTCATATCTACAATTTGGAGTCATGATTCACAACCGTATGGACCACAGAAAAATTCAATAAAAAAATATTCGATATTTTTGTCATTTTTAGGGTACTGTGTAGCCTTAACTCACAATCCAACCTTACCCAACTTTTCTGAAAGACATAAGTGGATTTACCCTGCAATACTCTTCAACAAAGACTTTATCCACATCTCTGAATCTCGGAACCTCTAGGGCATCACACACTTCATGTAAGCTCTCCTGTTTCTCCTTTAACACTTGCTGCAAATGTTTCAGCGCTTCATATTGTGAAGACCACAAATTGTTTTTTGGTTCAACAAGCAGTTGAGACAGTTTCTCCTTAACAAACTCGGCATTTTTTAGACTTGAAGTCTGCATTTTCCATAATGATTGAGCTCGAGACAAAGTATCTTTCAATGCCTCTTTATATAAAGGCTCTTCTTCAGCTTTCCTAGTGTCTAATGTTGCTAGTAAATACATTGTATTCACAACACAGCGTTCATGAGGAGGAATGTTATAGAGATTTGTTTCTTCACCTTCAGAATCTAAAATTGGTGTCAGTTCCACAAACTCAAAATCATTCTCGGTAATTTCAACTTCTTCTATGTCATCTTTCGTCTCTAATCTAAAAACTCTACACAGGGGAAAAAAATAATAATAATAATAATAATAATTATGAGAATATATTTTTTTTAATTAATGTTAATTTTAAACACATACTCACATAAAATACATATAATTAACTACCTAAATATCTACGTGTTCATGATAGGCTAATTATGGCGAATTAATCTTGTACAATTACTTAAATAGGTCTAGCTTTCTTTCTTTTCCTTTTTTTTTTCAAAGGTCTTTTTTACGAATCTTTCTATTTTAACACGAATACCTGTCATCCATTAAGGCTGCTAGTCATTCAGCTCCTGAATTCCCCCTTGCTAATGCTAAGTCTATATGTGTAGAATGAATTCATTTATTTACAATACCTCCTCAGGAAATTAATATTTTTAACTCCTTTTTTCTGTGTATTCTTTTTAAAGGATGTCTATGCTTAATTTAATATTTTAGATGTTAAAAGCTGACGAACTGCAAGTAAGATTTTAATAGTTCATATAAAATTAAGATCATATTTTAGAAATATTTTGAGAACTATGAAAAAAAAAGAGAAATCCTCTAAGAAAAGTACACAGAAAAAAGGAGTTAAAATTATTAGCTTCCCAGGGAGATATTTTAAATATACAATTGCATCAAATGCCCATAGACTTAACATTAGTGAGAGAAATTCAGAAGTTGAGGTGACTAGCAACCTTAAGGATGAGTATTTCAATAAGCAACAACAAAAAAAAAAAAATTAAAACATATTTTAAACCTTTAACTGTAGCAGATGTAAAAATTATATTCTTATTCTGTACAATTTTTTAGATCATGCAGTAATTATATCGATCTAATTTTAGATATTTAAATACTGGATAGTTCTTATTAAGATTTAAAAACACAATCTTTTTACTTTAAAAAATTAGATGTTTTATACATGCTTCATAGTTTAAGAGCACATCAGCAATAATTTAACTTTACAATTCCTTTTTAATTATCTTATAAGCAAAGAGAATCTTTATTATTTTGAATTACATTGCAATATCGCACACTGAGTTAGCTAAATTGTTGTAGAGAAAAAAGACAATTTATCTCTTTAGTTAAATATTGGTAATGTTACCTGTAAGTTCTTGCAAAGTTAAATCCATTATCAGTTGTTATTTGAACAACTTTGTTTTGGATTCCAAATTCTTCATGTACTTCATCAAGTACTCTAGTAACTTCATTGTATGTATGAGCACCAACAGTTGTCCTACATGCCAAAACAGCAGATCGCCGATCGAGTGTTTCTGGATCGAGCCAGTGAACTGTAACTCCAACATAACATCTGTAAATAGGAGTAATCATATATTAAGTTATTTCAACATCTTACAACATATTTCCTTTTTATTACATTTCTGGCTTTTTCTAACTAAAATGTCAAAGGTATAATAACACTCTTTTTTTCTTTTTTAGGAAGGAAAATTAATTTTTATTTTCTTTTTAAAATATTAAAGAAAGAAAGTTAAAATGTATAAGCACCTGCCTTTAAAAGTCGGTAAAAAAAAAAAAAAAAAAAAAAAATTATCAAGTTGTTTTTAAAATGTGAAAATTATATGAAAGTGTCTGTGAGCAAAATAAATATAATAACATGTATTTTGGCGATATTAAAGAGAAACCTTTGATGAGATATTAGCAAAGCAACAGAAGCATTAAAAATATAATGCAGGCAGCAGAAAATTTTCTAGTTCAATTAAAGAACAAACATGAGCAGGATAGGCCAGTCGGGTATGACTAAAATTTAGTACCCCATGAATTTCGTTATATCCCATTCCATCAGTCACAAAAATTATTTTGGGTCAATCAGCCGTTCTTTAATCCTATTCCTGTTCTGTTTTTTATTTAGAAAAAAATTAATAAAAATGTTTTAAAGCTATTATTAAGACAGTTCTAAAAAAAAAAAAAATAAAAGCATTCAACAACACGAAACTTTGATACATTTACAGACTCATTTTTAAACATAAAATCTTAACAGTTGCAAGCATAATTTTGAAACAATTTGTAACTGTTCCATTTTTTGATAAATAACTTACATGTGATTGTTGCCTCATAATAGCATTTCTCCCCCCCCCCCCTTTCCTGTGTTGTCGCGTACAGAAATTTAGTTCAAAATGCAACTTTGACGGCATTTTCTGAAGCTTAATTATTCATATATCTTTTAAATTTTTTTTTTTTTTTTTTTTTTTTAATTAACTAGCTTGTGCAGAAAATAATTGATTGAGCCATTCATGTTTCTGAAAATTAAAAAGAAACAAATACCTATTATAAACTCTCCACCCATCAGCAGTAGTTGCAACATGTGGAATCTCAGCCAGTATGTCCCTCAGCTGACGCTTGAAGTTGTTGGCATTGTCAGCTATGATATTTTCTACACACACCTTCGACATGATAGTTCTTTCTGGCTGCAGTCCAGTAATCAGGTTCTGAAATTCTGGACGCTCTACCAAACTAGGAGGGTGAAGTCCATTCACAATGTAATCAATGATGAGCTGATCAACTTTATGCTGGGTGACATTTCTTCATGATATCCTGAACTCATACTTATAGAGCTATCATACATGGTAATTTCTCTTTTCTCAGTAGCAGCCTCAGGTATAATAGTAACAGTATTGCCCACTGCACCTGTTACATCTTGAATTTCTATGCTGATCTCTTGAGAATTTTGATCATTTTCATTATTCAATTTCCTTTTCACTGGAACTGATTTCTTGTAGCCAGGTCCAGTAATTTTCAATTTAGGTACTTCAGTTGGATGAAGTTTCTAAAATACATGAGAAATAGTAAATAAGTTTCTGTATTTAATAATACATTAAAATAATTAATAATATCTAAACTGAATACATATATGCATATAATACTTACTCGCATATGCCTAAGTAAATTAGAAGCTGAACATCTGCTAGTTGATAAGACCTTTTTGGAAGGATAGCACAGTAAGCAATAAACTTTATAAGAAGTTCCACTAATGTTAGCTTGGTCTAAGAAGAAATATGGTTTGTAGATAGGCCAAGGGAGTAAATTTTCACCTCTTAATTCCATAATTTAGAGATCAGACCTGCAGAAAGGACAAAATAATTAACAATAACTAAACATGTAAATTTAATGCTTCAATAAAATATACAGCAACAAAATATTTTTGAAGTAGATTTTCTAGAGTAGTATGAATTTTAGATTTTCGTATTTTACAGAGGGGAGCTGGAGAATACATAGCATCGTAAAGCATAATAAATAAAAAGACAATTACTGCAGAAAATTTATAAAACGGGACTCATAATACTACCCCCCCCCCCCCACACACACACACGCCAAAAGCCCCTTCCCATCACCACACTTTTTTTTTGGCACTATAAAAGCAATTGACAAATGAACTGCTTAAGTTGCTGAGTTGAAAGAAGTAATAAATATTGGGAAAATCCAATTGCAACCTTTATTTAACTATAATAATTTTCACACTAATAGCAAGCCAATATTGGCTATATCTTGAACCAATATTGCATTCATTAACTTGAAATACTGCCCTAAAAAAGGAGTGTTGACATTTTGTCAATATTAAAAAAATATTTAGCTAATGTGAAAGCCAATAAAACCAATATTGGCAAAATATCAATATCCTAAATTGAGGCAATATCTCATGCCAATGAATGCAATAATGGGCCACGATATAACCAATATTGACTTGCTAGTAGTGTAGTAGTTGCTACTTTAAGATTTCAATCACAGCAACCATTAATATGTATGTAATATTTTATTACTCTTAATAAAGTTTATTTATTGATTTATTTATTTATTAAAAGCAGATTTGATTCGTGTTTTGCTTTCCCTAAATTGATTCACAATTTTTTCATCCGGGAGTCAGATTGACTAGTAAAATGCATTTTGAGTTCGACACAGTTAATTTATCTTATAGAAAAAAATAATTACCATTAATAATTTAGTGATAACTTAAATGACTGTTTTCATTTTATCTACATAGCAAATTAATCACTTTCTGCATAAGTGTTTGCATCCCAGTTTTAACTGATATAAATGTAAACATCTTTTAAAATTTTGCCTACAAAATAATTTTCATTTTTTATTCCACTCTTTTTTAAGACTTCGGCGGGGGTTTTTTTCTCCCTTAAACTTTCCCTGCATAAAGGAGGGGTGCATCTCATTTAATGCTGAAATTTTTCCTCGTGAAAAGGGGGGGGGGGCGTGTTGAGAGGGTCGTCTCACCTCATTGCGCGTGCATTTTTGCAAGAGAGAAGACAGGGTCGTGAGAAAACCGCGAGCTCGATCATTACGTTCATGCGTGCATGCAGCGGCCAGTGTGAGGGGTTTCTTTTTTTGCTTTTATTTATTTCGTTGTTTCCTTTTGCTCTTCTCTAGGCTTCGCTTTTCATACGCTCAAGTTCGTTAAATAGAAATCGACGGACACGCCATATTGTTTCCATGGAAATAGTGTCTATAGCAGGGCCGAAACTAGCCTTTTTGGCACCCGGGGCAAACATGGATTTTGGCGACCCCACCTCTCCCCCCCTCCCCCCCCCCCTTCCGCAAAGTATGTTTACAAAGAGAATTTTACTAATTTTCTAATAGCCGACCTATTTTAAAATTTAAAATTTGTAATCATAAAATATGTAATACTGAACTACGTAATCTACGATGGCGGATCGAAGGGGGAGGTCACGGGAGACATGACCCTCCTCTGAACACCAACAAAAATATTCTAAAGATCATTTTTTAAATAAAATATACAGTAGAGTCCCGATTATCCGAGTTTCCGCTTTCACCGAGTTATTTTCTTCTGATGGGCTGATGGCTTCCATTATTATGTAACAGCCATTATAAATGAAGTGTTAGGTGAAGATGAAAGAGCAGCCGTAAAAAGTTAGAACTCTGATTTTCTGGTCAGAATGGGGGAAAAAATACCATAATTAAAAAAAAAAAAAAAAAAAAAAAAAAAAATGTGGCATTTTTTTCCGTATCCTGACTAGAAAATCAGAGTTCTAACTTTGTACGGCTGCTCTTTCATCTTCACCTAACACTTCATTTATAATGGCTGTTTCATAATAATGGAAGCCATCAGCCCATCAGAAGAAAATGATCCATTCCAAAGGTATAATCCTTCATTTGGCGGCCGGGGCACATGCCCGCTCCGCCCCCCCCCCCCCTCTCCTTCACAAAGTAAATTTACAAAGAGAATTTTACTAATTTTCTAATAACCGACTTATTTTAAAATATGTAATACTGAACTAAGTAATCAGGCTTGTCAAATATAGATTCATTAAAACCTTGAAAACGGAATCTAAAAAAATTCCGCTTTATACAGGATCATTGTTCAATTTCTCCTATGGCATATTTCTATTTCTCTTGGCATATAGTAGACAGGAAGATTTTAACAATACCGTGCTAAAAACATAGACGTGAGAAAAATCGACAAACAAAATCTTCATTTGGCGCCCCTTTCGTCTTCCGTTCTGGCGCCCGGGCACATGGTCTATAGTTATACAGTTATATCTCGGCTAACGAAAAAATCCGTTCCGGAACCGCATTCGTTAGCTGAGGTATCCCCTCTGAGTTTCAGACTTTCTTTTATCACTACTTGTTTCTTTTATTATTATTTGAATGTTTTCATTTGTTTTTGCCAATATATTAATAAGTGCATGCAAGTAAATTTTAACAATAAAAAAATTGTTCCTTGAAAATATTTATGAAAAATAAATGCGAGAGAAAAAATCGTTTCAAGCGAGCAAACAATCAGGATTTACTGTGTCCATTTGCCCCTCCAAGCAAAATCTGAAATGACGCTCCTAGCCACAACTGTATATTTTATTTGATTTAAATTTCCTTCAACAATCTCCGCAATCAAGAAATCTTTCGAGATTCGCGATACAGTAGACACTACTATACATACTATTATCCCACACTCACGGGACCATGTGCATGTCGGAAAATCGGAAACGACGAGTAATCGGGGGGGAGGAGGGACATTGTGACATGCATTTTCTATTTGAATAAACATTAAATTAAAATTACTGCAAATGAAGTGCTATCATAAAGTAAATCAAACTGCTATCATAAAAAAATATAAATAACGTAAATTTGAGGAGAAAGTTCCATAATTAATTACGTACTTTTTTTTTTTTTTTTTTTCGCAGAATACGACAATTTTAGGGGGAGGGAGGGGAAGAATTAGCTATGCATTTTACAAGCGATGGGGAAAACAGAGAGAAAATCACTTTTGTAGAAGGGGAATTAGAATATGTAAGCGTATTCGGAGTACTCCAAATTTCTGAAATTTTAGATCTATTTTAAATTATTGTTATGACAAAATTGTGCATTCTTTCAAAGAATTTAGCTCATAAAATACACAATATGAACTTTTAAAAGTTCAATGTTTAGTTGTTCAAAAGTTCAATTATGTCACATTTATAGGCGGGGGACGTTTCTTAGCTTCTGAATAGGAGGGAATACTTAGAAAATTAACGTGCATAAGAACGAAAATGATTTCATAAATACTACGTCAGAAAGATTTGCCAAGCGGGAAGAGGGTGAGAATAATAAAAGCAAATTAATCTCCCCCCCCCCCCTCCCATCTCCCATATTAATTCCAACCGATAATCAAAATCCAATCAATCGTTGTAGTTAGCGACTGACATTCATTGGCAACGAAATGGCGGATGCCATAGTTTTGCGTATTAAACGCGGTATTTCCCCCTATTGGTTTTTAGTGATGAATATTGCGTGCGCTCGCAAGTTACTGTGTGTCATGCATAAGGTTTCGGAGAAAGAAGATGGTGCTTTATCACTTTTTGGTCTGGCTTGTTTGAAAACAAATTTCTGCTGAAGTTTCGTGTTACATGTCCAGCTATCTAAGCATGTCCCCAGCTATTAACTAACTCTGTTAACTGTTAAACATGGATATGATATAGCCCACGTTTAAATGGTAATCTATAATTTTCAGAAATATACGAAAATAATTTGCGTATCAGCTCATGATGTCCATGGTCATGTCTCTATGTGAAGAGAATTGTGACATTTTTTTTCTTTTCATTATGCTAATCTGCAAAATCTTCCGCAAGCTAATTTTCAAAAGCGAAGTGTATTTTTAACGAGTCAAAGGATCAAGGGGTAAAAAAGAAAATTCGGTAAGCACAATTACAAGAACAAAAAAGAAAATTTGCAGTTACAGGAACAATAAAAGTAAAGAAAAATTCCTAGTATATTGAATTAAAAAAATATTACATACACATTATCAGAAGCACTCGATGGGTAGAGCATAAAAATATCCCACCCCCCTGAAATATTTGAAATTTTGAGTTTGGTAATGGCTTAAAAGGGTAAATTCCGGCAATTCAAAGCAATAAGCAAATCTGTCGGAGCAAACTCGTATTATGGAAGAAAGAGAGAAAAAAAAAATCTGATTTTGTTTTCTCCGATTTCCTGAATTCTGTCTTAGCAGGTTTTAATGTACAATAAATACTTACGACGTGAACTAACTTTCATTCGAACACGTCGAAAGTACTACTTTAAATATCGCGAAGTTACAGATAAAATAAATACGCATGGGGATTTTTTAACGTTATTTATACACTGACTCTTAAGATTAAATTCTTTAATGAATTAAAAAGTTTCAGACAGACGAATCCATTAAAAAAAAAAAAAAGTTTTGAAACTCCTCTGCCATCTTTGGCGGAAGGGGGGAAGGGGGGCAATGTATTATTTACATTGCATCCAACTCCAGTAACTAAAAGATTAATGTCATAAAGTATTACTATTATAATCATAAAATGTTTCAAGAGAAGGTCGGATCCAGCCCTCCATTTAACATTTAAAATCCTACATTTTACGGAGATTTTCCGAAAGATTCTTTGCCTTTATCGAAAAATGGAAAACGCTATTCAATCACATAGTTTCTTAATAAAAGCACTTTCATCTGAGATTAAAAATGACTTCATGTATGTATCAGAAATTACCTACTTTGGATTTGAGTACAGCTTTAAAGAGTTAGAAAGATTCGAAACGTTGAGCAAGGAGAAAAGTTGAAAGAATTTAATATATGTTTTAATTTTCTTCGTTCAGACCGCGCGCGAAGGAGGAGGAGGAGGGGGGGGGGGTCATGATCCCAGTAACCTTCCCATTGGATCCGCCATTGAGGACAGATCATTTTGAACACATGTTAATGAAATTTGCGAGGCTGTTCCAAACGCGAGGACCGCAGCTTGTCTAACTTATCATAAATGTGGTTCCTATAGGAAAATGAGAAATTTCTTGGAAATTTATACGCAAAGTTTTTTTTAATGCCAAAATTATAAATAGGATACTAGTGGGAAATATTATCATAATAAATCACTACTCCCTCTGAGCATTTTTAAGCATACAAGCTTTTTTTCCCCACGTATCTTTAGAAAAAGTGAAAGAGATTTACTTTCATCAATATTTTTAGCTTTAAAAGTATTGATCATTGATTAAAATATTTAAGTAAATGCATATTAATATTTAGGTATGTCATGAATAAAATACAATTGCAGTAAAACCTGCTAAAACGGAATCGGAAGGGATTGGGAGAAATTCTATTTTAGTCAGGTTCATACAGTAGGTTAGATACGCCGTTTGTTATATCGTATTATAATCTTTCCGAAGGGAACATGAAATTTTTTTCGTTTAAGGAAGAATTCCGTTATAAACAGGTTCTGTTTTCATAAGTTTTGCAAGATTACAAAAGTAATACTTTATGACATTAATATTTTCGTTACACTAGAGTGGGACGCAATGTAAATAAATATTTTGCCAAAAAAGAGAAAACATGATTCTCATTTATATTAATCTGTTGCAATGAAAATTACTTTACTTCCCTAACTAAACTAAATATGGGGAAACTGAAAAAGAGAGGACAGAACCGCTTACGTTTCGATTCACAAAAACGCCCCTTGGCAATCAATTCCGGGGAGAGAAAGGGGGGGGGGGTCCAATCATTATCCTCACCCCCCTCCACTCTGATTCCTAAGCTTCTCTTCTCTCTCAACAGCCACGGCTCGTTTTCTACCTCCAGTTCCATTATCGCGACAGAAGCAGCTAGGACCGAGTTTTCAAAACCGATTGGGCGCTTCTTCCAAGAAGGAAAAAAAAACACGCCCAGAGGCTCTGATCACGCGTTGACGATAAGCTCTCTCGCAAGCCCCCCCCCCCTTTCTTTTGTAGCACTGACGGTAGCAGAGACTGTCGGCTAAAAGGGGGGGGGGGGGGAATTGGACGCGCACATAACCTAAAGAAATAGTAAAAAAAAAAATAAAAAAAAAGAGCGAGAGTGCGCGTTGCGTGTAAATGCGGCCGGCCTTGACACTGGAGTCACCTATCGCAGGGCTCCGCTGGACCAAAACTGGATTTCCTGCACACAAACACAAAAAAATGAATGTCACGCGAAACGCGCGTTTCTGTCCCCAGCGCACGCAGACGGTAAAACTCTCCTGCTCGACACGACGCATTTTAACATTGTAGCGTCTTTCCCATCCTGATTACTCTGAGTTTCAGTGCTTTGCACTAGGAGTGAAATTACCCCGTTAGTAGGACGATTAGAATGTTGAGAAAATAGATGTTTCCCTCACATCTGAGGCTGAAATCCTTTCCATGTAGTAAGCAAGCGCTCTCTAAGCCATGTATAAATTTTACGGTTAATCTTGAATTTACGTAGGAAATTAAATTTTGGAGGTCTTTTCAAAAAAAAAAAATTTATGTGTAAGTATTACAGTTGTCAACACATTTCAGCTTAGGATGACCCCAGTCCACTAAGATTCCTGGATTACCATGCAGTCAGGCAGATACTACACTGTCACAAAAGTGTGCACTAGTTTTAGTGCACACTTTCCCTTAAAGCAATCTAGACGTACAGCATTGCATAAAAAGGGTAATGTGGAAGGGTGCAAAGCATCCTGGCTCCAAACTTATAGGGGCCCCCAACAAGACTAAAAGACCTTTTTTTTAATCCTTTGCATCCACCCCTCCCTGCTTATAGGGAGGCAAAAGAAAAGAGACTAAACGACCTTTTTATTATTTATGTATGGTTGGACCCCCCCCCCCCAGCCCCCCTTAAGGTCAAGGCATGAATCTGGTGATATGGTAATCCTAAATCTAGATTGCCATCATATCATGGTTTCCAAACTTTGACTATTGCCTGAAGCTCTCCCTCCATATCTAATAATGCCCCCTACGCAGCCACTCCCCAAAAAGTCAAAAATATAAAATTCTTTCAGCACCTTCATAGTTTTTAATCAGAAACAGATTTCTATTAAATCATGAAAGATAAATTACTGCCATTCCATTTCCTCTTCCCTGATAACTGAGATTAATAAATATTTATATTTTATTTAGAAGTAATGTTATTACTTGTAGTTCAGTATTTGTTTATGTTACTACTTCTAGGTCATATTTGTTTTTATTCAAACAAGATTATTCTTATTAGAACACAATGCATAAGGTGAATTCCAGATCGATTTTACTTAACAACTAGACTAGATTTGACTTAGAGAATGCATAGAATTAGTTAGAAATATATAAATTAAAATATAACTTGATACTAAAGCTTGAAGCTATTAGAGTTAATAAAATAAAAGTTATCCAAATGCAGTAAGGATGGTCTACATCCTTACTGCATTTGGATAACTTTTATAAAAATTAACAGCTCGTGGCAAAAAAAAAAAAAAAAAAAAAAAAAAAAAAAAACATATGTTTTTTGTAAGCTAGATACTATCTTTGACACAATTTTACTTAAAGGATTCTTATGATGGAATTTTATAACAAATAAATAGCAATAGATACATGAAAATAATTTAACAGTTAATTTTTCTTATAAAAATGTAATATGTTCAATGGCGCTTACTAAAATGTATTAATTTTTTTATTTTCTTCCTTTCAGATACGAGTAACAGTGATGATGCCAAGTGTATTTAATCTGAAAAAGTAGAACATGGATCAATATGAATTTGATCCTACAGATGATATCAGAACACCAACAGCAGGGATTCAGATTAAAACACCAAAAGACATTCATGAATCCCTTGCATCAATGCCAGATTTTGCAAGTATCATTAACCTAAGTTCCTATGACAGAGATATGAACCAAAAAATCCCAGACTCCCAAGAAAATGGGTTGTGTGATAATAATCCTATGTCTAGAACATTATCTAAAAATGGCCAAAACATAAATGAAGACATTCCCCAATCATTCATGATGAAAATCCCCTACTTCGCTTACAAACCAGAAAAAAATAAAAAGTGTCAAGTATGTGGCAAGCATGCAAGAACACCATCTGACTTATTACGACACATGCGGGTACACACTGGTGAAAGACCTTTTCCATGTGTGGCTTGCAATAAAACCTTTAAGTGCAAGAGAAGTCAACTTACTCATCAATACCTCAGCCATGGCATTAAAGATGGATTGTCAGAACACAGGTTAAATGTTTTAGATCATCGGAAAACAAAACGAAATCCTCCAAAACCAAAAGAAAACTACTTAACTCAAATGCCAAGTTTGATAATGGACAATATAAATACATTCATGTTGAAAAATAATCACACTAATATACAACCGGAACCAATCCCTCAACCTGTCATTGATCAAGATGAAGATACTGAAATTATGGCTGAAGAAGAAATTTCATGCTCAAACGACGGTCCCGTGAGTTTTGTGGGTCTGTTCAATTCTCAAACTGAAAATAACATGGCTTCATTAACAGATGAAAGCCAGCAGATGAACTTAGAAAACAACAACAAAACAGATTTTCATACAGTGCAGACAGTAGATTCTTCACCATTCATCAAACAAGAAAGTGATATGCAAGACGAGAAAGAAAGTAACATAAACAATGCTATAACTAGTGAATCTAATATTATTGAACTTTTAAAAAGGAAGAAAAATAAATCAAAAAAGGTGCCAATTTTACGCATAAAAACTCATAAGTGTACACACTGTCGGCGACAATTCAGGTCCATTTATACACTCAGGTATCATCTTAGATCTATGCATGATGAAAAAGTTTACTTAAGTCCAGCTTTAGAAACGCGACTAAAGAAACGTCGCTGGATACCTCCACATGTTCGTTTGCAAAAATCAAAGATTAGCAGTTCCCATGGTGTCAGTAAAAGAGATCTTACAAAAGAAAAAGATTCTAATGCAAAAGCTAATTATTCTTTACTTCCTACTTATCCTAATGAAGAAATAGAACAAAAGTTTTTTGCTCACGCAGCTCAAAGTTTCAATGAATCATTAGTTCAACAGAATAAATGTGGTGAAGCAGTTGATTTACATATAAACAAAAATAACACATTTGAAATTAAGAAAGAAAAATTAGACACTTATGAAGAGGAAATTAACAATAACATTTCATTAAATTACAATGATAAAATTGAGAAAAGTTTCAGAAATGTTTTAAATATGAATGAAAAAGAAATAAAGCAGCTAAATTATTTTGCAAGCACCCAGCCAAATTCTACAACAATTAACACAAGCAATTCTTTCACATTAAATACAAATACAGCAGCAAACAATGCAAATCCATTTGTATTGCCACCTCACATATTTTTCCCAAGTACTCCTGCAGCTGAAGAAGGTCTAATGAACGAAAAGCCTATATCATGGGAAAGCTTACAAGTAACAGCTGAAAGTGTACTGATTTCAAAACTAGAAGCATTACATCCAGGAACACAACAAAAATATGTACTTTATAAGTGTGGTCTGTGTGGTAAGGCTTTTGCAAGCCTTAGAGTGATATGTGGCCATTTAGCTTTACACAACAATTCAGCTAAAGAGAAAGACTGTGAAAAATGTGGTGCATCTTTCAAATGGAGAACCGAATTAGATTCACATTTAGAGTGCCATCAAGTATCTGACAGAAAATTCATGACATCTTCACCGTACTTACCCAGCTACTATGTGAATCCATTTTCTATACCCGTCGTTACCCCCAACGAACAGAATGTTTTATCCACTACTCGTCTACTACCATACCCATTCTTCCCAATGCCCCAACAAATACCTCCTTTAATGCAACCTGGATTTTTTCCATTCTTTGCTACAGCTGCTCTTCAACCTCAGATGCAGCCTGGCTCAAACAGTAATGAAGAAGTAATGCACAACACACAGCAGACCACTACTGAAAATGGCCATCCAACCGAAAATTACGATGAAAAGAATTCTGCTCAAAATTGTACTTTCCAGTGCAAAATGTGTCCAAAAACATTTGACAGAATATTTTCACTGCAGAGACATGAACGAATTCATAGTGGTGTAAAAGCATGTTTCTGTAAAATCTGTGGTCGTGGTTTCAGCGAGCTTAGAAACCTGAGACATCATATTATGCGTTTTCATGCTGAATCAGCACAAAAAGAACCCCTGCCCTACAGAAGACGTCCAAATCGAATGAGAAACATCAGTAGCTCACGAAAATTAGTTTCATTCTTAAAAAAAACTGCAGTTCGTATTTTAAATTCAGTAGGGCAAAATAAACTTGATCCACCAACACCAGAGGAGATACAGAATGTGGTAAAATTAGAAAATGAACCAGCACAAGATCATAATGTGGCAAGTGAACCCCAAAATCTGTCCACAACTGTAACTACAAACAATTCAGAAAACATAACAGAAAAGCATGCTACAGCCACAATGCCAAAATTAATAGATGCTACCTCTCATATAGCTGAGTTATCTCCAACTCATGACCTCAATGAAGTTCCTCCTCCTAAGCTTTCACCGGGTGTTTCAAATGAAGTGAAAGAAACAAATACAATGAAAGATACCTCATCAAATGCAAATGGTGCTGTAGAAGTACTGCAAGATCCGAAAAGATCACTTTTGGGTAACAGAAGGAAAGGGAGGCCATTCAAATTATCATCAGCGTCTAACCAAACTCTAAATCTTGGGGTAGATGAAATGCTTTTTCCATTGCATGATGGCAACTTCTTTGGAAAACATGCAGCAGCTATTACAGAAAGCAGTTTGTTGCAAGCAACAGAATTTTTAAGTATGTTTCATTACTTTTTAATTTTAATCTTTAAAATTCAACTTTTGTATAGTAATAATTAGTATTTGTCATATTAATAGTTAAAAATCAAAACTCTCTCTTTTCATTATTTTTTTATGATAGAAAAATGAAAGAATCTACAACTATTAATTATGAGTCACTTAGTCATAAATTTCGAAAAATCGATTTTTTGCAATTTGTAGTTTAAGAGGCTTTATCAGCTAAAGAGTGACTAATTTATAGTGTTAGACTAGATGATTCTATTTATTATTATTATTATATATATATATTTTTAAGCAATAAGTATTGTATTGTAATAACACGAAACATTAAAATCATTTTTCAAATCATTGACTGTAATTACTCAAAAATTGCTGAATTTATTTTCACTTTTAAATTTGGCAATTTTTTTCTTACCTAATTATGTAGAGACTAGACAAAGGATTTCTTTTTATTTCGCTTTTATTCTTTATGATAATTTTTTGTTTAAGATAAAAATTTAACTTTCTCTTCAGACATCTGCCATTTTGAAAAAGATCAGTTAATCTTAAATTTCTTTATATAAACTTTAGAATGAACTTCAATTAATTAATAGCAGTTAAATTTAAATCTCAGATAAGCCAAATTTTACAAAATGGTCACCACAAAGAAAAATAAAATAAAAGACCCATTAGTAAAGCAGCAATAACTTCAAATATACAAATATATCTCATTGCTTACTAATGTATCAAAATTATCTTTAAGTATTGTATTATAAAATAAAGCCAAAGAAAAAAAATAATAAAAAACAAATATACATGAAAAACATTATTTTTTTTTACCACATGTAGGGGAAAAAAAAAAAAAAAAACAGAACAGTTATATAACTAGTGTCAACATAACATGTGTGCCTTTTAAAAGAAAATAATAATAATAATATGTATATATTTTTTAAATAGATGGCTGCCTGAAGCAAGAAATAGCATTTCCTCAACTAAATTTTTTCAATATGAATAATCAAGAACCACCAGCACCGCCACAACCTACCAATGTAAATATTCAAGAAACATCAACTAGTGTTAATGTCCAAGAGCCACCAGCCAATGTGAATGCACAAGAAGCCTCACCAATTATGAACATTCAGGAGCAATCAACAAACGAACCAATTGACATGACGAACCCTATAGTCAAAGAAAAAGCTAACACACCCCCTAAACAAGAGCCTGAATCTCAAGAAATTAAACAGAAAAATACAACAGTACCCACAGAAAATAATACGGGGTATGTGGCTTCTTTATTCAGATGATTAATACTAATTTACAAACTTAATGCAAATACTTAATTATTTAAGAGATAATAGAGTTGGTTGGGGCAATTTAGGTATAGTAGGATAATTTAAGTACTATTGTTTTTTTTTTTTTTTTTTTTTTTTACATAGAATAACCTTGGTTATCTAAAAACTTTCCACACAAATTGAATAATTGTAAAAAAAAAAAAAAAAAAAAAAAAAAAATAATAGCTTATATATATATATATATATAAATGCATTTTATACTCAAATTATCTTGACAGACCCTATATTAAATTCAGCATTATTTTCATAGAAGCCCAGCGGTGTAGTGGTCAGCACGCCTGTCTGCCGCACCGCAGGTCGAGAGTTCGACTCCCGACTGGGCAAGGTTCACTCAGCCTTTCATCCCTTTGGGGTCGATAAAATGAGTACCAAGCTTGCTTGGGAACTAAACACCGAGGGTCTCGCGTTAGGTTGACCACCTGGCCGGGACGCATGATGCATAGCACCTCGGGGCCCAGGGTCAAGAAAACAGTGATGGGCACTGTCGGCCCAGATCCTTCTTGGATTGTACAACCATAGAGTTTAGTTTTTATTATTTTCATAGAAACTCTCTATTTAACCTGCATAGGTTAACCTCATGTACCTTGAAAAATAACCCTCAGATAATAGTGCATATTTTATTTCTACATCTTTATCACATATAAACCCCATATGAAGTTCCAAAATGTTGTGAAATGCGACACTAGATGGCAGAACTGAGGATCATCTTGCATAGAACTTGAAATCTTAATTTCATTCGTTAAAAAATTTCGACTTCAAAATGTTTTTTTTTTATTATTAATTTTTTTTTTTTTTTTTTTTTTTTTTTTTTTTTTTTTTTTTTTTAAAGCCAGAGTTCGGCATGTATGTATTTACAATAGAGAAACAAAATATCCTTCAATATTTATTAAAAAAATAACTAGCTCTGTGAGAGTTAGATACATAAGAAATAAAATTTAAAGCAGTGCCATAAATTGTTTAGCTATTTATTTTTGTTATTTTTACTATAGATTTTATAAAGTATATTTTCTTTGCAGATTAAATGTATATAATGAAGTTCAACAGACTTCCACAAATGTAAAGCTACCAGAGTCTTTTGAGTCCAGATGTTTGTTTCCCTGCAGTTACTGCCATAAAAGTTTCAGTTCAATAGCAGACATTAACAGACACATGAGCTTCCATGCTGGTACTAAATCTTTTTTATCAATTATGTATTCTTAAGAAAATGTATAATTAATTATTATTTATTCAAACAATATTCTTACTAGTATATACAAATATTATACAGGCGTTATTTGTGTGTGTTTTATTATATATTGTAGTATGTGTGTTTTATAATATTCTTACTCATTATTATTATTATTAATATCGATCTGAAACCATTCATTGTTAGACAAAAGTTGTAAAACTATAACCAGGGATATATTTTTAATGAAAATCTATGAAAAATTGAGGTAGTTTTTAATATATACAAGCACATCAGCAATGAATTCAGGGAGTGCCCCGAGATGAACCCCTGGATCAATTAAGATTTTATGTTTATTAATGATCAGCAAATGCTAATCCCCCCCCCCCCCCTGATGTGCAACAGATTTATCCTCCAGCAAAAAAGTTTGTATTCAACATTTAAATGCAATTTACATGCACTGCACATGTTGCAAACAAGCCAAAATTAGGACAAGTGTTAGTTGTACAATCAAAATTATTTTATGTCTCTACAAATGAATAATATTAAAGTATTTTGAATTTTGCTCATAGAATTACTGTTTTGTTGAGACAAGAAAGACCCTGGAACTGGACTTGGCTCGATCCTGTTGCCAGGGTAACTGGTCAGTCTACTTTATTTTAGGGAAGTCCAACATTTTCTTTTCTCCTGTTCAATCGGTCATTCCGAGAATTATCGTAGCCTTTTCTGCACTTCCCCTTCTTCAGACGAAGTTCCTTCCCTACAAGTTTTGGAACTTCCGAAAACAGGAAATCTACTCAGGGTTTTTCTTGTCTAAGGCAGACAGTAGCTATATTTATATTTAGAATTAAAGAATTGTATTTAAATGCATTTGTAATTTAAGTATTTATATATCTATGTCCAGAGTTTATAGACGCAAATTTTCTGGAAAATTCGGAACTTTGCAGAAATAAGTTAAGAAAAGAAAAACGTATTTTTTGTTTTTGTAACTTTTTTTTAATACCGAAAATTTAAAATATTCCCAAATTTTATGTACGATTTACATATTGTTTGTCCAGAATTTAAAGTTTAAAGACTCAAAACATAGTTGTGACATCACAGACCCTTTTATTTCTATTTCCAGCACACCCCGATCGATTTTCCATTGGCGGTTGCAGTGACTTTTTAGGCCAACGACGGTAGTTAAATCGAATAATTTCGTAGTGTTATAAGAGTGACAGGCATTTTGTGCGAAGATATCACAATATTAAGTCTAAATGCATTGACAAAATAATTGAAAATAATTCACCCCTTCCTATCATGGATTTTTGCTTTATTATTTTTTAATTAAAGTAATTATTCATTAATTAATATTAATTAATTTTAAATAGCAATTATTTTAAACTGTGGTTTTTAATTCATATCGTCAAAATAATATAACACATATTTTTATTAAACATTAAATTAATTTGTAGAAAATTTTTGACTCAATATTTATGTGCGCGGAAAGTTTTTGGTTTTATACAAGTCTGTCTATGTCTATGAGTGTGCACATTATATACTTCTTGTTGATTGCATATTTACTTTATGTGTAATATAAAATTACAGTATTTTTCCCTTTCTTATTTTTTTAGATATACGACCATTTAAATGTCCATATTGTAATTACTGTAGTAGGACTAATAGTCAGCTGAAAGTACACATGATGAGACATGAAGGTAAAGTTTTAATTTATAATACAATACATATTTTTTTATATATTTAAATAAAAAGTAACTTGCAATTTTCAAATAAAATATAGCGGGGAAATATGAAGCATAATTCAAATTAACTTACAAATTGTCTAATTTATGATAAAATACATTATAGAAATAATGAAATAGTACCAGACTGTTTTACATGGATTTTTTTATTTGTTTGTTTTACTATAAACATTTCTTTGTACATTCACTAAGGGATGGTATGGAATATTTGTTAAGCATCTACCAGTTTTGGTCATATTGCTATACAAGTAGAATAACTAAGAACTAATTTTTAAAATTTTAGTTGAAAAGTAATACAATTTCAGATTTTTCTTGTGTTATTTTTTTATTACAGCATAACACATTTAAATTGGTTCAGCTGGAGTTAGCAGCTTAAATATGATACTAAACAATCATACATCCAGTTTATCCGATTTTCCTTAAAGCCTTAGCAAATAAATTTGCATCTTGGAAAAAAAAAAAAAAGCAATAAAGAAATTTTTAATTGCCAGAAATTTTCAATTTAAATTTCAGTATTTTTGTAGAAATTTGCCATTAGGATGAAAGCTTAGGTCTTAATTAGATCCAATAATTTTTTTTTAAATTAATAATACTAATATAAGTAAATATGTATTTTAAGTCAAACTTAGGCTACTTTTGCTAATGTGTTACAAAAGCTTTTAAACATCAATATCCATTTCTCAAAAAATATTTATGATGTACAACTACAATTTCCTTCATTATATTTTTTTCATGTTGTTGCTTTTAAAAATAAGTCCTAGCTCAATTGCACTTTTTATATGTTATTTACTCTGTGTCCCTCTCCTTTGTTAATTTAAAAATTGTAATATGCATATAAACTAAAATGTTGAGATAATATAGAAAATTTACTAGTAGATTATTGTCTTTTAATTGTCTCAAAGTCTTTGTATATATTGCCCTTTTCTCTTGTCTCCTAGCAGATGCAATATTATATAATGAAAAATTACTGTATTAAAAATATGCAATTAACAAACACAAAATGGATATTCTAAACAGGTGGTAGAAAGTTAAGTTAAGAAACAGAAGACCTAGTTACAAAAGAGGGTTAAAGTCAATTTGCCAATTTTTCAAATTTAATAAGCATAATGGGTTGCCTCTTTTAGTTTTCTCTGTTGTAAGCCTATTTTCTAAAAAAAATAGGAATACTCTGTATTCCTATTGTGGAAATATTACCCTAGCCTTTTATGGTTTCTGCTGAATTTGAGAGGCATTAATACACTGAAGAACCTGGGCTCACAGTATCATGACATTTTCAAGCTAATGTTAAGCCAATGACAGCATTCTCTAAAACTTTTCATTTGCATTTCAATATTTTTAAATGACTCATTTTGCAAAGGATGTCCAAGGTTAAAGGATAGCATGAGAGTTTTGTACTTTTTCGATTTTTGTTGCAGTTTCATTGAAAGTGAGAACATTAAATTTCTAAACAGGTGAGAACAGAGATATTGTTTCCTTTGCAAAATTCCTACCAGTAAAATCCAGAAATATTTTCTAAACTACAACAAAAGCTTTCAGATATCCTATGCAAAAATAATCATTTAAAAATATTGAAAGGCAAACAAGAAATTTGTAGAGAATGCTTCCAGTGGTTTTGCTCATGAATGTCGTTTGCTGTGAGTATAGGTTTGCAATTTAATCCATAATTTTAAATGTTTATTTTCTGTTAAGAAATACAGTAGACTCTCTCAAATCTGCACAGCTTGGGACCAGACGTTGTGTAGATTTTAGAATTTTGTGAATTTCTGGTCATTGCTTTGCTTACATTTTTTAAACAGTAATTTGAATGTAATAATGCAATCAAAATTATAATCAATGCTTGTAATACAATAAAGTATGCTTGTAAAATAATTAATAAACTAAAATGATAAAAAGTAAGATAATTTTAAAAATGATTAAGTTATTAAAAGTAAAGATCAAGTAAATAATTAATAATGTATAATTAAATATGCATAATAAAGATGAGATACATTTTCTTGAATTATTCAATGAAACTTTCCTTATAAAGGTAACCTATTCATTCACATCAAAATCATAAAAAAAGGAAGTTTTATTTCATATTTAGGCAGTCTTAATAATCAAAAAAGCTTGATTAATACATAAATATGTTTGGTAAAAAGATTGATTACCAGTGATATCAGCAATATCTTGATTTTTCTCACAAAAAAATTTATGCTTCCTTCATAAAAAAAAGCATGAGTTCAGTCATTTTTATCAAGAATTACATATTACATATTAAAATACATACGGAATGATATAAACATAAAAAATTCAGTAATTTTGCCCCTACATCTTAACTGAAAGTTTCATTGTTTACATCTGTGATGATGCGTGGATTTTAGGCGTTTGCGGATTTTAGGGTTGCGGATTTGAGGGAGTCTACTGTATACATATTTTTGTATTTTCAACTTTATGCTTAGTATAGTGATCTTTTCCTTCATATTTCAGGCATAAAACATTACATGTGTCAAGTATGTAACTACAATGGAGTCACCCAGTCAGATCTCAATCGACACTTAAAGACCCGAACCCATCTATTACGATCTCGTAATGTTTGTGCTTGTTGTGGAACAGGATTTCATACACGCAGCTTATCTGACGAACACTACAAAAGTTGTCACTTGTCTGCTAACAAAAATAACCAAGATCAAAATTCTAAAAATCCGCAGGACTCTACACCAGCACTCAATAAACCACCAGTACCAAACAATCGGAATCGAGTGACACGCCTCAAGCAGTTCCGTACTCCCGATGAAAAAATCAAAAATGAGTTCTATCAAAAGTTGTGTGATATGAATAACCTGGGTGTATCATTTGGCGAATTTCTGCAACAGAGTGCCACAGCAGCAATGACTATAGAGAAGTAAAACACGCACACATTCCAGACTATAGTATTCAAATGAGATTTAATGAGTGCTTGAAAAGATCAGTAAATGATTTTTTTTCTCATTTTTTTTAAATCACACTTAACAGCAAACTGTTCTTATAAGCAGAAGCATATCCATAATGGAATAATAGCTTCAAAATGCATATTTTTTGAGGGGAGAAAAAAAATTACTATAGAAAGAGACAAGTACATAAGCTTGGTACCCCTTCCCTCTCTCTTTCTGATAGGGTAAAAAAAAAATCTGCTCTAAGATGTTTTCGTTGTTTTATTATTATTTAGTGTCTATATTTACAGTCTGCTTGACTGATTTTTGTTTGAAAATTGTTTTAATGTGCTATATAAAATCAGAAACATGGGTTTATTAAGCAAATTTGAATTTCAATTATATATATATATATATATATATATATAAAGTGATCAAGACATTGTAGTTTTTTACACATGGGAGATTCTCAAAAGGTGGGATCATTAAACGTTAACTATATGTAATTTTTAAAATTTTCAAATTTAAGGCCAATTTTTTTAATAGTATAGTATTTTGTCTATAAATATAATATATAAATATTTTATAATAGTATGTCTACAAAATTATACACAAACAGCAACTATTCTGGAAAATTAATTATTAAAGCATTTAATTAGCAGTTACGTACGTTACAAATTTTGGACACTCTTTCACACGTACGTTACAGATTTTGGATGTTGCTCTTAGTATTTAAAAAATTTTTAAGACTAAGAATGTAGTAAATGTGTCTGTATACATATATATATATGTATAATTAACTTTTTGTTATACAGTAATAATAATAATAAAATCAAATACTTTGTTACGTACGTTACTTTCGGACATAACAAAATACAGAAAAATTCTTTATAGAAAAGTCCTTCTATCTCCAAAAAAGCAATAAATCAGCCTGCCATCTCTTAACGAAATTATCAAAAAATCACCGGTTCCTTTATGCATTCATTGTTTACCATTAGAACCACCTCGAAAAAAGTTAAACTCTTTTTCTTGGCGGTACATTGGAGCAGTTAACGTTATGAATGTCCGAAATTGGCCTCTTTAGCATAAAATAATAAAATTTTAAGATATTTATACAAAGCTTTTACAATAAATTATGTCATTTTCTGTCTCCGAATAGAATTAAAAACTCAGTGTAAAAAAAAAAAAATAAAGTCAATGATAATTAAAGTTATGTTTGAAAGGTTTAAAGTTATGACTTGTGTCCTGTGTCCACCTTTTGAGAATCGCACACATGTTAATATGTGAAAAGCAAAGTATAACAAATGTATAAATTATGATGGTGTTACGAGCAGGGGTGTAGTGGAGGGTATATGGCGTATACCCTCTGGATATTTTTAAGGAACACTGTATACCCTCTGTTTCTCAAGAAAGCTGTAGTATATACACTCTAGGGTATACGCTCTGCCTTCAGCGTATACCCTCTGCTTAGAGCGTATAGCCTCTGTTCTTTTTACGACTACACCACTGGTTACGAGAACATCATATCGCTCAACTACAAGAAAAGTGACATATCTTGGCAAAAGTAAATTTCACAGGAAAGGCAAAAGAAAACTTGCATGATTTTTCTGTAACATGAAATTGTAGCACTTAGCTCAGAATGCAGGAATAAAAACATGCATAAAAGCATAAAACCCTTAAGAAAGAAGACGCAGTATGAAGTTTGGGTATTTTACCTCCCCACACAATCCACCCCTCTTCTGTGGTCACAAATAAACAAATAGCATAATAAAGCAATTTTCCATATAACTACACCTATGAAACTTTTTACTAACAAGATGCACTTATGACAGACCTATTAATGGAATAAAACGCAAAATGAATTTTTGAGAGATGTGTCACTTTTCTTGCAGGTGAGAGATATGTATGTAATGAGAAATTGAAATAAAATAATACAATACAATAAAACAGGGTTCCTACACAATTCTGGTAAAAAAATTCCCTGACTTTTCCAGGTTTTTCCCTGACCTTTCTCAGTAAATATTTGGCTTATATATTGTTGTAAAACCCTCCACAATGGATTTTAATTTAGATAAATGCTAGAAAAACTTATGTGCTGTATGAATTTCCGATGTTTTAATTATTTTTTATATTGTTATATAGTTTGCATAAATTTTACATAAATATTTTAGATTGAATGAATAATTAATTCAAAATTTCTTCATTTACGACGATTATAGAAATTCTAATAGAAGTAGTACATAAAAAATTCCCTGACCTTTTCAAATATTTGAAAAATTCCCTGACATTTCCCTGACTTTTGCCTAAATTATCAAATTCCTTGACTTTTCCCTGTTTTCCAGGTTTTCCCTGACCCGCAGGAACCCTGTAAAATTATTAAATAACCCATATTTTTTATATTTTATAATACAGTTAAACAACCTTCAAACAAAAATCGATCAGAAAAACAGTAAATATGGATTCTAAATTATATTCAAGCAATCTAAACATCTTGGGGGAAATTATCCTATTAGATAGGGTGGGGTGGGGGTGGGGGAGGGTTAGAAGCGGTGCACATCTACTCATCTCATTTTAAATTCTCCCTAATACAATTTATTAATGATGCAAACAGCAAAATTTTCATTGTTTATCTCATAAACAAAAAAAATCTGCTCTGCTTATAAAAACTAGTTTACACTTTATTTTTCTCCACTGCCAAGACTAGTGTAAAATATTCAGTGAAAAAGGGTCTTGCAGTGAGAGGATGCATCATTACTGTCGAATAACAGTAATCTTCCTGGCTGATATTGAATGTTCACAGATGGCAGGAACGTATAGCCGTCCAAAGAAAAATACGTATAAAAGAAAAGTAGATATCAGCTCTTGTTATTGTTTTATTTTTCTTGTTATTTTATTTTTTAAAAAAAATCATTCCAGAAATCTCTCAAGCACTGTATATTTGTTATAACAATTATAGAGACTGTGCAATTTTTATTTTTTGCGCACAATTAAATAATTCATTCGTTGAATGAAAATGTTCAGAAACTGACATTCAGAAATAGCCATGTGTCAATACTCAGGGGATTTTAAAAAATATATAATATTTAAGTAAAAGAAAAAGTATGTGAAGTGTAATTAAGTTCTAACTCACTGTAGAAAAAAAAAAAAATGAGTATGAAGTAGTATATTTGAACTATATTCTGAAGAAAAAAAATTAATAAATAAATAAATTTTATGATTTCAGATTTTTTCATAAATTATTAAGTAATGAAATATTGTTAAAAAGAACATGTTAATCTACATTTTATTTAATAATTTTTTTTTTTTAAACAAAGCATGAAAGCATGATAAATAGAATATTTATAATGACTATCTTTAAAAATTAAGAATAATCAAAAATCTTATCCAGGTATTAATTTCATTAACAAATTCATCTGATTCATACATCTATATTTCACATTTGATATCGGAGTATAAAGGATTAGAAAAATCAAAAATTTTACTGCATGTTATTCAACAATAATGTACTTGTTTATTAAACAACATTTACTTGTTTTTATTTGTAATGTATGGAAAGTTTATGTTGAGCTTATCTAGTGCCAAAATATCCATATATGTGGTGTTTTTAGGATCATAAATTAATGTCTTTAACTTTTTGGGTAGTATATGTTATGAATTAGTTCTATTTCATTTATTTTTTAAACAAGTGTAACTATTCTGTTTTATGTATGCATGACAGATAATCTCACAGTAGAAAAAAAATATATTTAGTTTCCTCAAAATAAATATTTAATATATATTGCTATACATATTTTCTTGTATACAATGTGTTTGAAAATAACATAAGATAAACTATACAGTAATATTTTCTAACTAAATCAAAACTAATAAAAGTAACATTTGCAACAAGATCATTGCATCCAATGTGACAAAGTCGACAGTCCAAGATTTAAATACCACTTGATAAAGCAACATGGATTGGTTAAGAAAAAAGTCTCCACAAAAAACTGTATAAAATAAAAATATCAGTAAAAGCATGCCGAGAAAACCATCTATATAATATTTTTCAAGAAAAAATAATATTCTATAAATAAAAAAATAAAATAAACCACTTCTTTTTCAGTTAGGAAGCAAATACTTCCTTTTATATAAATTAAAATACATTATGGTTAAGAAATATTTTTTTTTAATAACATTGAGTAAAATATAAGAATATGCTTGTGAAATCTATTAGTTAGTTTTAAATTTATATGTGTATATGTGTATGTATTGCTTGTTAGTAACTGTAGTAAAAATAATACAGATATTTTTCTTTTGGTTGCTTCCTAATGTACAAAGCTTAATATATTTTTATTTCTGTTTTAAACATTCTTCTGTATAATAACTGCATGACTATTATACCCATATTTTCCAGTGTTACAAATGTATTTTTTTTCCTTACACACTGCCTGAATAAATCAGTTTCATATGTGTATGAATAGTAAATTTAGCCATGTTCATTAAATATAACATAACATGCCAGAACAGTTAATTTATAAAATCATAAATAATCCACTGGTGCTTTGTGCAACTATTTATAAACCACTGTGTTCTATTATATGGTGTATGGAATGAAATGGAACAATAATTGTCTATTCACCATTCAGTTTAGCAAAGGTACACTACAAGTGATCGAGTCCTTTGCAGAATCATTATGTACACCTTACATAGAAATATGACACAATAATTTATGGATTTTTGATAATTATTTTACATAGAAAACTACAAGGCACAAAAGCTTTGCGCTATATTTAAATAAGTCTTTTGAAATTTATTATTTATCTATCTATAGAAAAAAGTCAATGTGTGTGTGTGTGTTCCATACACAAATCTATGATTCTTTACTGACTCGCCCAAAACATGACATGCATATTTTTAGAACCCAAAGAAAGATACTGGCTACATTACAAATTTTCCAGAGCATCCCTTTTTTCGACTGCCTGCTATACTTTTTTTAGTTTTCAAATGCATTTTTTTTTTCTGTGCTGTATCTTGAAAAGAAACTGCACAAAAAATTAAAAAAATTATAACAACATATGAGCAGTACTTAAGCAGGCTTTTTGGATTTATTTAATTTCCAATAAAAAATTATAGTAAACATATTTATTTATCTGTGCAGATAATAAAAATTAAAGATAATAATAATAATAATAATAATAATAATATCCTAAATGTAATGTTACTCTTTTGATGGAAGAAAAGTATAATAATGCATATCCAAATTAGAATCCACACTAACTAGAAATGGCAAAAAAATATGACTGCATTTTCATGTAATCATTGTAGATTTAATTTTTATGAATGAAAATGGAAGTTTCCATTTTAAAATTATGTTTTATCCTCAGCGGAAGCCTCTTTCACTTCTGAAATTAACATCCATTATCAATAAAAGCTGCATTTTCAAGCCATACAAAATAGAATTTCAGTAAATGCTATGCCATTTGGATGCTTTTGTCTTCAGTATTATTATCAGGAAAATTGTATATTTCAACATATACAATTTTATATTTTCAACATATATGAAACATTCATTCTCGTTTAAAAGGTGGAAGGATTTAACTATGATTGCATCAAAGTAATGTCATTTTTAAAATTTTTTTATATTGGCATTTTAATGATTGCCCAGAGCTCTGTTATTCTGATCAGGTATTTTTAGGATATTACATACATGTTTTTTAAATTTTACTCTGAAGAACCGCATGATTAACATTGGTAATGCCAGACAGTTCTGCTCATTACTTTATAAGAAGCATACAGATGGAAGTTAGGAACTATCAACCCCCACTCCCTCTTCAAAAGAGAGAGAGAGAGACAAGAGGAGGGGGGGGGGGAGGGGAACAGCTTTAGCAATATTTTATGCATATTATCTGAATACTGTTAACAATAAATGATATGGAACTTAATGAATATAAAAAGAATGAGCAGGAATTAGAAAAAACCCTATTAACTTTAAATCTATTTAAGCACATCAGCAATTATATTGGATGAACCAATGTGTAAATTTCTTTAACAGCCACTGCCTTTAGAATACTTGCAATTCACACAAACACACAGTTAGCCACAATATATAGATAGAAACAATTTTCACACAATCACACAGTTAGCCACAATATATAGATAAAAACAATTTTCATACAAACACAAAGTTAGCTAGAATATATAGATAGAAACAATTTGAAATATTCTCATTTCATTTAGTAAAATAAAATATATGCATTATTTAAATAAAATTTGTATCATTAAAAAATAAAATATTAACTAATTTGGTTAATAAAATACATTATTGTGAGAAAAGCATCAAACTAGAAATTCATTGAATAAATCCAAATTCTACTAGAAGAAAATGTAAGCAAAATTTCTTTAACATTTTAGTTAAAACATGAAACATTAAAATTTTTGCCACACAAAGAATAACATAATATTAATCAAGAGTATGTTTTATAGATTTAGCTAATCCTTATAAACTAATATTATAAAAATACAAAGATTGCAGAAAAATATATCAAAATGCATTACACTAACGTTATAAATAATTAAATACCAATATAATTTTTAGCAAGAACTTTAAATCAATCTAGCACATTTAGAATTATAATTTTCAAGATAAATTTTAATTAATTTTAACAACAATTAAATTAAAAAGAAAAAAAAAGTTGCAATTGATACATAAAATTAAAAAAAAAAAGTGCAATAAATTAATAACAGAAGAAATAGGTTGGTTGGGCAAACATGAATATTTTAGTTATGTTGCCAAAAGAAGAATGGGTAAAAAATATTTCTCTTCCTACTCCCCTCCCCCATAACAGAAATTGTCCAGCACGGCAGCAGTGCTGCAGATTATTTTAGAACTTGCAGATTAAGATACCAGCTTAAAAAATTCTTTAAAATGTATTTTGTTTTAAAAATTATTGGGTTTCTTATTACATTTTCTCTGTAAAGTGCAAATTTTGCTTGTTTTATGGGTTACTATAGTATTTATGATAGTAGCTTGGTTCTGCCTTGTTGGATCGCAGATAAATTTTGGTTTGGTACAGATGGACAACAAAAATTCTGCTAATGGGATCCCCTCTCTTTATTCAATGGATTCACACAGTAGAACAGGTAGGGTGCTTGCTGTCAGAAAACATGAAAGTTTTGTCAGAGAACTTTGAATACATGGAAGTAGCCAAAGTTCTCTAGTTCTACTCTGAACATCTAAACAAAAAAATAAATAAATAAATAGTGGATTTTCTTGAATAAAAAGAGAATTCGTAAAGGTCTTTTTTTTTTTAGATCTCCTTGTAAACATTCCTCCCATTCAACATGGTTTAGTCATTAAAAGACAGTAAAAATAAAAAAAATAATAACAATAAGTACAAAATTTAATATTAAAAGCTAATATTTGAATCGAGTATCAATATCCTTGTTACTAGAAGAAATAAATAACATTTTCTAAATCTAAACGTTATTTAATAAATATGCATCTATCTTAAAAGCCTCTCAAGTCATTCATATAAGTAGTAACAACATAACACAAAATGCATGATTAGAACAGTAGAAATGGATGCATATTTTATAAAATAGATTTACAGGGGCTGTGAGATGAATTAAGACAGAGAAAAATCAAGAAAAAAAAAAAAAGACTAAACAAAGATGGAAATATGTGGGAGAGAAAATAAGTCAAAACATAGAAAGAAAAGGTACACTCTGAACAGTCGAGTTTTAAAGATTACTATTAATATTTTATTATTTCAGTCAGTCATATTTTATTGTTTCATTAAAATGATTTTTAAAAATATGACACTTCTTAGTTTTCAAGTGATACTCCTGACTTATCTTACTTATTTCAACATTTTTTGTAAATTTAAGATAGCTGAAATCCTGCTTATGTATTCAATATATTTATCAACAAAATTAACATTTTAAACAACTCATTCTTTTAATGATTATTAAAGTAGCATATTACATGCTTAATCATATATTTTTAATTGAATAGCAGATTAGAAAACTTTAAAATTTAACCTAAAACAGAAAGAGTTATAAAACTCAAATAAATAAATTAAAAAATGAGTTTAACTATAGGATTTCTTGAAGCATTCTTAATTCTACAGAATATCATTCTTAGATTTGTTCCAACAGAGAAAAAAAAGGGGGGGAGAGGGGGTACATTCTCAACAGTTCAAAATTGCTGATAATTTTTCATCCTTTTATTATCAACTAAATAATAATAACAATAATATTTTCTTAAATAGTGCTAAAGATTACTTTTGTTTCCCCATTGTCTAAAACAATAAAAGTTATTTAAGTTCTGCAATTATGCTGTTACTTGAATTTTCTATCTTAAAGCTCTCATCAGTCAGATCTCAAATTCCCCTCTCTGAAGGGCATGAAATGGATTCACATTTTTCAAATTTCTCATCAGGAAATAAAAATTTTTAACTTATTTTCTCTGTATATTATTTTTAAAGCATGTCGCTCTTAAGTTGACAAAATAATTCTAAGGAGATTTCAAAATATTTATATTTTTTATCAACTTTTTTTTAAAACTAAATAAAGGACATATTTTAAGAAGAATATAGAGCAAAAATAAGTTAAAAATATTAATTTTCAGAGGAAAAATTTTTAAAAATATACATTTCATGCATATTTGTTTAACATTGAAGAAAGCAATTTGACATCTGATTGACCAACAGCTTTAAACATACATTCATGATAAAGATAATTATAATAATTTCCGTTTAAAAAAAAAGAAAAGCAAAGAATAAATGTAACAATATTTTTAATTTTAATGCTTGGCAATATAATGAAAAGATAAGTTATTTTTGCCATATATAATATCTTCACCCCCTCCCTTATACACACACATACACACAAATGTTACATTATGTATAAATGTTTGTATAAAAAGAATTTAGTCCTTTCAGACAAAACTTTAATATTAATAAATGACCATTTTTATAAGATACTAATGAATTTAAAAAATTCACATTCATTTTTTGAAAATCTGAATAAATTAAATGATATAAAACTGCACTAAATCTAAAGAAAAAATTATAACAGGTTAAAAAGAAACTTGTGTACATAATGACAATGCAAAGTTTTCAAAGGAAATAATATGAAAAGCAAGTTTTAGAGCCTTTCCAAGTTGGAGATAGTATCGTAGTTTAAGCTGGTATCTACTTCATGCTCAAGATTATTATTTTTTAACCTACTTACAGTTTTGAATCTCAGTATTGTTTCTAATTACAGAACCTGTGACCTCAACTATTATACATAGTGCTTTAAATTATTGTATTATTGTATATATATTATATTGTGTATGTATGACGTATTAATTTGTATTTGTGTTAAAAAATAGATGTGATAATTGTGTTCTGTAATGCAATGTGATTCTAGTTATTTAGTGTGAAAATATATTCCTTAGACTAACTTTGTTGAGTGTTAAGGTAATGTAGAAATAAATTTTATGTACAATTTTATATGAAGAAGAGAACTACAACTATACCTCAATGATTTAAAGCAATAAATATATAAAATATGGTTTGACTGGAGTTTTATTATGCAAACACAAACCACTAAACACTCACAACTTAATTTTTTCACTCCTTAGAATAAAAGTGTACGTGCCCCTCTCTTTCCCACTTATACAGTAAAAGCCTATACAAAGCGTATGTAAAAAACAAAGTTCTCTTTTAGTAGTGTTCCCTCTAGGACTCTAGGCTATCTTTTAAAGATGCACTGCCCCATTTTTTTAAGAATAGTGAAATACATTATACAGTAGAGTCTCAAAAATCCGCACAGCTTGGGACCAGAGGCTGTGCAGATTTTAGAGTGTTGTAGATTCTGGATTAAATGATTTGTTTTTTCAACGTACCTTTTTTATTTCCAAGAAGAGCATGTAATAATTCAATTTAAACAAATCAAAAGTTGAATCTCTTATTTACCTGTACATTATCATTTTAATACCCAAAATTATTTTTTGTTACAATTTTTAAACATTTCTTATATAGTCCTTTGATTGAGAACTTCCATTTCCTCTTGTTGAAATTTCTTTTGAATCATGTAAATAGCCATTATTTCCTGTTGGTCTATAAAACTCTGCTGTCCAAGGAATTTCAAAATATTCGCCTAAAACAAAACCTTCTTCAAAAATTAGCATTTGATATTTTCTTTTGTCTTTAGTTTGTGGTAAGGTTAAGTGAAAAATCATTATCTTCATCCTCATTTTAGATAAATAAAGAGCCAGGTCATATTTTATGTCATGCATTAATTACAACCTTGCATGGAATATAAAATAAATTAATTCGCTATTTTCTTTAGCAGTCGATAGATGGTGCCACTACTAAAACTTTTCTGCGCTTGTTTATATCTCTCGTTGATTTCTATTATTTAACATTTTTTTGTATGTAAGTTTCTGTGAAATAAAAGCATTTTATTTGTGTAACATCCTGTGTCATTACCATTTGCCCATGAATTTACATTAAAAATTATTTTATTTTTGTTCACTGTTATTTGGAATAAAGATTATAAAGAATACTTCTTAATTGCATATTTTATTGTTTATATTTTGAAATGCATGCTGATTTCGGAAGATTGCAGATTTTTGAGACTGTACTGTTGTTGTATCGAAAGATCTCTTATATAAAAATTTCTCACACCACAGTATTTCTAAATCCATGTGCCCAAGAACTTGCAAAAATTATAAAACTACTTAATAAAAGTGTATATGTCCCCACTCCTTTCCACTTATACAGTAAAAGCCTACATAATAAACAAATTTCTCTTTTAGTAGTGTTACCTCTAGGCTATTTTTTAAAGATGCAGTGCCCCATCTTTTTTAAGAATAGTGAAATACATTATAGTTCTACCCAAACATCTCTTGTATAAAAATTTCTCACACCACAGTATTTCTAAATCCATGTGCCAAGAGCTTGCAAAAATTATAAAACTTCCTCATTTCTTTAGGAAAAAACACAGGAGATTTTTAAATTATGCCGGAATTTAATTGTAACTTTTTATTATAATTCATAAAATCATTCAAAATTAATGTTACTTTATCAAATTTTTTTACACAATAGTATATTTTTTCTTGTCCTTTTCTACTCAACTAGTGTACTTTTTCTGTTTTAGTAATGCCCTTTTTAGTGACTAATATCCTGCCTTTTTTTCTTACTAAAGTGATCATTACTTCTAGTCTACTAAAATTAAACACTAACTTGCTAACTTTCTAAACGCATGTAGAAATTTCGTTTAAAGCAAAAATTTGACAAAATTGAAATAAAATTAGTAAAGTTAGTAGATTGTCAGTGCTTTGTATAAAATACGCTAAGATTCATCATGATTATATAAAGCCTTAAGAATAAAGTTAAATAGCCTCAAAAGATTCACATTAAGATTTTGCTTTTTTGAGAGTTATTCAATCCCCCCAGCCCTGAGTATTTTAATATTGTTCTGAGGTCAATCAGATAAAAATAGATGATAATTGTATCTAGTTTTAGATTGTTATTTATGAGTATTTGTAAATGAAAGATATTTAAGTAAATAAATCAGTTCTACTTCATCATTTTTACTGGCATATACCAACACCTCTCCTTTTTTAGCAAGTTTGCTAATATATAATACTTGCAGCAAATGGTAAATGGAATTTATCACTTTCAAAACTCTTTACAAAGTAAAATTGTGTTTGAAAGTAGCTATAATAATGAGTAACTATAATCAAAACTGCATAAGAATATATATACCATATATTACAGCATATAATGCATTCTGGCTTATTACATGCACTTAAAATTTGAGACTACGCCTTATTTCTTTTTTTTTTTAGGTATATTTGCCATACTACACACATCCTTTAAAAAACATTTGTGGTATATTACATGAAAATGCAATAAAGAACATTAAGAAAAAAAAAATCAGTAAATGAAAAGTGAATACAGAGGATTCTCATTATCATGTCTACGCTTAAGACAAGTTTTCGATTAATGAGGACAATTTCGTATTCCTTGCCATTTTCTATTTGCAATTGATGTGAAGGACACTCCTTAATATATACTACTCATTGGTTAGTACGGAATTTTTTTTTACAAATTGACTGGGCAGAATCGAAACCAGTTTCATACATTATTTTATCAGAAGCAAATTTGATGTAACTTTGGTTATTGAAAGATTGGGAAATCAGTGACAGGGATGAAGAGAAAGAAAATGTTGTGACATGAAAAATGCAAGATTAAAAAATTGCTGTGTTGTTCCGTGATGTTACCGATAAAAATTACAAGTGTGTCATTAGACTAAAAAATGATGTGATTAAAAGAACACTTTTTAAACTATGACTAAAAAAAGTGAGAAATTACCTTAATTAAAGTTAAATTATGTAAGTACGGTAATTTCTTTGCATATTTTGTTTGTCTCCAGTAATTTATTCTTTCGTAGTAACAAACTGTTATTAACTTGCTTTTTTTATTATAATTACTAAATTACAAAAATAAGTTATTTCTTTTATCATAAAATTGACAACCTATTTAATTTCTTTTGAAAATAATTAAATTTATTCAATATTTATTTAACACCATTCAAATTTTTACATTGCTGAAGGAGAGGTTATACTTCATTGGACTGAAATTCACGTTATTTTGATGATTTCTTTTCAGTTACAAAAAAAAAAAAAAAAAAAAAAAAAAAAAGAGATATAACCTTCAAACTTTTTACATTATATTTATTGACATTTCCTTTACATATTTAAGTTTTTGTGTATAGAAAAAATAATAATATGCCTTTTGCAAAGAGGAGAACCTGCAAGTGTGTGTTGTGAACTTCTAATCAGACGACCGTTTATCTCTGGTCACAAGCATAGCACATTGAGACACCAAATTATGAAAGGGTATTCAATTCTCCGGAGCTTATACCAACATTTTAAAAAGTTGATTTTTGACAAAATGGCAGTCATTTGATCAAAAAGGGTTATTTTTAAGGTTTTGTTCATCTGACGAAATCCTATTCGCCTCGCTCCTCTGTCTGTCTCTCTGTCCGTCCATCACAGTGCCCGTTCTCAAAAACTATGCATGTTGGAGACTTGAAATTTTGCATACTTATAGCTGAACACCTCATATCAAACAACAAATAATAAAATTTTGAAAAAGTCGTATATTTAACCCTCTGAGCTCTAACTTGTGTAATTTAAGCTTTTTTTTTTCTAACTGAGCCCCTAATTAAGTTGAAGACTTGAAATTTTACATAATTATAGCTAAACACTTGCGATCAAACAACAAATCATAAAATTTTGAAAATGTCTTATATTTAACCCTCTGGGCTCTAACTTGTGTATTTTAAGCTTTTTTTTTTTTCTAACTCAGCCCCTAATTAAGTTGAAGACTTGAAATTTTACATAATTATAGCTAAACACTTGCAATCACACGACAAATCGTAAAAGTTTCAAAAAAGCTTATATTTACCCCTCCAGTTTCTAACTTGTGTATTTTAAGCAATTTTTCTAACTCAGCCCCTAATTAAGTTGGAGATTTGAAATTTTGCATAGCTATAGCAGAATACTTGTGATCACACGGAAAATCATAAAATTTTCAAAAAGTCTTATATTAATTACCATCTGGTCTCTAACTTGTGTATTTTACGCAATTTTTTATCCTCCCCCCTTTTCACCCGGGGGGCACTTTTCTAACTTTCGCTGACACCCTTGGACTGCTCTTTCACATTATGCACCAAAGACCTACATATTTTAGTTCCCCTTCTTACCGCCAGGGGACATCTACTTATCTCGGGTGCTATGGGCCCGACTCCCTCCACTAATATACCTACGGATAGGATGTAAAACGGAGTATCATTCGGATAAAGGTTTGTTTGGAATAGAGTGCGCCCCTGGTTTCAAAATGTGAAATTAACAGATTTTGCAAAAGAATAAAGTGTTTTGAAAGGAATATAAAACAAAACCCTCTGTGGAATCTGTGATCACACTTACCCACTTGTTTAAAGTCTTTTCTGAGTTAAAAAAATAATAATTAATGAAAATTATTAGCTCCCGATATGCTATTTCTTTCGGCCAGCAATTTAAGTGCTGACTTCAAAAAATAATGTTCCGTTATATAAACCAGCCGTAAAACAAAGCAAATGTATCATTGTGTGGTTATATACAGATAATCTCTACTGCAATTTTTTTAACTTCTAAGCAGCGCATATTTTCAATTTTTATACCGTCGTATAGGGAAAAATAAATTGTTTTAAATACAATTTGTTTGAAAACTGCACCTCAATTAATTTTTAAGATACTAATTTTTTGTAGTTTTTAGGGCTGTTAGTTTAATGTTGGCAACTGAAGTACTCCATTTCTGTAGAAAGTAAAGGAAAAATAGCTGGAAAATAGTAATTATGGTAATTATATCTTTTTGTTGCCATTTTCCTATAACAATTGAAAAAAAAATGTAATTAAAATATGGACTATTTTGAAAAAATATGATTTCTGATAAAACATGGAGCTATTATAAACTGTATTTAATTTTAAGTATCTATATTAATGTTACAAACAAATGAAGTCATATAAATCATTAGATAGCCTTTATTTTTGTGTGTGTGTGTGTGTCAAATTTCTTGCATGACAGCATCGCTTTTTTTTGGATTTATGTATTATTCAGCGATAGTGATGTCATATGCATACTTTTCTGTAGATGTTGTTTAAGACTGTATCATAAATGTGGAATTCTTCAGCGGATGGGAATGACATCATTTTATATAAAATAAAAACATGTGTTTTAAGTCTTAAAACTGAAATATGTTTTGTACTATCTATATTTAGATACTTTTTTTTTCATTGGAATCAACACTAAATTCTGAAAAAATAGAATTCCTGTTTTCTAGTTATACTTTTGGTGGTATAAGCTCCAGATAAAATGATTACTTTTCTTTTAAATAAAAAATGGAGAAAATCGGTCGAATAGTTATCAAGAAAAATGGTCACCCAGTTTTAAAAACATGGTTTCGAGAAAAACAAGTTTAAAGTTTTACAATAAGTTTTCAATGGGCAAAAACATTGTAAGGAATTGTAATATCATGAAACCACTTTAGGTCAACAACCTACACACTTGCAGAATGCAAATAAATAAATAAATAAAAATAAAATTTTGATCCAAAGAAGTATTACTCCCCCCCCCCCTCCCCCCTTCTTTTAATGCAGACTAAAAATGGACTCTCTTGGAAGCTTGCACTAATGGAAGTTCACTATATGTACACTGTTCAATAGCATAGAAATCTCAATTCTTATGCCCATCTTTTCTTAATATTTAATCTTCCATTTTTATACTTGACATATAATGCACACCCGCAATTTAGATGAATTTTCTTGTATGAAAAAAGTAAGTTAAATGTCGGAATATACAGTGCTGTTGAATCGTATAATCCCCTTTCTTCAAAGCTGGTTAAAAAATTGGTGAAAAGAAAAATAGTCAATAGAATCAAAACACTGTATTAAAAAATTAGTGTAGTGAAGGAATTTTCACCTTGTTATTAATATAAACTTTAAAATATGCTTATTATTACTTAAAAAGTGACACAAACATATAAAGATATTATTTAATATAACCCTGGGATCTTTTAAATGCACACACGTTCATTTTCAAAGGGAAAAGATAATTGACAAGAATAGAAAACATTTAAAAACAAAACAAAATACTACGCATGAGCAAGCGAACTTCAGTCCATTGCTCTACAGAGGGGTGAAAAGATCAGTTCATATTTTCGGGAGCTCTTGTAATACTTAGGATATTATACCAAATCGCAGGAATATTATAAGAAAGGACATCGTTACAAACAATATCACTCCTAAGTAAAATCTCGGATTCACAGATTATTGAAGAGTAATGGTTAGATGTTGAAATGTTCATTCTTGAAATTTTAAAGCAAGGCTAAAAGAGCACTTATCTGATATCAAATTTAACATACCAAGTACAGCTTTATCCAGACTGCATTAAAAAGAAAAGGAAAATATTTAGATAAACTTTGGAAAAGCTAAAATGATCATTTCAATATCTAACCATTACTCTTCAATAATCCGTGAATCCATCGAGATTTTACTTAGGAGTGATACTGTTTGTAACGATGTCCTTTCTTATAATATTCCTGCGATTTGGTATAATATCCTAAGTATTTCAAGAGTTTCTGAAAATATGAACTGATCTTTTCACCCTTCTGTAGAGCAATGGACTGAACTTCACTTGTGCATGCGTAGCATTTTGTTTTGTTTTTAAATATGTTTTCTATTTTAGTCAGTTTTCTTTTCCCTTTGAGAATGAATGTGTGTGTGTTTGAAAGGTCTCAGGGTTATATTAAATAATATCTTTGTATGTTTGTATCGGTTTTTAAGCAATTATAAGTATATTTTAAAGTTTAAAAGAAAATAGCAATTAGAAAACTCTCAATCCATGTAACTTTTTAAAATCCTGCTTATTTGATACATTAGATTAAGTAATTCATATAGATTTGTTTGAGCACTCACTTTACACATAAATAATACAGTACAATGCATAGTTTGGTATCACTAGTAATATTTAGTGAGTACAAAACATTAGTATAATAATTTTCTACAAAGTATTAAAAATGATACACATTTGTATAAATTTGTTGAATTATTGGACACAAGCAGGGTTCGTAAATATCATGATATTTTCGAAAATATCAAAAATATCCGATATTTTGATATATATCCGATATTTTTGATATATATCCAATATTTTCAAAGCAGCCAACTTACCGCTGATAATAAATGTTTTCAAGCATAATATAGATTAGAAACTAAAATATATTGCACTTAACATAAAAACTTAATCAAAGAATATTCTAAAAATGCATTTTTCTTTTTATTTTCTGATTTTTTTTTTTTTTTTTTTTTTTTTTTTTTTTCACTTAGAACAAAATTGAAGATGAACTAATTAAAAACATTAACAATTTGCTTTATAAAAAAACAAACAAAAAAAAAACTAACTATAGGATTCAGTATCAAGATCAAGTATAAAAAAATCAAAAATTTTAAATACAAAAAAGTTCTTTTAATTGAAAAATTTTAACATAAATGTAAGTATAAACTATAAAATATCTTATATTCGTATTTTCTAACATGTTGTATAGTTTAAACTAAACTGGACCAAAACATGAGAAAAGATTCCTTTCTAATGAAACTGTATATAACTGCTTATTTAAGTTAATCAATCTTTCAATGGTTGTTCTGAATTAATTATGCCCCACATAATTATTAGTTCAACATTTTAAAAATAAAAGCTTCAAATCTAAAGCTTCAAAAATATATTTATTTTCTTTTTTGGCTAAAAAAGTCACATCCAGAAGAGACAAAAGTTCTTTATCTACAGTTTCATAGTGAATAATAGTTGAAAATTTATTTCATTTACACTGAAATATTACGAATTATGACTGAAAATATCAAAAATATCTTGCACACATTCATATTTTGAAAATAAATATCAAATGCAGAAAATATTAAACATCTTGATATATTGAAAATAAATATCAAGTAATATGAAAATATCAAAAATCTTGATATTTTGAAAATAAATATTGGATATATATCCATTGATATATATCGACGAACTCTGGCTATATATAAAGAATTATCAAAATTACATTTTATCTTTCAATGGCTGTTCTGAATTATCTGTCTAACATAATTATTAGTTCTACATTTAAAAATAAAAGTTTCAAACATAAAGCTTGGAAAAGATTTGTTTTCTTCTTTTCCTAAAAAAGTTACTGCCAAAGGCAAAAGTAAATTATCTACAGAATGATATAGTCAATAACATGTGGAAATTTCATTTACACTTCCTTTGAATGTGGAAAATATCAAAATTATCTCACATGGTGATATTTTGAAAATAAATATCAAGAATTTGAAAATATCGAAAATATCAAAAATCTTGATATTTTAAAAATAAATATCGGATATATATCAAGATATATATTAACGAACCCTGGACACAAGTAATAAATATATCATAATTATACAGACAATTCTACAGAAAAAAATACTATATGGACACATTTTTATACCCTTATACAATAAAGGTACCCCCCCCCCTGCACCTTTTGGTATTTCCTATGTTTCTGTGATGTGCACATTCGTTAAACATTTCGTTAGCACTTTCTTTAAAAATGGGGAAAAAAGAATAGAAATATAGTTTGCTACAATTTCTATTGTAATTTGCATATGAAGAAATATATTTAATTTAAAAAAATTAATATTTTCATAGATTAATTCTACTAATTAGACATTCATGTGACAGTAAAATAAAACAATCTACAGGGGTTGACACAGGATTTTATTTTTTTTCCCTTGAGGCTCATTTTGTGAAAAGTAAAAGTTATTTTTTATCAAATTTACTATCTTTGTGAAAAATAAACTTTTCTAATAAAAGATAAAATTCAGCTACTCAAATTCTAACCAAGCATTAAGCATTTATTATTAATAACTTCTTTAAGTCTTTCGACTAACGTTTTCCTTTCTGATGAACTTGTTTTGTTTGCAAATCACACATTTTAAAACCTGTTATTATAGAATGGAATTTTGTGAAGGAACCTATTTTATTAAGAGGAATTTCGTGAAGGGGCCTATTTTATTAACCCTTCGACTGTCTTGGAAAAGGGCAAAATTGTAATGTTGTTTACTCTGCATTTTGTTTTAAATGCTAAAAAAAATTATTCCTTGAACATTTTATAAAAAAAACTTAATAACGAATATGAATGCAATCCTTGAAAGTATTAATCATTGTTCAATGTATTAAAAATACATTAAATCAATAGAATTATATTACTTTAAATATTGCTTGTATTGCAGTGAAACCTGGAGCTTAGTGAACGTATTAACACGGGCTTGTCAGTGAGGGGGTTAAACGGATGTTTGAGAAGGGGTCCTAAGTAGGCTCCAAATTTTGCTTAGATCAATCCCTGATCTAACATAAAGCAATTTTCAAATGTAAACTCAGGTGATATTATAATTGAATTTAAATAAATATTTTGTTTTATTGTCATTCCTTTACTTTCATGTACATTTCTTCAATGTATTATATGTCTAAAATAATTGTCAAATTTGAAGCATGTCTTATACAAAAGAGTGTATTATAACAAGAAAATACAGTAAAGAAATTCTGATGACATAACAAACTGTCAAATAACTAAATAATATAATAGATTTAAAAGTAATTTAGCATGATATATGTGTGTAAAATATGAAATTGTTTCTAATTTTAATGAAAACCAGAAAAAGATGTTATGAAGCTTGGCCAATAAATTGTCAGTCGTGATAGCTTTGCCACTTTCTCTTTAGTTTTACACATTTCACCGAGTCCTATATTTACATTTGTTACTATAATAGTAACTAGGTTTGCTACTACAAACCATTGTAGTAACAAAGACAAATATAGGACTTGGTAAAATGCACAAAGCTAAAGTGAAAGTGGCAGTTATCACGACTGACAATTTATTGGCCAGGTTACATTACAGTAGCAACAAATGTCAATTGTTACAATGACATTTTGATTTAAAAAATTATTTTTAAAATCATCAACAACTGACAAATTTAGTTTCAGTTTAGAAACAAACTTTTTAAAAGGCTTATTATTCTTTTAATCTATTCAATGGAGTAAAGATTGAAATCATGTAATATTTAGAAGTTATGATACACAAGATCAATAGAGTGTGTCATAAGATTTAGTCAGAGCCCGATTTTCCACTAGGCAAGGCGAGTGCTGGTCCTAAGGATCACAAATAGTAACTTTCTAGATAACAATGTAAGACAGTTGAAAGTTTTGTAATAAGTTGAAGGTTAAATCTGAAAGACCAATATTAAAAACAGTGTAAATTGGTACAAAACTCATTTTCAAAGGACTCTTATTTGGAACCATCCAGCAAATCAATTGAATGCTTAAGTGAACTCACTAATCTATAAGTTTGAAATTTACCTACAAAGCTTACTCGAGGAGTACTTACAAAACTAAAAAGATGCAACTAGATTGATAAAATTGCTCTTGTTGAAATATATTCAGTTAAAACAAATTTAAATACTCAAATAAATATAGATTAAAAGTTTGAGCTTTAGAAATATAAATATTTTTCAAAATATTCACAAGATATAAACAATATTTAAAAATAAGATTACATTTATATAATTGAAATATATACTTTAAAATAAATTATAAAAGTAACAACAAATCAAAAGTTTCAATATACTGGCTACATGACAACTAATCAAATTTTTTATTTTCATATTCACATTCAACTACACAAAAGTATAATGTCAAATATGTACTTACCTCAATCATTAGACAAAATCTTCAGAAATTCAGGCTTGGGATTCTTCTCTAAATACTTCTTAACAAAATCACAGCTTATTTTGACTTTCAGATTTTGGTCAATAGCGTATTCAAAAGCAGCCTAACGAAAATAAAATAATACAAAGCATTAATTAAAAAAATACAAACGATCTTTACACACCCTTATGTTTGTCATATGAAGTAGATATAACACACAACTATTAAAAGAAGTAAAACAACATGACAGATGTAAGTACGAAATACATAATTTATTAGACAATATCAGATATACATTAATTTAAGACAGAAGAAAAAAGTGTCTTTCTAAAAATAACAACATATTTAGTTTTATTTAATCCCTTTATGACGAGTGTTACATATAGTGTTCAGAATCCTTTATTATTCTGACAAGTAATTTTTAATTGAAAATTTTGCCCTATCAATCAAATCTCTCTGCGATTAACTTAGGCAAAAATTTCAATTTCGAATAAACAATGATAAAAGAATTTGTAAAGTACGTTAGTCGCAAAGGAATTAATGGGAAATCAGGATTTTTAATTATTATTTTTTTTTAATATAAAGTTCTCTTTAAAGATAACACAGTTCATTGTGCATGAAGATGTAAGTACATATCTTACCCATCTACATTTTATTCCGGTAGCTCTTTGCTACATTACTCATTTAGATATATTGTTCTGTTTTTGTCTGCCAAAAAAAAAAGTAGAAAAATTGTTCTGATAGTTTTTATGCACTTTTGAAACATCTAGAGCAGCAGTTCTCAAATTATGAGTTATTACTGATTATTACTACTTATTACAGGGTTCTTGGTAATTGTCATAACATTAAATCTTTACAAAATGCTTAATTTGTCAAGGAAAGGAACAAAATTGGGTTTGAAATTGCCAAGTTGCGAGAGCTGATATTTTTTCCCTATATGCAGGCAACACTTTCATTCACATTGATGAATGGTTGATATTTCTTATAACAAATCTTACCTTACTATATGCATTACTTTTTTTTTGGTAAGAGACTTATGCATTTCAGCAGACTTAAGATATTAGATGGTGTGAGATTACTTCTCACAGTTCTAAATTTAATTTAGTTTATTTTCAGCTATTTTTTTTCATCGATATTTACAGTATGGAACCATTTATCCAGAAAACCAGTTATCCAGAATGATATTTCCAATTGACTTATTTCAGAAAAATGAGCCATACAGTGCGAGTTTGATATGTATATTGCTTTAATCATTATAACATGCATGATATAACTTGATTCCAACGACTAAGATTGGAAATGGAAGTGTATTTAGTTATATATTAGCTATTTTTACTTTTATACAAAGGAAATATGGAAGTTTTTGTTCCTTCTTTTAAACTTTGATTAATGTCTGATCTTGTATGGACCTGATTCTTTCTGAGTAGCCTAATAATTAATTTGAGATCAAAACACTGTCATAGCCACATATATTCTACAAATCTGATCAAATAGATGTTGCTTTAATGCCCAACCAGTTACCCGGAATACATCTGATTCCAACCATTCTGGATAAATGGTTCGGTACTGTATTTAAATTCAGACATTGTGTTCCTAATGCAAGTCTGTATTTGCTCAGCGCTCGACAGCAATGTTTACTTTTTATCAATCACACCCAGCGCTCTCTTCCTCTCGGCATTTTGGAGCGAATTGGCGATGTTGCACATGCATGCCACTCTGCACCTATCTTTGATTTTCAGAGCACTTGTCATGGCCATCAATGTGCTTTTCATCCCTTCTCTGACGTAATCGTTATGTCGATAGCTGACATCTATAGGAGGTGTGCGTTAGTTTCATTTTTGCGAATCAGTGACAACCTTTTTAAACTTACTGCTTGTTATTTGATTTTCATTAATTTGCCGTAACTTTTAATTTAGCTAATCAATTTAAATCTGGCGTGTAATTACTTTGAGTCCCCATACTTGTTATTTATAAACTAAAATCCGTTAATTTTTGAATTAGAATTTAGTTTGATGTGGTCCTGAAAAGATGTAGTTTTCCAAAGCACATTTATCGGAATGCGGGCTTGCTGCCTGCCATTCAAATGCCGCTAAAACAGTTTGCTAAAAGAGTACGTTATCATACTAAAGACCAGCAATCCCTTTTTGATGTGAATGCATTTTTGCCATGCCCAAAATTAACTCAAATAATCTGTGCTGCTCTTTTCTAAAAATCCAATGGAATATTTCAACAAATTTTTCATGTTTCTCTTTTTATAAGAGATTCCATTTTTAATATCTACCTTCATGACCAGAAGCAAGATTCTTTACTAACCTTCCTCTACTAATTTCTGGAAATAAAAGATTTTATTATTCTTCAAATATGCCTCCTCCTTTGCTGTCAACAGTCTACATGTTAAAGTAAAAATGTTCTTATTTTATTATATCTTTTTTACCATCAATTTATCAAAGGAATCCAGCGATGTACTTAACCCTATAACTTAAAAGATTATTACCGCCACAGATGGGTTATGTAAAAATCAGACAGATCTATATGAATATAACAATAAATGTCATTCTACATTATAGTAAACATTTCCTAAATAGAATCGCATGAAATCAGAAAAAATTTTCATTTTTGGCTTATCAGGCACCGTTACATACTATTCATTTTGCAGGGGTCAACATTTTTTTCTGTTCATCACAGGATTCTGCCAGGGTTCATGTTTACTCACACTTTATGAATATATTTAATAAAAAAAAAAAAAAAAAAAAAAAAAAATCATGAAACATGACTCACAAATTTTATAACTGCAAACCAACTATTGACCATGTCCCCTCTGAAATACAGTAGACTCCCTTGAAACCAGGGATTGTTCAGATTTTAGAATTTTGTGGATTTCTGGTCATTGTTTTGTTTACATTTTTTAAACAGTAATTTGAATGTAGCTAAGCATTAAAAATTATAATGAATGCTTGCTTATAATAAAGTAAATTATTAAAATAATTAAGTAAATTATTAAAATAATTAAGTAAAATATTAAAATAATTTAATAATTAATAATTACATAAAATAATTATGTAAAATAATAAAAATTTAACTTTAAAAGAAGCTTTTTAAGAATCAAGCTTTCTTATGATCTCTAGTTTTTGGATTATTGTCAATATAATTGCCATATTAAGCAGAATTAAGTACGAAATCACAAAAAAATAAAAATTATTACAGATTATAACTAGGACGAATGCAAAAAAGTAAACATAAACAAATATGACTTCAACAGCTACAGTTGTAGGTATTGTGCAAAAGTTACTGTTGCGCCATATTTTTATCTTAGATAAGAATATAATTTACACCATAATTGTAAAACAATGAAATTTTATCCAGATTTAATAAACAAAAAAGCTTAATTGGTTAAAAAATGTCTTGGAAAAAAGATCACGATCGCCATTGATATTAACAGAATCTTGATTTTTTCAGAAATAAATTCATATTTTCTTCCTAAAAAAGCTTGAGTTTGGTCATATTAACCAGAATTCATATAAAAATGAAAATGTAATATTCAGAAAATAAAAATAAAAATTGAAACACGGGGATACAAATGCAAGAAAAATAAATAAAAAATTTGGTTACAGTTTGTACTTGCGAATATTTGCTATAGATATGCTAATTCCCATCAAAATCAAAAGTAATGTGATTTTATATAGTAAATAATCAGCTGTAATAGCCAAAAGAGCATGATTAACAAAAAAATTAGTTTAAAACCCCCCCAAAAAACATTGCAATTGCTGCTGATTTGAATGAAATCTTGAATTTTGTTCCTGCAACTTAACTGTAAATTTCATTGTTTACATCAGAAAAAATATGCGGATTTTAGGCTTGCACATTCAGGAGTCTACTACTATATCACAGCTACTGTCTGTTCTTCCAAGGCGCTCACCAATACTATCTTAACAGAAAAAAAAAGAAAGAAAAAGCAAATGAAAATTGGTGGATTCTTTTAGTTGTTGAGTTAGAAGAGAAAAATTCAAGAGAAAAATTCTTCCAAATATCCAATTGCAACACATATTTATAAAGGGTTGACTTGTTTCAATTTTCATATTTTCTAAATTTAACTCAACTTCCATGGCTTTTTAGTAAAACTTATCAGCGTCCAGTGCCTTTGAGTATGAGTGACAAAACTGTTACCAGTTTTTTAAATCTGAATATAAATTAACACTACTTAATTTTCGCAATGTCCCTTGTTATTTTCCGCATTTGAATTTATTGTGGTTTTTTTGCTGACAAAGTGCAATATACAAAGGGACCCATAATATAATGGTGATAATAATACAGGGTGTTCATATATTGTCCGGATATCCTTACCTCATAACTTTTAATTTAAGAACATGATGAAAAATATCATTACATATTCATAAATTGCAACTTAATCAAATAATAATTGACATTAAAATTTTATCAAATTTATCAAAAAGTTATTATTGAATTATGCAATATCTATATATATATATAAACCTTTGAATTTAAATCATACAAAACTTGCTGAATGGTACACAAGAAATACATCTATATGATATTACATAAAAACATTAAAATAACAATAGAATCGATGTTTCATATCACATCCGTGATCATCTTCAGGATAAGTGAGGTTACAATAATTTAAAAGTGCAAAAACGAAAACATTCGTTTGGGAACTCAGAAAAATATCTGATTGGAAAGCAAAAACGTCATCCAGTTACTATAGTTACAAAATACAGCTAACCACATCAGTGGAAAGGAAGAAGAAGGAGGGGGGGGGGGATAACATACATATAAACAAACTGGTGCCAAGTTCAAGGATGGGAAATTTCCAGAAAACTTTACCAGTCAGAAAGATGCAGCATACAGTTGAAAATTTTTATGACAAAATATACGTGGCAGCAAGAATACTTAATTACTATTGCTACAATGGATTTTTCTATTTCCCCCCCTGAAAAATAAAAAAATATACACAACAGAGAAAAGTTGAGTATAGGATAGAGCTTAGTACCATGTTTACATTGCGGTAATTTGGAAAGTTGCAAGATTATAGCTAATAAAAAATAAATAAAGTTTTTGGTATATCTCTATATCCTGCAACTTTTCAAAGACTACCTAAAAATTCACTCGCCCTGTCAGAAAATCCACTCACCAGTGGCGAGTAAAATGATATATTTCCCCACACCAGGCCAAGTCTATTATAATAAATTATGCCAGATAATTAGAATGTTAAAAGATAGATTATCATTACATGCATACTGTTCACATTTAGTACTTTCAAGCGACTTCAGAAAATCCACTCGCTAGTGCCGAGTAAAATGATATATTTCCGCACCCCTGGCCACGTCTATTATAACAAATTATGCCAGATACTTAGAATGTTAAACAGTATTGTAGTCGTAAAAAAAATCAGAGGATATATGCTAAAGCAGAGGGTATATGCTAAAGTCATGAACATTCATGGCTAGAGTATATGTTATAGCTTTATTTGAGAAACAATGCGGAGCTTCTTAAAAAAAATCCAGAAGGTATACAGCATATACCTCTGTATACCCTCTGCTACATCCCCGGGGTTAAAAGATAGATTATCACTGCATGCCTACTGTCCACATTTATTAATTTCAAGTGATTCTATAATTTTACTCACATAGGGGTTTACAAAGATTTACAATTTTACATTCATCAAAGTTAACATGACAACCTTCATTAGAGGAGTAAGAACTTAAAAGTGCATTACTCTGCATCAACTGCAAAATACCACTATGGTGTTCTTCTAATATTTCAGAAAACTTGTGTTTTGTTACCCTGACACAAACAATTTTATCATTATTTTAAAAGATAACCGGAATTTCATAACCTGCCTTTTGGTTACTCAGGATTTTGCAATATTGTTACTCAGGATCTCAACAAGATAAAGCAGAGGAAGTATAGCTACTAATTTTATACTGAATTTTTGAAGAACCTCTTTTAACTTTTCAAACATAATAGGTATATAATAAAAATTGTTGTATTTAATATACTATATATTAATTATGCTATTTAATTTCACTTACAAAATGCTAGCCTGAAGGAAGAGGTGTGAGTGGGGGATTATAATGCTGAATTATCTTATCATTGCAGGAACTCAAAAAACCATGTTCAAAAGCAACTTTCCTAATAAAATTAATCTTTTTGCCAACCTGGTTATCTGAAAAGAATTCTGTAAGCTCTTCTAATAATGACTGAACAGCAGCTATTATGTAAAGGCACAAAAAAGGAATGGCAGTGTTTTTCTTTTAAATGCTTTCTGTAAAATGTAAAAGTCAATGAGATCTGTTCCGGTTAATCTGAACATCTAAAAATTGTAAATTAGTATTCTGTTCAACTTCAAGGATAAACATAATACTTTCACTCAAATTGTTGACCTCTTGAAGAAAAATTCGTAATTAAGGTAAACTATATTTACACAAAATGAACACGTCATCCACATACTGTAACCAAAATACTAGTTTCTGATTTAAATGAAAATTTTGCTTTCCAATGGTTTGAGGGAAAATTTTACAAAAATTAGAAACAAGAGAGCCCATTGGTGCTCCATGAAGTTGTCTGTAAATAACACCATTGCAAAGTAAAATATTGTTATAAACTATAAGATTTAGACCTGATTTTAATGAAGTTTTGACATCCTGGGTCATATATTAATTAATACCTTTTTGATAAATTTTTAATACTAATAATTATTTGATTAATAAAGTTTTGAGCTGCAACTTTACACATATATAACGTTGTTTGGATTATTATTTTTTTTTTCTAGTTGTAATTTATGAATATGTAATAAATTACATGTTCAATTGTCATATTCATAAATAAAAAATCATGAGATATACTAACATTACACATAAAATATTGATAAATAACTTATGGACACACTGTGTATGTAAATATATATATAATTATATAGAATATATATATGAAATACTATATTAATATATATTTCTATTACATGGGATGGAAATCAAGCTGTATTTATTCTTTGCCATTTGGCAACAATCACAGCAATGATTTTCAGTGTTTAATTTACGGCCACATGACACGACCTATTCAACAAATCAAAATTAAGAGAGAATCTCTTTTGAAGTACACACGTTTTACTCCTACATACAGGGTTCCTATGCAATTCTGATAAAAAAATTCCCTGACTTTTCCAGGTTTTCCCTGACTTTATTCAAAAATTTCCCTGGCCTTTCTCAGTAAAAATCCAGCTTATATATTGTTGTAAAACCCTCCACAATGGACTTTAATTTAGATAAAAGTTTAAAAAATGTATGTGCTGTATGAATTTCTGATTTTTTAATTATTTTTCATACTGTTATATAGTTTGCATAAATTTCATATAAAAATTTTTTGATTGGATGAATAATTAATTCAAAATTTCTTTATTTACGACGACAATAGAAATTCTGATGGAAGTATTATATCAAAAAATCCCTGACTTTTCCCTGACCTTTTCAAATATTAAAAAAATTCCCTGACATTTTCCTGACTTTTTGTCTAAATTTCCGAATTCCCTGACTTTCCCCTGTTTTCCAGGTTTTCCCTGACCCGTAGGAACCCTGTACAAGCAATTAAATGCCTCAAATAACAAAAGAAAGTTACATTGCTACTTCCATTATTTAATGGCAGCTATATAAAAAAATCAAAACAAATTATTTTAATTTTACTAAAAAGGTACTAAAAGAAGTTACATAGGTTCTGCGCTTTTAAAACCTATATAGCTACTTTTAGTACTTTCATAGTAAAATTAAAATCCTTTATTTTGATTTTATATAGTATAATGTTTATAAAGTTTTATTTCTACATTCACAGAGTGACCATGAAAAATATCAAATATTGCATGGGTTATTGTTTCTACTATTTTTCACAATGCATTGAATTAAATTATATACAATCCCAATCATCTCTGACTTTAAATTGACAGAATTTATTAAATAGCACCTATTTTATTCACATCATACACAAAAAAAAAACTGGAATCGCTAAAGAAACAATAGACTTAAATTTAATACAATTAATTAAAACAGCACCTTGTTAAAATTCAATTGTCTAATTAGGAACATGAATCTAACAAGGATTTCAGATTCACAAAATCTTGATTAGATATTTCACAAGTATAAAAAATTGGGTACTACTTAGTTATCTTGTTGACCAATTTCGCCAAATTATACAAATTGAGATAATTTTTATTTTAAATAACGAAATAACAAGTAAATTAGTATAACATTAATAAAAATACAAATTAAACGTCGAAATAAAAATCACTTGATGACGTAAACACGTGTAACTTGCTTAAATTCAAGTGAATGTGACATTTACGATCAACCATTATTGGCATTTAATCTTAGTTTGGTGATAGATTTTTGGTCGATGGGATAACCAAGTAGTACCAAAAATTGTTTGCCATTTTCACAAAAAAGGAGCCCATGAGAAAAGTTTGGACAGACCCCTTCCACTGTATATATCTGTTTAAAAATTTGTAACTAAAATTTCATTTAATTTTATAATAATTACCTCTGCAAGTAGTTTTCCAAGTCCTTTACCTTGCAGACTTTCTGGAACTATAGTATGCTCTAATAATATAACTGAAGGGGCTATTTCTTGATATTGCAAGACAGCTTTATCTAAAATAGAAAGAATGCAGTTTAGAGAAACATTTTAAAGAAACAGAAGTACTTTTATGTTAATTCGTAGCTGCTATTGGAAAAGGAAAAAAAAAAAAAAAACTGTTATCGCCGAGACAACTATTAAATTGTCTTAGCTTAGAAAATGCAGAAAGACTTGTAACCATTTTTTGAGTTTTAAGTTACATTTTTAAAATATTTCTTCTGTTTAATCTTATTTAGTTTCTTTCACTATCTAAATAAAATTAGACAACAATTTATTAAAAGTTAGTGTTGAATTCAGACATTATTCTGTGGGAGCAATTTCTGCAGCTTCAGGAGAAGACATTAAGGAGATCCAGATAGGTTAGGGGCAATTGCACTTTACCATTAACTCCTTTGGGAAAATGGGTGTATATATGCATCTTCAAAAGCTGCATAAAGTACTTGTTTTTGACACCAGTAAAAAACAAAAGCTATATTTGCCTTATTTAATTAAGCATTTTTGTGATTATTAAAGTATAGTTAACTGTTTATAAAAGAAAAAAAAACAGTGCCAACCAAATAATATTCATTAGGGTGGGCCGAAAAAACTTTTTCTTTGATTTTCGATGATGGGTAGTGTGGAAAAGTGGCCACTAGTGGCACCAAGTTCACACAAAAAAATTGAGATTTTTAGGCCTATTCCTATATTTGCCGCTTTTGGCTTGAAGTTTTGCTAAAATGCTGATTTTTGAACTTTTTTAGCAAAAATTTAAAAAATGTTAAATTAAACTTATTTTAATCGTATTTACTTGAAAAGGCATATTTAATGTTCCAAATGTATAAATAAGCTCTGATAATGTATTATTTAATTGCTATGTGTATTCTAAATTAGACGATTTTTATAGCCTTTTCGCTTTTAAGTGAACAAAAATTGCATGTATTGTTTAAATCTTTCAACGGTTTCTCTCTTTTGTCCTGTTTATGTCCCTTGGTCTTCATTATTTTTTTCGATGCTTTAAGGGTCATATATTTGGGTGACGGACAGCAGAATCCCTCAGAAACAAATCTGGAAGGAGAGAAGGGGGTGAGGCAATAACTTAAGCGAACGCAGTGACTCGTCGCGATGTTGGGGGAGTGAAGCAGGAAATACAAGAGGGGAGAAAGTGCGATAAGGGATGCTTATTATTTTCAGTGCGCAGTTTCCCTGAGACATGGCAGACGCTGTGTTAGACAGGAATATGCATTTAGGAGTGTTTGGCTTTAAAGGGCCTGGTTCAAATTCAGATTCAGCCGGGCTGCTTGCTTGAAAGCTCCCACTACTTGAATCTTCCAACAATATAACCGTCTTCCATCTAGATCTAACTCCACTCGTTGAAGGCTTTGTCGCAGAACCACAATTCCTCATTGAAATTGTATCCCTTTTCATTTTCCGCGATATTTTCTTTGCAAGAGTTTTGCTTGTTTTTAAATCAATATTTCCCATAAACATTTTTCGAACAGTTCTTTGATCCTTCAAGAAGTTCACCTCCTGATATGGAACTTTACGTCTGATGTCGCAGCTACAATTGTTCAAGCCTCACTTACAAGCTGCAATGTCAGAGAGGTTTCCGCATTTTGTATGAAATCTTCGCGGATAGCCTTGCCTTTAACGCCCGTATGATTACAAGATTTCTCCAATGATCTACACTCATTGTAATAGTTTTTAATCTTTCCGTTAATTGTTCGTTGGGAAACCACTGGTATGAAAGATTTTATCCAGATTTCGGAAACTTTTTCACCTACCATTTTAATAATATCATCCACTGGTTGAAGATAAATATCTCGATTTTCTTCTATCCAAAAAGCAATGTATTGCACGAGAAAAAGGTTTTACTTTTGCACTGAACAAATGTCACAGGGAAACCGAGCACTGAAAAATAATAAGCATCCTTGTCGCACTTTCTCCCCTCTTGTATTTCCTCCTTCACTCCCCCAACATCGCGATGAGTCACTGCGTTCGCTTATGTTCTTGCCTCACTTCCTTCTCTTCTTCCAGATCTGCTTCTGAGGGATTCTGCTGTCCGTCACCCAAATGTATGACCCTTAAAGCATCGAAAAAAATAATGAAGACCAAGGGACATAAACAGGACAAAAGAGAGAAACCGTTGAAAGATTCAAACAATACAAGCAATTTTTGTTCACTTAAAAGCGAAAAGGCTATAAAAATCGTCTAATTTAGAATACACATAGCAATTAAATAATACATTATCAGAGCTTATTTATACATTTGGAACATTAAATATGCCTTTTCAAGTAAATACGATTAAAATAAGTTTAATTTAACATTTTTTAAATTTTTGCTAAAAAAGTTCAAAAATCAGCCTTTTAGCAAAACTTCAAGCCAAAAGCGGCAAATATAGGAATTGTCCTAAAAATCTCAAATTTTTTGTGTGAACTTGGTGCCACTAATGGCCACTTTTCCGCACTACCCATCATCGAAAATCAAAAAAAAGTTTTTTTCGGCCCACCCTAATATTCATGTAAGAGATGCTGGTCCAGTAGGGTTCCCAGCTAAACATGTCTGACAATTTCCATGACCAAATGCACATACACAAAATCTGCTTTGATACAGTAGTTAATTTTTTTAAAAATATATTGATTAGTACAATTAATTTTTAAATAATACATTTCAAAAGCTTTAGATACATTTTTATAAAATTAACACAAAACTTAATAACAAGCAGCATAATAATAATTTTAAGAAATCAGAAATTTGTATCATAATAATATTAACTGTTATAAGTAGAAAAATATATATATATATTGCAAATGGGACACAAAAATAAAAGCAAATGCATTATAGTCACAAAGTAAAAAAGGAAAGGGGTGATGATTAAATAGCTTAAACTTTTACAAAAAGTAAATCTTTATTTTTGGCAAAAACTTTTAAACACCTAAATATATATATATTTTTTTTTTGGTGAATTTAGTTTATTTTTAATTGCTTCTTCTTCTAATTCAGCAGCTTTTCTATTTTTTTTTTTTTTTTTCCTTTCTTGTAAGTCTTTTACTATCCTTTTTTTTTTTTTTTTTTTTTTTTTTCTCTTTGGTCAGCCTTTTTTCATTTGCCACCTTTTCTTCTAATTTGTATCATTTATGACTACTTCACACATAAGAAAGATGTTTTTGGATAATATGTATAGTATCAAGAACTTCTGATTCTATGACAGCATCATAAACATGTCTCTGATTAACTACAGGGTTCCCAGCAAAGCATGTCTGGGAATTTCCCTGATCAAATTTCAAAAAATTCCATGACCAAATGGGTAGTATACAACGAAATTCTCTATTTATTTCCACAATTCTTTGACGATTTAGAGAATTTAGATTTTTAAATTTAGAGTTTTTTTTATATACATATATATTTTCAAATTTAGATATTTTTTTTTAGTTGTTTGACGAATTTCGCGATTTTTTTACCGAAAGCATTTCATGAATTTCTTGTAATTTTTCATTTTTATGTCAGACTTTTCCATGACTCTTTAGAAAATTCTTGTAAATTCCCTGACTTTTCCTATATACTTTTAAATTTCCCAGATTATTTTTAAATTCTCTAGCTTTCCATGATGCTAATGCTGGGAACCCTGCCCTAAACGGGTAAATAAACACAAAATCTGAAAACTTCTGGAAAGGTAGGAGGGTGTCCCACCACTCAGGTCATCTGCTGAATTCACCACTAAATAAAAGTATTTCAATATTAACAAAAAATTTTGAGCATCTTTAGAAATTTTTCTGCTGTTTAATTATTAAGTAATAAAAATTTAAGTTTATTACTGAATACTCAGTAAAACTTATAATAATATTTCAGTATACACACAGACTTTGGTTGTTGTTGCTGCTTGCAGTGCCATTTTGTTGTATCAGTACCGGAATATTTACATGCCAACATTGTAAAGACTATATCAGAAGTAAACGAGCTAAATTTCAGGAGTTTTGAACAATCTTCAGGAATCGTACAACTTTTTCAAGCTATGCTTTTTAATATTTTTTTAAATAAAAGTACAGTAATTCCTTAACATTCGTAAATTTTAATTATTCGCAAAATAAAAAATGAAGAACATTTCAACATTCGTGAATACATAACTTGGTTATTAGCAAATTTTGTTAAGAATACTTTTTTACAAAGTAAACTCACTTTGTTTTACCAATTTCTATGAACTACATGACACTAGACACATGCATTGTATTATACAGCCTAAGTTACGAGAACTTCAAACCTTGTGTTGAGGCAAAATATAGATCGGTAATTCCGAGAAACCCAAAAACCCTCAAAAATGTTATTGCAAGTGAAATATCTTCTGCAAAACTTGTTGGGGAAATTTAAAATTTTCAACTTGTTGAGAAAGCAATAGAATACGACCCTTCACTGGTGAGTAGTGTTAAATTTAAAACAGAAATCGAGTCCGCAACATTTCCTTACATGGAAATTCATAAACAAAAGATCTGTTCTGCCAAACAATCACATATCACTAAATTTTCTTCAGACATCAACTAGCAAATAAACTTTGTACGGTATGTTTATTGTGTTGGCGCCGAAAGTTCATATGACAAATAAATTTTCAAAATCCAAGTGAGATGGGAGAGCAATTAGATTAAATAGTTTATTGGATAAAACTGAAATAGTATGTAAATTCTATGCATCATTAGAAGTTAATAATTGCTCCATAATAGTAATTCTCCATATTTAACAGAGCCAATACAAAAAAAAATGTTCTCTGCTTGGTTGCAGAGTCAGGACTTCCGTTATACACTCTGCATTAAACAGAGCCACGAATTATAACTTACATCTCTGAATACAGAGACAGAACATGTTGCATGTTCTCTGCTTGGTTGCAGAGTCAAGACTTCCCTTTTAAAAATGATACATTATATATAAAATAAACATCAAAATAAAAATTACAATATGCAGTTATAAATCTTCTAAATAGCTATAATATTCATTTAAATGACATCCAAGTAATTATAAAACTAATAAATCACCATCAATTCAAAATTATTATAAAGTAAATAAATCTATATTACATGACCTTGAAATCATAATGTTACTCATAAATATTGGTTCAGGATTATAAACAATTTAGATAAACAGATTAGATTTTTTCTGTCAAAAGAAATCAGTTTTATAATTATGTTTCACAATGTGAAAGATAAACAGAGTTAAATTATAAACAAATAAATTTGAGGGCATTTACGCTGAAACATTTATAATTATTCAAATTTACTTACAGCATAAACTTTTTAATGCTAAATAAATATACTTTTTATAATTAGTGGGGTTTTTTTTTTTTTTTCATTAATCCCTTTTTATGCACGGGAAGATAGCTTCGATAGCTTCAACATTCGCGAAGATTTCCGTGAACCTAACCCTTGTGAATGTTAAGGGATTAGAGTATTTCAATGCTAACAAAAAATTTTGTACATCTATAGAAATTTTTCTGCTGATAAATTATTAAGTAATAGAAAAAGAAGTATATTACTGAATACTCAGTAAAATTTATAATAATGTTTCTGTATATGCACAGCCTTTTATTGTTGTTGCTGTTTGCAGTGCCATTTTGGTATATCAGTATCCGAATACAGTGTAACCTCTGAATAACGGTTACCAGTGGAACCGGTGAAAAGTGACCGCTCTTCAGAAGTGGGTGTCATTCAGAGGTTTTATTTAAGTTTTTTAAAATTATAATTATTACATAAATTTAAACAGAAATACACAGTTAATTCATTTTAATTAATCCTCATTGTTTTAATACATTAAAAAATCAATGATTTGCAGTTGCTTTTTTTTCTTTTCTGCCAATATCTTTCTCCAAAGGAATAATAGTATGAGTTGTTTTGTTGTACTACTCATTATCATTATGATTTAATGCGAAATACTGGATTTCACAAAGATTCGTCAAAAAATTGGTATTTGGTATTAATACTCGAGATTTTGGGTGATTCTATAATCTCTTCCATTTCCTCTTCGGCATCACTTTTCTCTTCCTCTCTCCTATAATCCACCATTTGCTATATGAATCAAATGTAGCAGCAAATGCCAAATCTTTGTCCAAACATACAAACTTGCTGGTCTTCATGTTAGCAATACCTGCTGTTTTAAGAATATTATCTACTTTTTTCCCATCATTATTAATGTCTTCATTTACTATGTCTAGTTTTAGTTAAAGGATTGAGTGTTAGAGAAGAGATAAAGTGATATTTTGTTGGCATATTAAGTAAAATTTATTTGACCTGCTTCAGATTTCAGTTTGCAAATAAATATGAAATTGTTCCAGGAGCTGTTAATTTTTATTTTCTCATGACTTTTGAGCGACCATTGTTCAGAATTCCTTACTTAGAGGTTCGTGCTAATGTTAATATTATGGAACGTGTTTGGTTCCATCAATATGTGGTCAGTATTTGGAGGTTGTCGTTGTTTAGAGGTGACCGTTCAAGGAGGTTTCACTGTACTTAGATGCTGACATTGTAAGGACTATATCAAGAGTAAACTACAGTCGAGCCCCAATTTAACGAATTTCTCGATTTAGCGAATTTTCTTATGGTACTGACAAAAGTGGAACAAAAATACTTCGATTTAACGAATTCGTAATCCCAATTTAACAAATAATTTTCGATGTAAAAAAAAATGAAAAAATTAATATTTATTATAAATTTTCAATGTCCCTTATTTTTAATTTTCTGAATATGTACCTTGTGATGCAGAAATATCTGCATGCGAAAAATGCACATTACACCGAAGTTATTAAATCAGTAGTAATGTGGATTTGATGAAGAAGATGAAATAGAGATCAAGCATGTAACATTCAAAAAAGCAGTTAGCAGTTTTAATACTTTGAAACGGTAGTTGATAGCTCATGATGTTGAATGACACTGTTTTCACAGCTTCAGAAAAAAATCAATAAAGAAGTTAAGAATACAAAATCAAAACAAAGCAAAGAAGCATCTACAAAAGATGTTTTATAATTTATCGATAAAATTTGAATAAATGAAATTTTTTCTTAATTACAATGCTTTTGATTTATAGTAGTACATAAAAAAAGAATAAATTTTTATAGAGTGTTTTCTTAAAGCAACAAATGTTTAACATCAAGTGAGCATTGTTCTTCTTATTTATTGCCATTTTTTTTAAACTTGTACTGTTGTATAAAAATATTCCTTTGATTATCCTGATTTAACAAACAAAGTTGATAGTCCTGAAAGATTCGTTAAATCGGGGTTCGGCTGTAGCTACATTTCAGGAGTTTTTAACTCTCTTCAAGAATCTTATAACTTTTTTAAGCTATGCTTTTTAATGTTTTTTAATATTTGCCGAGTCCTCTTCCCTTACAGCATTTGCACTTATCCAGACAAGCATAATTGAAATAAAGGTTACATAATTTACTTTTACTTTTAAATAAATGATTTTTTGCAATAAATTTATAAAAAAGGAACAAAAATTGTGTTATCACTACTAGTGATGTAACGAATAGTGATTTGGCCGAATAGCCGAATACCGAATATTCGGCCAAGTTTTAGGCCGAATACCGAATATTCGGCGGCCGAATACTGACTTTAATATAAACGACTTTTATTTTAATTGTTTAATTTTTTTTTTCAATTTTAAAATAAAAAATTAAATTAAGGACTAATTGAAATTAATTTTTTGTTTGAGTTTTCAAAAATCATAACAGCTGAATGTATTTTTTGTTATACTTTAAATGTCTTAAAAAATACTTTAAAGATAACATATGATTTTTAAAAATGTAAATAATAATTTAATTCATAATTTTTTATTTAATCCATAGATAGTTCTAGTAATTTATATATATATACTATCTAAAATAGAACTCATTACCTCTGTAAAAATGAAACTTTTTTTATTTTAGTAAAATCCTTTCACCCCCTAAAAGTAAGAACTTGCATGTGTCTTCTGTCTTTTTATATCCTTTTTCATGCAACTTAAACTTAGTAAATTTACACTCTGTATGTCAAAAAAAAAAAAAAAAAGGTTATTTTCTTAAAATATAATTATTCATTCCATTAAAATATTATATATTATTTTCTGCTACCAAGATATACTTTTCTCTTTTCTTTCTCTCAAAATTAACAAGCCCCTCATAATACTTCCTCCACCCCATATTTCAGAATGAGATCTTTTTTTTATAATAATTAATGTATTTAGGTATAATTTTTTAATATTGTTTGTCGAAAATATTTAAAATCATATTTCGTTTTGATTTTCTGGAACATATCTAACCAAATATCTTAAAATATTCGGCCAAATATGCCACTATTCGGCTACAGGTATTCGGTCAAATGTCATACTATTCGGCCACAGGTATTCGGCCGAATATTCGGCAAAAGGGCCGAATAGGCCGAATACCGAATAGTGGCCGAATATTCGTTACATCCCTAATCACTACAGAGCAAAAAATTTCATGATCTGTATAATTGTATGAAATTTTGGGACCAATTGCTTCGTATGTAATTTTTTTCCAGTGACTCAGTGAGGAAATTCATGATTTTTGCTGCGAGCGAATGACAAAATTTGTGCTTTTTATCAACAACTCATTGACAAATTTGATAACATTTTTCTGTGACAGATTAACAAAATTTGAATTTTTTTTTCATTGATCGATTGACGAAATCTGCAATATTTTTTCACAATTGATTGATGAAGGTCACCAATTTTTTTCCGAGACAAATATGAAATTTGCATTTTTTTTTTTGCAACTGATCAGCAGAATTCCTTTCTTTTTTTTTCTGTGACCAATTGATAAAATTTGAGATTTTTTCCAATAGTCCAAGAGCCGACAGCACAAAAGCCTATGTTATCAAGCACAAGAAAAAAACCTTTATTTTATGGAAGAGTAGAAATAGGGGAATCTAATGATCTATGTCTGCTGGAAGTGAACAGATGCATTCCCAATATTTTTTCACAACTGATTGATGAAGTCACCAATTTTTTTCCGAGACAAAGATGAAATTTGCATTTTTTTTTTGCAACTGATCAGCAGAATTCCTTTCTTATTTTTTCTGTGACCAACTGATAAAATTTGAGATTTTTTCCAATAGTCCAAGAGCCAACAGCACAAAAGCCTATGTTATCAAGCACAAGAAAAAAACCTTTATTTTATGGAAGAGTAGAAATAGGGGAATCTAATGATCTATGTCTACCAGAAGTGAACAGATGCATAAGTCAAAAATTAATACCACTTCCAGTGTATTTTTAGAAGCTTATCCTAAGGTATAGAGCACAAGAAAAATAAATTATGGAAAATGTTGAATTCATTTAGTACTATAATAATATCCTGGTCTGCCATGCCACAGCCAGTGCAAAACACATGGCAGATGTATTTTTGTCACAATTATTTTTAATGAAAACCTATGTTATCAAACACAAGGATAATTTGTATTTTAAAATGAAGTTTAAATAGAGTAATTACAGAAAAACGATGTCTGCCAACATTCAGCTGGAAAAGGAAATTTTAGTATAGCACAATTTTTCCCAAGTTTAAAGAAGAGCAGGATGTGGCTAATGAGAATAGGGCACTTTTTAGATTTTTAAGGATACATTTTAGAATTGAAATAGCAATTTTTAGATTCTTAATGGCACATTTTAGATTCTGAAGGTCACTTTTTAAATTCTTAATGTTTACTTTTACTATTTAAAAACCAGGACATTCTTTTCAAAACACAAGAATGAATTCGTTTTTACTATGCAAGTAATTGTTTTAATAAAAAAGGCAGTATGAACACTATTTTTCTTTTAAACTGAGGGACAGAAAGGGTTCTATTTTTTGGATGAAGTGCAGGAAGGGTACTAATTTTTAAACCAACAGACAAGGAGGGTGGAGCACCCTCCTTAAACTGTCTGGACGAAACACTGGTACAGGACAGAACTTAGTACCATTGTTTACATCATGTATTACGATAATATGAAGAGTCGCAAAATATGACAAACAAATACAAAAATAACTAGTAGGATGTGGCAATCCCAAAACCTTCTTCTATCTTATACTTAATACTTCCTGAAAAATATAGCATAGCAGTGCCACCGGTTAGATGATTTACAATTACAATCTAATCAGCAACAACTTATGCCAACTTCTGATAGAATTTGAAGATTGATAAAAATCCGTGCATTAGTTTTTGAGATAGAGCTATTGCGATAATCACGAATAATGCAGCATAGCAGCACAATATTGGGCGATTTACACCAAAATGTTATCAGCATCAAATTATATCACGGACTAACTGAATCTAAAACTTTATTAAATTCCGTTCATTGGTTCTTAAGAGATAGTTCCCACAAAATTTGTGTCAAACACACACACATTTTGTAAAAACATGTTTTTCGGGATATCCAGACCTGCCAACCTTTGAAAATGAGAAATCGTAGCACACAAAATTTTAATTTGGAGGTTGGTTGGTTGGTTTTTCGTGTTTCACAGTCATCGTTTGACATTCGTAAAAGGAATAAGGTTTCCGTCTTTCAACTCAATATAGTAAATTTTTTCCTCTAAAAATTTTTATACGATTAGAGTTTATTTTCGTTTCGCAGTGCTTTTTTTTTTTTTTTTTTTTAACATTTGTAAAAGGAGCCTGGTTCCAATTTTTTAGCCCAGTGCAGTAAATTTTGACGGAATTCGTGATTTTTTTCCCTCCATCAATTCAGGATATTCACATTTTTTTCCCACAATTGTAATTCACATTTTCCTATCACGATTCTTTGTTGAAATCCGCACTTTTTACCATGAACTTTTGACGAAATTCGCATTTTTTTACACGATCCTTTGACGAATTTTGCGTTTTTTTATCCCGATGTTTTGATTAAATTAGTGTTTTCTTTCAGCGATCTTTCGGTGAAATTTGTGTTTTCTTACTAATCTTTCAATGAAATTTGCATTATCTTTTGATGAAATTTGCGTTTTCTTTCTGCAATATTTTGACAAAATTCACATTTTTACCACGATCCTTTAACGAAATTTATTTTCTTCTGCGACCAATTGACGAAATTTATTTTTTTTTTACACAGTCATTTGTCCAAATTCGCGGTAGTTTATCGCAAATCGTGCGATTTTGCACACTATTTCAAACCTTTCCCCTCAAGGAACCCCCTCCAGAATTCTTAAAATGGCACCCTTGTTTCTAAGGAAAGGAATTCCTGTATAAATATTTACAAAAACTCGATTAGAGTGTTTTATGTTGAGAAGTTTTTTTTTGCAGCCCAGAATCTTTTTTTTTTTATCATGAGCATTTTTTAATGTCCGAATTTTCGGACTAATGGCCAATTTTTTAAAACTTTCGGAAATTAATACGAAAATTTCGGAACAGAATCACTCTGAAAAATATGCTGTGCGGGATAAAAATCGCAACTAGAAACAAAAAATCGTAGTTTAAGACCGATTTTCGTAGCATCGTAGTTCATAGGTCCAAATCGTAGCAACTACGATTTTTTCGTAGCAATTGCAGACCTGCCAACTGCTATGAAAAAATCGTAGTTGCTACGATTTGGACCTTTAAACTACGATGCTACGAAAATCGTTCTCAAACTACGATTTAAAGAAGAAAAAAAAAACACAAACGCATTTTTTTTTTCCAGTTGAGATTTTTAGTCTACGGAGCACATTTTTTCAGGAGTGATCTTGCTCTGAAATTTCCTAAATTTTAAAGTATTCGGTTCCGAAAGTTTTAAAAAATTTGTCATTAGACCGAAAATTCGGACATTAAAAAACGCTCAGTGAAAGAAAAAATTGGGCTGCAAAACAAACTTCTTAATATAAAACACCCTTAATGGATATTGACCATGAGTGAATCGTGCACCTGTAAATATTTATTATACAGGAATTCCTTTCCTTAGAAACAAGGGCGCCATTTTAAGAGTTTCTTGAGGGCCGGGGTTTAAAATATTGTGCGGAATCGCGCGATTTGCTCAAAGAAAAGGAAAGTGCTGCATAATGAAAACTGCTGTGCAGTATTTCCCCCTGAAAATTCTTCGACAGACCTATGATTCTTCTGCGAGTATATTTTAAAATTTCTTGGAAGCCCGCAAATTGTTTTCTTTTATGGAATTTCCCTAAATCAATTTGTGAATCGGCCGTGAAAAAAACTGAGAATTTCTTCAAACGATCATGGGAAAATATCTGATATTTCGTCAAAGATCTCAGAAACAAATAGTGATTATCTTCAGTTGTTCGCTGAATAAAATCTAATTTTGTTAAGAGTTCAGATAGAAATTGAAAATTTCGTCAAAAAATTGCGAATTTCGATAAACTACCTTGGAAAATATTACAAATTTCTTCAAAAAGTCGCGGAAACAAGTAGTGAATTTTGTTAATTGGTCGCAAAAAGATATCGAAAATTTACCAATTGGTCGCGAAAAACTGTTGAGAATTTTGCTGATCGGTTGCACAAAACTGTTGCGAAATTTGCCGATCTGACACGATAAACTCTCGCGAATTTCGACAAGTGACCGCTTAACAATCAATTTCGTCAAAGGATCGCATTACGAATGTGAATTTAGTCAAAATATTGCATAAAGAAAACGCAATTTTCGTTAAAAGATCGCAGAAATAAAGCACAAATTTCATTGAAAGATCAGTAAGAAAACGCAAATTTCATCGATAGGTCAGTAAGAAAACGCAAAATTCATCGAAAGATCGTGGAAAGAAAACACGAATTTCGCCAAAGGATCGTGTAAAAAATGCAAAATTCATCAAAGGATTAAGGTAAAAAATGCGAATTTCATCAAAAGTTCGGGGTAAAAAGTGCGGATTTCAACAAAGAATCGTGATCGAAAATGTTGAATTACGACTGTGGGGAAAAGAATTGTGAATATCGTGAAATGATCACAGGGAAAAAAAAAAAAAAAAAAACTGCGAATTTTGTCAAAATTTACTGGACTGAGCTAAAAAATTTGAACTGGACTCCTTTTACAAATATAAAAAAAAAAGGCTGCGAAATGAGAGGAAGCTCAAAAAATCGTATAAAAATTTTGAGTGGAAAAAATTTACTATATTGAGTTGAAAGACTCAAACCTTATTCCTTTTACGAACGTCAAAAAATGCTGCAAAACACAAAAAACCAACCAAACAACCTTTAGATTAATTTTAATTTTGAGTGCTACGATTTCTCATTTTCAAAAGCTGGCAGGTCTGCAATTGGCAGGTCTGGATATCTGACCCCTAAAACGTGTAAATCCGTAAATTCGAAAATTTTCACAAATCCAATACTTTCTTATTGCAACAATACAGGAAAGTAAAAAGGTTTTGGCATATCTTCTATAGTCTGCCCTACAATTTTTAAAATGCCTAGAAATCAGGGCTGCGGAGTCAGAGTCAGGCCCATTTTTGAGCGAAAGAGTCTGAGTTGGTTCTGTTCAAATTCCCGGAGTCAGAGTCGTCCCTTTTACAAGCAGGGCTGTGTTGTCATTGTCAGAGTCGGGCCCATTTTTGAGCAAAGGAGTTGGAGTCAGAACTGTTAAAATTGCAGGAGTCAGAGTCGTCCATTTTTCCCACCAACTCTGCACCAATGCTAGAAATTCACTCATCCTGTCAGAATTAGAGGTCTGCACGGGCCTCAATTTCCAGGCCCGGGCCAACTTGTAGAAAAAAAAATTCAGCCTGCCATGGCCCGTACAAAAAAAAATATTGGCCCAGCCCGGTAAAAAAGTTAAAAGTTCGGGCCGAGCCCGGCCCGTAGAAAAAAATTGTTGGCAGGTGAAGAAAACGAATAAACTAGCAATTCTGAAGCTTTTGAATGTTTTGCAAAAGGTTTGACATGGCTGGAGCAGCAGAAAGACTGTGACTAATAATATTAAAAACAACTTCATTATAGAACTGCAAAGCAAAGGCAATCAAAACTGCGACAAACAAAACTTTGTTTCAAACCCGTGTGAAATATGTAAAAGGTACTTATGTAAAAGGTTCAAAATTAAAATTCAGGTAATTTATTCTTGTTTATATTTTGCCATTGCTTTATTTTTACTAAGCACTTGTTACCATAATAAGAAAGAAAGCATATATTTGTCCTTAATCTTAAAATTGAAGCATTTTCGATTATCCGAAAGATCATCGGTCCCAATTACTTCGGATAATTGAGGTTCTACTGTATTTTGAATTTTATATTAAAATTTATAAAAAAGAAAAAAATTGTGTGACAAAATTAATCTTTTCAAAAACTCCTATTTTTTAAGGACCTATAAAAAAAGTAATATTCTTTCATAATTAAAAAAAAATTAAATATCTAGTCTAGTCTGGGAGGGGCTTCAGCAGGGTTGGCAGGTTTTTGACAGTTTAAGCTGCGGTTTAAACCGTCATGTCAAAAACCCCTTGTCAAAAACCGCAAATACTTACAGTGATCTGTAAAATTTCACATTAAATGTCACACATTAGATGTAATATTTAAAATTCACTATTACTGTAATTGTATAATTAATATATAGTATTAGTAATAATTACAGGGTTGGCAGGTTTTTGACAAGTGTCAGTTTATGTCGGGTTTAAACCATAGTTTAAACCGTCATGTCAAAAACCTCAAATACTAAATTGATCTGTAAAAATTCAAATTAAATGTCTCACATGACAACATTTCATGTAATATTTTAAATTCACTCTTACTGTATATCAGTAATTAGTACATAGTAAAGTATTATTGTTAAGTACAACTTTTTAACAGGGTAAAATTTTTATTTTATTATTTTTTTTATTTTTTATTTATTTTTTTTTTTTGTAAAATTGTGTTTTTCTAAAAAGTAGACATTAAGCTCACCTGAGCTGTACATTTTTTCTCTTACTTAAAATCGTTTTAATTTCGCTTACTTTTGAGAGCTTAAAGCATTAGCTAGCTTTTTTTATGGGGAAAAAAAACTTAGAAAAGTGTAGATTTTTTTGTATATATAACAAGATAATGTGCATCAATGTTATTCTAGTCTAGGCAATAACCATTCCATTCAAAATTGGATTATTAATTTCAAACATTTACAAAATAACAGAAGTAATTAAAAAAAAAAAAAGCTTAAAGGTCAAAATCTTTTTAAAACATGCTTTCTTTCAATATATAAAAATGTTTTAGATTTTAAAACTGAACAAAATTGGCTCGGTCATCTAAAAGAAAATTCCTGTAAGCCCATATTGAAAAAGTGCATAATAGAAGGGATCAAATCATGAAACCATGCCATTGTTTGGCTTATACTTTGCATCCCAACCATCAGGGGCAAGGATTGACTGCTGTATCAGTTGATTCAGCTCACGCTTGAGCTACAGAGAGAGTTTATGGATGCTTACCCATACTGATTGTGTATGAAGCTAAAGAATCCCCTTTCCAGTCTTCCTATTTCAGTGCTATAAGGAGGACTCCATTGTTTGGTGGAAAGGTATCACTAAATGCAACAGCTTTTTGAGCCTGCTTCAAAACTTGCTCATCTAGCAATGCTTTTGCTATCAAGTCCTACTAGCTCAGCATCAATTAAGAGACAGACTGTTTTCTAACGCTTCATACACTCTAAACTCAAAAATCTTTTGGGTGTAAATAAATGTGCTAAACACGTGGTGTGCTGCAGCATGCTGCGGGGTAAAATTGATCCGGATTATTTAAGTGTACAAAATTATTTTCTTCTGGTTGAAAAATCCCCCCCCCCCCTCAACACCCCCAAAAAATATATAGAAGACCTTGCTATGGCCCTGAATACTACCAATCTATTTTTTCTGCTATTTGTTGAGTCTAATTATAAAAAATGTTGTCTTGGAGTAATCACACAAAAAACAAAATCATAAGAAGTATTTGAATACCAAAAATTCTTTAAAAAGCTCAGATACTGATATTATATAAAAAAGTTAACCAAAATGGAGATACTGTCTTGCAGATGATTTTATTTATAATCATGAAATATTGGGTGTGTGTAAGATGTGCGCGCCAGCTCAGGAGACAGGAACATGGAGTGGGTCTTTATCGTGGATCGAATAAACGTTCACGAACAGATCATGGTTTGATTAATTATGGTGCTAATTATAAAGATAATTTGTTACGAACAGCGAGCTAGATGGCCGAGCGGATAGAGCCTTGAACTCAAGACTTAAGGCCATGAGTTTGAATCCTTCGCACCCCAAATTGTGTTATTTTTTTTTATTGGTTGCTTTATATTTTTCATAATAAATAAGATAATTTGATAAAGATAAATTTTTATATTAATAATACAGAAACATATTTATTTCTATTATAATAATAAAATACTTATTTAAATACGAGAAAATAAGGTATGTTGCAATGAAAGTTTTACATTTGAATGCCTTTTAATATTCAAAGTGATATATATATATTAAGCAAATGAAAAAAGAAGTATTGTGCGAAAATATCTGTTTGCGCATACGATGATTTCTTGATTGTTAGACCCCGGTATGCTATTTCTTTCTCCCAGCTTATTTTGTGTAGTCTTCAAAAAATAACGTTAAGCTACAGAAGCCAGCCGTAAAACAAATGTACGATTAAATACTCTATAGCAATTTTTGAAACTTCTAAGCATCGCACGTTTTTAATTTTTATACCGTTGTATTGGGAGAAAAATCTACTTTTAAATGCAACTTGTTTGAAAACTGTGTCTCTATTTATTTTAGAAATATTTTTTTTTTTTTTTGTAGTTTTTAGCGACATTTGTTTAATTTTGGCAACTTAAGTACTCCATTTCTGTAGAAGTAAATAAAAAATAGTTGAAAAATAGCAACTATATATTTTTGTTGCTATTTTCTCATAAAAACTGAAGAAAAAAAAAACGTAATTAAACTACGTGCTATTTTGAAAAAATATAAATGAATAATTTCTGAGAAAACACGAAGCTATTATAAACTAAATTTAATTTTAAGTATCTACATATTAATACTACAAACAAGTGAAACATAGGAATCATGAGATAGGCGATTTTTTTTTTGTGGACTTTCTTGAATGATGAAATCTCTTTTATTGAATTTGTGTATTATTCAGCGATAATGACATTCTATGCGTACTTCACTGTAGATGTTGCTTAACACGTTAAACGCGACACTAATTTTACTTTAATTTCCATACAGCGACAGCATACACGGAAATTGTGTACATATATTTGTACAAAATTTCTGAATAAAATTTGTAATTCTTGTGAAGGAAAACCCTTTTTATGTTTGAAATGTTTTAATAAAATACATTAAAAAAGTGAAATTTTTTTTTAATATTCTATATATTATTTTTATAAATTTATACCGCCGGTCCCTAAGGGCATCGCCTAAACGGAAGGATCAATGTCAGTCCCCAGGGACCGGCGTCACGTTTAATGTGTTAATACTGGATCACAAATGAGGAATTCTTCAGTGGATGCGGATGACGTCATTTTATATAAAGTAAAAGTGTCTAATTTTAAGTCTTAAAACTGAACTGCAGTAGAGTCCCGATTATCCGAGTCCCGCTTAACCGAGTTGCCGCTTTAACCGAGTTATTTTCTTCTGATGGATTGATGGCTTCAATTATTATGAAACAGCTATTATAAATGAAGTTTTAGGTGAAGATGAAAGAGCAGTCGTAAAAAGTTAGAACTCTGATTTTCTGGTCAGAATGGAGAGGGGGAATGGCCATTTTTTCCCTTCCATATAATAGCTGTTTCATAATAATTGAAGCCATCAGTCCATCAGAAGAAAAGGATCCATTCCAAAGGTATAAGTTCGATTAACTCGGTTTATCGGGACTCTACTGTATCTATATTTATATACATTTTTTTTTTCATCAGGGATGACACTAAATTCTGAAAAAGCAGAATTCCTGTTCTCTAGTTTTTGAGTACTTTAGGAGAGAATTTTTGTGGGGACTAGGATGCAAATCATATTTTACTGTGTTAAAATCAACATGGAAAATATTATAAAAATAAAATATAATAGATGTACATTATTTTAATTAAAAATATCTGCATATATATTTTTTAAAGCAATAAAATATATGGCATTTTCCGTCTAGTTTTGTGGTGAATAAGGATGATTAGAATGTTTATAAACTTTCTACTGAAAGTACAGTGAAACCTCTCTGTGCGACCACCTCCCTGAACGACCATTTTTTCATGGAAAGAAATTTATTCCCATAGGCTCAATACTAGTTTTACCTCTATTCAGAGACCATCCCAGTTGAACTCCCTCCATGAGCAACCAATTTTTTTGAAGAAAATGAAACAAATTCCGTTAATTCCTGATCGCTTGAAGAAGGTTTTATTAGAAAAATAATTCTGGAGAGCGCATTATTCATCAAGCTTCTAAACTAAGTTTAGAATTTTTATTTATTCCGATAACATTTAATTGTTTAAACCCCTTTGCGCCTTTTTAGGCAATGGATTTAAACCTCATGAGAAATTAAGGATGACAGTCAATAAACTCCCCTGCCCTATTCTCTCTGGAAACTCTCAAGGAAATAGATAAATTATTGAAATCGTCATTTTTTGTTCCTATTAAAAAAAATTGAATTTATTTACTGAACTCTGAAAGGACTTGGAAAAAAGTTATAAAAGAAAAAACTGTAAAATCAAAGCAAACGTCAATGTATTTATTTTTAAACTCTGCAGTAATTAACTTATGTAATTTAACTTTTGTTTTGTTACTTAAATTTTCATATTTTTTCCAAATGTGAAAAATAAATTTTAGTAACATTAATTGTTACCTTTTTTCAAGAATTAAAATCTAGATTTAAACATAACCTTCATTAAGAGACCACCTCTCGGAGCAACCAATTTTCAGTGGAGCGGAATGTGGTCGCTTTAGGGAGGTTTTACTGTATAAGTAGTATTTTGTTTATACTAACATGATTTTGAGTGCCATTTGTTTCTCATGTTTTATGATGTATTTTGGTCTGTTATCCACATAGTATTAAAATATGCAATCATAAATAAGAAATATATATACTAAAAACTTCTCTGAAAAATTGTCAAACTAACAGTGTAAATTCCATTGAAATCCATTATCCAGTATAGTAGATTACAAATAAATCTCATAATATGTTGATATCACAATCTTGGTTTATTAACAGCATTCTATTTATCACGAAAAATATAAAGCAACTGATAAATAATTTTTAAATAAATTTAAAGAAAATTTTTTTAAAGTAAAAAAAAAAATTAGAGCACCAATTGAATTATTAAATTGTATCAATCAACCTACCAAACAAAGCACAACCAACCAATAAAATATAAACACAAAACGCACAATCACGTGATCAAATCGCCCGCCTAATTTTTCTGAGCTGCCCGCGTCGCAGTTGGTTAGCATATTTTAAATGCTGAACGGGCTAAAGTAGGTGAAGTAGGTCACGTGATGCTTTTTCCGAATATTTTGGATTTTATCTGAGTGAACATAGGCATGTATTTCTGTTACGAAAACCATGCTTTGGAAGGATAAAGAAATATAGTCGTTGGATTTACCTGTTTTGAACCATAAAAATAAATTAAATAATTGAATTATTTTAAAATTCCTTTCTCCGATAAGACCTACTCCATGGCAAAACTTCTGAGTGTGCGCGCAGCATTAAATGCACATCTGAACAGACCCAAGGATTAGGTCAAGAAAAAATATTTAAATGTTCAGCAAATTAGTTTTCACTGAAAAAAAATACTGTCTACAGTCAAGGTAGAGAAAATCCTTTATTGGTGTTGGCTCTTATAATAAAAATCGCACAAGAGATTGGATCGTGGAAGATATTATTAATTTTTAGTTTAGTCACTTAAAAGTAATGTGTATTATACTTTAACTCCCAGTAGCAGAATTTTCTGTGTCAGACTGCAGCGTACTAAAATTTATCTGCGACACAATACGGCTAGACTAAGCCTACTAAAACAATATCCCATAAAATAAGAAAAATTTGCCTTTATAAAGAAAATATTATGAAATTATGAAACAAATACCACAAATCTAGAGACTTAAAAGTAAATTTCAGCTTTTTTCTAAGCCCAGCCTTTCTTTTTAAGCTAGTGGATTAATCTGCAAGGTTTAAAATAATCTGACGTGCTGGACAGTTTCTGCTACTGGGCTTTAACTTAGAAGAAAAGCCTGTCTATTAAGTCTAACGGCTGTTTAAATGTTTTAGTCGATGACAACTTATGTAAAATTTCTGTCCCTTTTTAGATCCAATATTTCAGTAATCTAAAAAGCTGGTAGTGTTTCTGCTTATTTTACAGCGGCCTTAAAAAAAAAAAAAAAAAAAAAAAAAAAAAAAAATCTGCACTTTCAGAAGAGAAGTGTCAAGTGACAATACACAGTACTTCTTGAAAGGTGTAGGCTCAACTGCTAATAGTCAAATCATTGCAGCAATTATTTATAAAAGGCTTTAATTTCAATAAAAAATCACAATTGCTCAGGCAGTGTTCTAACAGAAAAATCAAACATCCAATATAATGAGTATTTCAAAGAAATTTTTTGAAAGCCATGGGGAAGCATATTGTATTTGATGAAATTATATTTATTAGTCATAGTAATCAAAGGATTGTTTATTAAGATTTTCAAGGTATCTATGTAAATTATAAAGCATTAAATTTCTTGGAACATATGACATAAGCTGTTACTAATAATGTTTAAATTTTAAATGATTTCAATTTTCTGCATAACTGAGCCAGAGCTACAGCGTCAGAGTCGTGGAGTCAGAGTCAGGTCCATTTTTGAGCAAAAGAGTCTGAGTTGTCTAAGCCCATTTTACAAGCAGGGCTGCATTGTCAGAGTCGGAGCCGTCCATTTTCCCCATCGACTCCGCAGCCCTGTAACTGACTGTAATTATTTAATTTAAATTATTTTTGGTACTTTTCGGTTAGCCGGGCGCCAGTGTTACATATACATATTTATATACATACATGTATGTAAATATACATAGATATACATATACACATACTGTATACATACACACACACAGACACATATATATATATATATATATATATATATGTAAAAATTTATATGTATATATACATGTATGTACATAAATATGTATATATAACACTGGCACCCAGCTAACGGAAAAGTACCTTATTTTTAAATGAAGTTGTATTATTTATATATCCATAATCCATTATCCAACAATATTTATTTTTATCAATAAATATGCATGTATAGTAATAGTAAAAGTTATTTAAAAAAAACTCGGTTTAAACAAAAAAAAAACCCTGGTTTAAACCAAATAAACCAGTTCTTTCGTTTTTTTTTTTACCTGTTTTTTTTTACAACCATGCTAATGACAGATATTATTATTATTATTATTTAAATGCATTCTAATTTCAAATCTTCTGGAATCTGGAATTTTCTATAATGCGTAATCGTGATGTTCCGGATTAAAGAAGTTATACTGTATACACATTTTTATAAAATAATTATATAGTAGCACACTGTTGCATCATGCAGTACAGCTTTTCTCTATGAATGGATTTGATAAGTTTTACAATAGAAAATATGTTCCACATGCATTTATAAAAAGTTTAACCAGACGGTTCAAAAGAATATAGCATTTTTTTAAAAAGAAATTAAGTTTATTACCTGAGTTTTCTCCCAAAGAGAATTCCTTTAGCTTTTTGCTATGCAATACTTGGTAATGAACAGATGAATAATAACAATAAGATGATGAAAAGAAGGGTATTCTATGAAAAGCTTTTAACATACTGAACACCTAAAACAGTAATAAAACAGAAATCAGATCAAGTATATAAATCAGGGTTGCAAAAAAGCCGGCTAAAATTAAAAAAAGCCAGGCCAGTGGCTTTTATTGATTTTAACTGGCTTTTTTTTGGCCAAAATTGGTCTTTTTCGGCCGTAATTGACTTTTATACAATGAAACATTGTAATTATAAACTACACATTTTAAAGTGTTTTTAATTAGTTTTAATGACATTTAATTGATTTAGAGTTTTAATAAGTAACCCAATTTCTCAATAATGAGGACATTGATACTGGAATAAAACTTAGATGATTTTGCTAGTGATTTGAAGTCAGAATTGAAAATGTTAAGTTTTAAAAGGGCCATACCAGCTGCCAATTTTTTCATTTTTACTGCTTTATAATATTAAAGAGGACAATGGTTACTTAGTTACATGTTTTATTATTTAATTTTAAGAGCTATTAATATACAAGTCTTATTTTATTTCTAATAAGCATTTAAAATTATACATAGTCATATTAATATATATAAACACCATTTCTCACTATTAAAAACATTATGAATAGCATATGCATGAATATGCTTAGCAACAAGCTTTTCAAAATTTTATTTAGAGAATTTTTTTTTCCTTGTTTAAATGCTCTATTTTTTATACACTTATGTACCACTCTCCTCAAATATCACATCTTTTCTAATTTCTCTTTTAACATTTATAACTTAATCTTCCATATGGACACATAAGAATGTTTCCATTTTGATGTGCTACATTTTGTCATTAATTAAATATAATCTTTAAAATGTGTAGTATATGTGGAGCTATGTAATATAGAATTTCAAAAAACCAGTTTGGAGCCTAACTTATATTCTTTTCAATGTTTATATATATATTTTTTTTTTTTCAGACATAATGCCTTCACAGTTGCCTTCTAGAAGTTATCAAGACTTATTTATTTGATAAAATGTAATAGAAATCTATAATTTTTTTGGTACTTGTTAGTTATCCCATCGACCAATTTCGCCAAATGATATAAATCGCCAAACCACTCGCCAAATTATACACATTGACATAATTTTTTATTTTAAATGACGAAAGAACAAATAAATTAATAAAACATTAATAAAAATACAAATAAAACGTCGAATTAATGGTTTTGTTGGCCACCATTATTGGCATTTAATCTCAAAATGAATTAATTAATGGCAACCATTATTGGCATTTAATCTTACAATTTGGCGACAGTAATTTGGTCGACGGGATAACTAACAAGTACCATTTTTTTTAAACAGAAAATATTTATAAGTGTGTTAAAAATTAATTGATCCAAATTTAAAACAAATTTACTGTAAACCAACTTTAAAAAATAAAAACCGGCTTTTTTTAAGTGGTTAAAATCAAAAAAGGCTGTCCGGCTTTTTTTGGCCTGGCTAAAAGCCGGCAACCCTGATATAAATATAGAATCAGATCATTTGGAAAAGAGAAGTTTGATTCAAAAGCAAAAACTATTTGCTTTATTGCTGATTTGCTTTAAAAATTTTTAAAAATTAAAGAAAAGAAAATTTTAATGTGCCTAAAATAGCTTTAAACATCATAAGCATTAATGAATATTTTAATTAGGGGCCCAGTAGCAGAAAATTCTCCAAGTGTCTGCAATATATACTTCAGTGGCTGAAAATAATCTGCAGGTAAAATATTTTACAACTGAAGAATTAATTTAATCAAACAATTATTTACCTGTAATGTCTTTACACATTTTTATTAATAATAATCATAAGTTTTTGTATTAAAAGACGAAAAGAGTTAAACATATATAAAGCAAAATAAAGGTTCTATAGTAAAAGAAAAAGAATCTGCAAAAAAGAAAAGAAAATCTGTGACACACATCTCTCATCTTGAGCTTTCTGCTACTGGGATCAGGGTTTTTTCTTGAGGACTATTTTGTGAAAAGTAAAAGTTGTTTTTGAGAAAAATATCATATTTTTGTGAAAAATAACATTTTGTAATGAAAGAGGAATTCCAGTTATCCAAATTCAAACCAATAATTAATAATAACTTATTTAAGTCCTTCTACTAAAGTTTTCCTTTCTGGTCAGGGATGAGATTGACAAAAAAACGTGCGAACAATATTTGAGCAATAATAGTTATGGATCTCAAGTGCAAGAAATATTATAATTGCTATTAAAATATATACATTTTTTAATATATATATATACTAGCTGACCTGCCCAGCGTTGTCCGGACCTCTGATGTAGTAGCTGGAAGGCCTAAGAAGTTGTTAAAAAATAAAAGCTAGTGAATCGGATGATTTTTAAGAGAGCTATATTAGGGGGTTTAAAATTGGTAGTGGCTGAGTTCCGAGAAATGTTTTGGCCACTCATGTAGTAGCTGGAAGGCCCAAGAAACTGTAAAAAAAAAAAAAGCTAGTGAATTGGATGATTTTTAAGAGAACTATATTAGGGGGCGGTAGCTTTTTTTTTTTTTTTCAGTCGCTCATGTATTAGTAGCTGGAAGACCTAAGAGATTGTTAAAAAAAGCTAGTAAACCAGACAATTTTTAAGAGAGCTGTATTATGAGGCCCAAAAGGGTTCAAAATTGGTGGTATCTAAGGTCCGAGAAAATTTTTTGTCAGAAGTAGTAACTGGAGGAGCTAAGAAGTTGTTAGGAAAAAAAAGCTAGTGAATTGGATGATTTTTAAGGGAGCTATAGTAGGGGGCCCAGAAGGGGCCCACTGATAGTTTTGAGCAGGCCCCTAAGATAAAAATATCTTAAAAGGTCCTAGTATTTAGCACTTTAGATGGAGGACCTAAGAGGTTGTTAGAAAAAAAAAAGCTAATAAATGCAGAAACCTACGGTGAAAATATCTTAAGTCCTAGTACTTAGTGCATTAGATCTTCAATTAGTTGAAATTAAGCATAAGTTATAAAGTAATCATTAAAATAAAATTTTAAAGCAATGCTTAAAAAAGGGCCCTAGGGCCCCAATAAAAATATGAAGGTGGTAAACCGGGGAGAGGAGACCAAGACTCCAATTTAAAGTTATTCATTGAAAGGGTGACATAATTAGAAGGGTAAAAAACCAATGCCACACAAAAAGTTCAAGGAGCCTCACAATGACAAATTAAAAATCGAAAAAACAGCAAAAAATGGCGAAAAAGCAGAAAATCAAAATTACAAAAAAGCGGAAAATCGCAGAAGAATCTCATGCCTGCCTGGTAAAAATTTGTTTTATTTGCAAATTATAAATTTAGCTCAACAACAATAAAAACTAATGAAGAATATGGCTTTATAGATTGAAATTCTGTGAAGGGGTCAATTTTATTAAAAGGAATTTTGTGAAGGGGCCAATTTTAATAAATTGATTTTTGTGACAGGGCCCTAAATAGACCCCAAATTTTGTCTGGATCAACATCTGTTAATTATTGTTTATTAAAAACAATTCTGTTCAAAACTAAGCGTACTTTTCACTTAATAGTCGGCAACTAAAAGGTAGAGAATTTAAAAAATACATAAGAAAAAATTTCATAGAAACATTGACTTCCAAACATCTGATCAATATGCATATTTTCTACGTGTATCATGTAGTTTAAGACTCAATCAAAACTTGTTTCAATAACAATTAAAAATATATTAATGTAGCTCAACATTTAGGTAGTGGTCTAATTTATCTAACCATCTTGAGATGAAAATATTGGATTAGAAATCAGAAATATTGGTATTCTCTACATTAGGGATGCACAACCTGTGGCCCGCGGGCCAAAAGTGGCCCGACATGGGCTAAATTGTGGCCCGCGATCATAATTTATATAATTTCTCCGTTTTTTTTTACACAATTTCGTCAATTTATAACTGGAAAAATTGTCATTTTTGTCCATATGTCACAGGAAAAAATCGCGAATTTTGTCAATTTACCTCGGGAAGAAATTGCAAATTTCACCAGAGCCAGTTAAGAATCGCAAATTTCGTTGATCGAGTTCGGAAAAATCGCGAATTTTATCGATGAGTCGCACAAAAATCTCAAATTATCCATAAATTTCGTTGATCAGCTAGGGAAAAATCGCGAGTTTTGTCAGTTTATCGCCAGAAAAAATAGCGAATTTCGACAATTTGCCGCTGAAAAAATTGTAAATTTCTTCAGAGTCAGTTAAAAGTCGTGAATTTCGTTGATCGTCGCGATAAAAATCACGAATTTTGTCGATTATGTGATTCTTGATCGGTCGCGAAAAAATTGCGAGTTTTGTTAGATTATCGTAAGAAATAATAGGAATTTTGTCAATTTGCTGCGGTAAAAATTACAAATTTCGTCAGAGTCAGTTACCAATCGCAAATTTCGTTTATCGAGCGGGGAAAAATTTCGAATTTTTTGATCGCGAGAGCGATAATTTTGAATCGCGCATTTTGTCGATTCGGCACGGAAAATCTCAAATTTTGTTAATGGGGCACAGAAAAATCGTGAATTTTGTCGATGAGGTACAGAAAAATTGGAAATTTTATTGATCGGCTGTGGAAAAATCGTGAGTTTTGTCAGTTTATCACGAGAAAAAATCTGGAATTTCGTCAATTTGTCGCGTAAAAATTGCAAATTTCTTCAGAGTCGAGTTAAGAATCGCGAATTTCGTTGATCGGACGCAGAAAAATCACAAATTTTTGTCAATGAGCTGAGAAAAAATTGCAAACTTTCTTTATCGGCTGCGGAAAAATCGTCAGTTTCGCCAGCTTATTGCGAGACAAAATCGCAAATTTCGTCAATTCGCCGGGAGAAAAATTACAAATTTCGTCAGAGTCAGTTAACAATCGCGAATTTCGTTAATCGGGCACAGAAAAATCGCGAATTTTGTCGATGAGGTACGAAAAATCGGCTGGGGAAAAATCGCGATTTTGTCAATTTATCGCGAGAAAAAATCACGAATTTTTCAATATGTCGCGGAATAAATGACGAATTTCGACAACTGATAGAAAAAATTACAAATTTTGTCGATTGGTCGCAAAAATATTGTGAAATTTGTCAATCTCTCGTAAAGAAAATCGTGAATTTCGTGAATATCTCATGGAAAAAAATTACTAATTTTGCGTGTCGGTCCCAAAAAAATCATGAAATAGAAAAGAAATCCATTTGTCGCAGGAAAAAATCGCAAATTTCATCGATTATGCGCGTAAAAAAATCGCGACGTTCGGCAATTTATTGCGCGAAAAAAATCGCAAATTATATCAATGTATATCAGGAAAAGATTACGCTTCGTCGATTGGTCGTTGGAAAAAATTGCAAACATTGTCAATCCGTCACGTAAAATATCGCAAAATTCGACAATCATGCACGAAAAACAATCGCGAATTTTGTCAATCGTTCAAGGAAAAAGCTTGCAAATTTCGAAGATAGATCGCAAAACAAAAAAGTCTCCAAATAATTCGATCGGGGGCGGAAAAAATCGCAGTTTTCGTTGATCCGTTGTGGAAAAAAAATCGCGAATTTTGAAAATTTATCGTTGAAAAAAATCGCGATTTTCGTGAATTTATCGCAGGTATCGCAAATTGGATGGTTGAAAAGATTGCAAATTTTGTCAATCGGCAATGGAAAATTACCGCGAAATCTGTCAAATGGTCGTTGATAAAAAAATCGCGAATTTCGTTAATCAGTCGCACTTGATTGACAAAAGAAAAAAAAACAAGTTTTGTAAATAGTTCGCAGAAAAAATAGCATAATTAGTCCATTATGCCTTGTTATTTCAAAAATAAGTTTCCTTTTATTTTAAATGAAGTTATTCTTCAATAAAATTTTTTTATAATTTTCAAAAAACGTCCAATTATTTAGAAATGTTGTGTAATTTTTCTTCTTCAAGGTACCATTTATCAAGAAGGAACCGTTAATCTTAATAAAATGTTGTATGGTTGTTCATACAGATGCCCTGCATTCCTGCATACAGTTATTTATTTTGGTTTGTTTATTTTTGTTATAGACAAAATCTAATTATTCGTCAAGAATAAAGACTTATTACCCCCCCCCCCTACCTCCCAGATATAGAAATTTCTCTGTGTTACTGATGTGGCCCTCGACAACCCAAACATTTTTGTAAGTGGCCCTTCTCTTAAAAAGGTTGTGCACCCCTACTCTACATGGTTCATACACTCGAGAACAAATAAAATTCAAGCACTTTTCAAGTACTATTCCAGCACTATTCAAGGACTGTTTAGATACATGCATAAAAATGGCGTAGAATAACACATAGGGAAAATAGCTATCCCATTGATTATCTATTTCAAAGAAATCTTATCAAATCTTTTAATTTTTAAAACAGGCACTTTCAAGACATTGTTAGAAAATTTTTAAAGAATAATGTGTTTTAACTTATGAAGGTACCATGGGAAGAAATTTCATATATATGTAATAAAAAGTCAAGACAACAGAGCTTGATTTTCTTTTCTTCAAGTGCAAAAAAAAATTTTTAAAAATAAATAAAAAAAAGGTATGGTATCACTACAAGAGCAGAAAACAGGAGTAAACCAGTTAAATTTTATGTTTTATACACTGTGAATGTTTTAAACAAGTAACAATGTAAGAATGTTTTAAACACTCATCACGAGCCATATATTAGCATTTCTGAAGTTGTGAACAATATACTTTTTAATAAATATTCTTTGAATTCTCAAACCTTACAGCATTTGCGCTTATCCATACAAAAATAATTGAAATAAAAGTTAGATAATTTACTTTTACTTTTTAAATACAATAGATTTTTTTTAAATAAATTTATAAAAAGGAAATAAATTTTTTTATCAGTTACACAGTGAAAAATTTCGAATTAATATAATTCGGTGAGGTTTTAACTGACTGACAACATTCGCAATTTTTATAAATGACCAATTTTTTTTTTTTTTTTTTTTTTTTGTGCGGTGGCAGGGGATATATGAAATCGGCATCAAACTGACGAATTTTGTGCTTTTTTGACAAATTGACGAAATTTGCATTTTTTATCGATGACCAATGGACGAATTTTGTGTTATTTTTCCTTGGTGGATTGTTAAAATTTGCAATTTTTTTTCAATGACAGATTGAAGACATTCGTAATTTTTTTTTCAACGTATAGTAGATGAAATTTTCAAGGGTGATTCTGAGTTTAAAAATTCTAAAATTCACAGCAAATTTTCTGAAAGACTACAGCAGATAGCAGAAGGGGAAAATCCTCTCCCGGCACTGGCTATGCGTTTTTTTCGAGGACCTTTGACAAATTTAGTCTTTTTTTCGTAACCTTTCGATGAAATTTCCCTTTTTTTCGCGATCCTTTGAAGAAATTTGCGTTATTTCTGCGATCCTAGGGGTGATTCTGAGTAAAAAAAATTCAGAAATTTACCTCAAATTTTCTGAAAAGTTACAGCAGAGGGGGAGAGGCAGAAATCCACTCCCGACACTAACTATGGGTTTTTTCTGCAGCTCTCTGACGAAATTATCTTTTTTTCGCGATCTTTCGACGAAATTTCTGGGTTTTTTCGCGATTTTTTAACGAAAATTTCGGGGTTTTTAGCGATATTTTGACCAAATTTTCGGGTTTTTTCGCGATTTTCTGGCGAAATCTTCAGGTTTTCTTGCGATCTTTCCACGAAATTTGCAGTTTTTCCCGCGTTTCTTGGACGAAATTTTCGTGATCCTTTGACGAAATTTGCATTTTTTCCGCGATTCTTTGGCGAAATCTACGTTTTTTCTGAAAACGATTGGCAAAATTTATTTTTTTGACGACCGTTTGTCGAAATTCGCGATTTTTTATGGCCGAATTTTCGGATTCATGACCGATTTCTTTTAAATTTTCGGAAAATTCGGAACAGAATCACCCCTTCATCCTTTGAAGAAATTCGCAATTTTTTGCGATCTTTTGTCGAAATTTGTGTTTTTTTTTCAGATCTTTGTCGAAATTTGCGTTTTTTGCACGATCCTTTGATGAAAACGCGCGTATTTTCACGATCTTTTAAAGCAATGCGCGTGTTTTCCGATCCTCTGATGAAATTTGCGCTTTATTCGAGATATTTTGTCGAAATTCGGGTTATTTCTCTAGTCTTTGACGAAATACGCTTTATTTTCCACGACCTTTCGACGAAATTCGCGTTTTTTCCGCAATCTTTAAACGAAATTCGCTTTTATAAAGCGATCCTTTGGCGAAATTACCGATTTTTTAAAGCGAACGATTGTTGAAATTCATATTTTTCAGCAACAATTTGTCGAAGTTCGCGATATTTTCCAGCACTTTTCATTCCTTGAAAATGAATACTTTTTTTTCAAGCACTTTTCATTCCTTGAAAATGAATACCTTTTTTTCCAGCACTTTTTCTATTTTTTCCAAAGCATACGAACTATGCTCTAGAGCACTGACTTTTATACATTTTCATCGTTAATACCTTTTTTTGGAGTTTTTTAATGAAACTGAGTAAGTTAATTTCGATATAATATGAATAACACTAAATTCTATATACACACAACCTCTAGTCTCAAGATGTATAAAGATCTTCTGTACATATAACATTACATAGCTGTATATATCATTTGGCAAAAAATCTCAATTTCTGTAGCCTGAATTGCGCCAAGCTTTAAAAAATAACCGTGAAGGCCCCTAAAATGAAAAAGTACCAAATTGCTTGTGGAGAGGAAATAGGTTGCCAAATTTTCTTCTCTCGCCAAGGCTATCATACTGGATAAGTAACAGAAATCCTAAGGAATTCAAAAAGCATTATTTCTATTTAATAAAAAATGTGTAGCAGCTTTATTTGGATGTTTAAAAACTTAATTTACTGCCTAAGGTATTTTAAATAATATCAGTGAATTCTTTTCTAAATTTTCATCTGTCCTTGCTAAAACAAATTCTACTTCAAAATGTATAGATATAATTAATTTAATTCTTTAAATATTCTACCACATACTGAATTTCTTCAAAGAAATAACATTTTGTTGTTGTTATTATTATCGTTAGTGTTTTATCCATTTAACTATTAAAAAGATAATCTGTTTTTATGAGTAGAATTAAGACTTTTGCTAACTAAATAAAAAGATGAGGGGGGGGGGGGGGGGGGAATCAGAAATATTTTATTTACACTGTTAGTGTTCACTCTAGGTCATTATTTAAGGGTGTAGCATGGCGTCCAGCACTTTCTACAATTGGCAAAATGCATGTTACCTCTTTTAAAAAATAATTAAATGTATGCTTAGTTATGTCCAGAGCAGGGTTCGTAAATATCATGATATTTTCGAAAATATCAAAAATATCAGATATTTTCGAAAATATCAAAAATATCAGATATTTTCGATATATATCCAATATTTTCAAAATAGTCAACTTACTGCTGATAATGAATATTTTCAAGCATAATATAAATTAGAAACTAAAACATATTGCAATCAGGGGTCGATTTAGAAAAAGAAAGTTGCATAGCAATAACTGCTATACAAAGTCAGTTTTGAATAGCAGTTAGACACTTTTGTATAGCAAGTAAAAAATAGCTAACGTAACTTTTAAATCTTGAAAATTTACAACAAATTTTTTTTTTTTAAAAAGCGTACTTCCTCACTGTACTTCCATTGTAAATAAACACTTGGGGAGGGTGAAAACACAACGTATGTCGTGTAAAAACACCTTTAAATTTTAACTTTCTTTAAGTGTACATGACATAACAAAGGGTGTGGGAAATATGCATCGCAATGATTGCGATTTAATGCATTTCTTGGATCGCATTTTAGTTAAATTTGAATCGCAAATTGCGATGCGATACCGCTTAAATCGAACCCTGATTGCAATTAACATACAAATAACAATAACATACAATTAACATACAATAGCATTCTAAAATGCATTTCTTTTTTTACTTAGAACAAAATTGAAGATGTACTAATTGAAAACAGATACAATTTGCATATATTTGCATATGTATATAAACTATAGGATTTGTATCAAATATCGAGAAAGTTTTATATTTTATAAAATAAAATTTTAAATACAAATTAGTTTTTTTTTTTAAATTGAAGAATTTTAACATAAGTGTAAGCTTGTCTTATTGTTTATTCTCTAACCTGTAGTACAGTTTAGACTCAATTAAACCAAAATCAGAATATTCTTTTCTAATAATGCTATATATAAATGAATATGTAAATTACAGTTTCTCTTTCAATGGCTGTTCTGAATTAATTGTCTCTCATAATTATTAGTTCTACATTTAAAAATAAAAGTTTCAAACATAAAGCTTAGAAAAGATATTTGTAAAAAAAATTTCTTGTATTCTTTGCCTAAAAAAGTCACTGCCAGAGACAAAAGTTTTTTATCTACAGAATGGCACAGTCAGTAACAGTTGAAAATTTCATTTACACTTGTTTTGACTGAAGAAAATATCAAAATTATCTTACACATTGATATTTTAAAAATAAATATCAAATATACAAAATATCAAACATCTTGATATTTTGAAAATAAATATCAAGAATTTGAAAATATCGAAAATATCAAAAATCTTGATATTTTAAAAATAAATATTGGATATATATCAAGATATATATCATGATATATATCCATTGATATATATCAACGAACCCTGGTCCGGAGATATTTAGCAAAAATCTTCATACCAAAGACCTGTGCTCAAAAACTTGCAAAAATCATAGACTTTCCTTATTTCTTTAGGAAAATCACAGGAGATTATTATTATTATTTTAATACTCATAGAATCATTCAAAATGAATGTTACTTCATTTATTATATCTAAAAATATTTATATATTTTTTTTTTACCGTTACTTAACATAATATAGTAGAACCTCTTTTACAGGGCTGGTAAGTTTTTGCCATAGGCGGAAAAAACCTGGTTAAAACCGTCCCGGCAAAAATAGATTTTTGCCAGAGTGGTGGCAAAAATAGGCTGTCCATTTAATTTTTTTCCCAAAAAAAGAAAAAAAAATTATTTCACGAAAGAAAAAAGGAACTTAATACTTAGTTTAAAAATCAATATTCTAAGTTTATTTTTGAACTCTTAAGTTAAATAAGTATAATTATGCATTTTATGAAAGAATACTAACTTTTATGAAAAAATTATAAATGAAACCTGTGTACCCGCAGGCTTACTTTTCCACTGACCAACTACAAAGCAGGGTGCAATACTCTTGTATTTTGGGTGCAATCGCAGTTTACTCTCCTTCTTGGCGCGATTTTCAAAAATCGCCAAATTAGCGTGTTTTTGCGTACTATCTCCCGGAGCTGCAACATCCAACATCCGGGAGACAGTACGCAAAATTATTATTTGTTTTCTCTTCTCGTATATTTTGAAACAAGTACCTATCTGGACGAATGCTTTAAAAGGGAAAATAAATATTCGATCACTTATTTTTCTCTAATTTTTACCTGTATTTTTGAGTGAAAATAAACAAAAAATACATAAAATTTCAAATTATTCAAAATGCATTTTTTAAAGGAATACAGTATATCAAAAATACCAAAAAACAAAATTTTCACTTACCCAAATTATTACAAAAGAACGTTTGTAAACAGTAAGGTGAGCAAAACAATGTTGTTGTTTTTTTTTAATCAGAGGGGCCTTTTTTTTTTAATCAGGGGGGCTACCGCCCCTTGAACCCCCCGTTTTTTTAATTCATAATTTTACCTTGTACTCTAGGGTATTATTCAAAAGCATCACTAATCTAACATTTTTAGTCATTCATATCTTGAAACAATCAGCCTCTCTTTCATACATAATTCAATAAAATCTCAAAAATACAGGTAAAAATAAGAGAAAAATAACCGATCGAATATTTAATCTCACCTTTCAAGAATTCGTCCAGATAGATACTTGTTTCAAAATATACGAGATGAGAAAACAAATAATAAAATCACTCAACTGCAACAGAACACAGGGAACTGTTCAAAACGAAATGCCGTGTGCTATAACATATTTATTTCCAAAATTTAAACATCTCTTCAGCTTTATCTTACGTCCAATAAAAAATCCTTTAACAAATTAAAAGCGTCCAATCAGGAAACAGCTTACGAATAAAGGATTTTAAAACGGAGCTCTCATCTTAGGGTTGCCATATTTAGTGACGGCCGAGGAGCAACCAGATAAACCGGGGTTGCCACCTTGGCTCAGTTATCGAAGGAGATTGGCGAAGGAGAGTATATTGCGAATTACCCGTATTTTGTTATCTATCTTGTGATCATTTAACAATGGACTGCTGAATTTGAAAAGAGATCTTTTTTTTTTTGGGGGGGGGGGGGGGATATAGTACAAAACGATAAAATGGCTACAGGCTACTTAGTGAAAGTAAAGAATGTAACTTTTTGTCCCTTTCTTGGAGCGTAAGAGAGAGGGGAAAAAATTCTAGTTTCCTAACAAGAGTTTTCAATTTAATTTAATTACTTTTTTTTATCTGTAACTGACTAGTTTCATCAGATAAATAATTATAAATTAGCACCAAATAGACTTAAATATTTTTAAGAGTCATTACATAAATCAAAAGCAGCAAAGTTATATAAAACCTTTTGATAATTAAAAAAATATTAATGGCTGACAAAATACTTTACTTAAGGAAAAAAAAAATTAGATATCAGTTTTTAATTTGATTAAATTCCTAAGTATTAGACTGAATCCCACCTAATTTATAAAGATTTAAAATCTGTAAAAATATTTAATTATATTTATTAATTAGCAAATTAAATAAAAATATTAAATGATATGTTATTAATTTAATTGTTTATACCATTATTATCCTTATTAGCTTATAGATTTTATTACACATTAAAGACAAATAAGAATTTGCCATTTTTGCCGGTTTTTTCCATTTTTGCTCTGGTTTTTTCCAGTTTTTGCCACTGTCCTGGCAAAAACACCAACCCTGCTCTTTTATCTGAAACTCTCGGTTAACCGAAATCCATTTTTAAAGCTTTTTTTTTTATATCACATTTCTTGTGTGCAAAATCAATTTTGAAAGTTTTTTTTCTTCTTTTTTAAAACTATCATATTCCTTGTGTGCAAGTGGTCTTTTCCGAACTACGAGTACATATAAATATTTTCGATCCCCTTTCTTAGAGTTCTTTCGAATTTAACTTGAGATCCGTAAGCTGCGGAGTGGAACGAAGAAAACGAACAAATTAGCAATTTTGAATGTTTTGCAAAAGGTTTGGCATGGCTGGAATAACAGAATGACTGTGATATTAGTGAACTAATAATACTAAAAAACTCCGTGATAGAGCTTGAAAGCAAAAGCTATTGAAACTGCGACAAACAAAGCATTTTTTCAAACTTTTGTGATATATGTAAAAGGTACTTAATTTCAAAATTTAGGTAATTTATTCCTGTTCTATTTTGCTATTGTTTTATTTTTATTAAGCACTGGTTACTATAATAAGAAATATTGCATTTATTTCTCCTTAATCTTAAAATTGAGGCATTCTCAATTATATGAAAATTTCGATTTTCAGAAAGAGGGTCGGTCCTAATTACTTCAGATAATCCAGGTTCTACTGTACTTACTTCAGAATTTCCCCCAAGACAGTTTCAGAAGGGTTGTTGCGGCCTTCCTGCCCTTTGATTTACAAAATAAGACCCTCGTTAGCCTCATCCAAAAAATTGGCACTTACTCCTTTTTGTTTTAAAAAAATTTAACAGCTATTTATAGAATAAAATGAAATATAATTGTATGTATGGTTGTTATTTTTTTTCATAGCTTAGAAAGCATTAAAAACAAATTTATACTTTTAAATCAGAAGTGTTGTATAAATAGAAGAAAATATTCCATTCCAAAAAGAACATTCTGAAAACTTCCCTTTTCTTTTAAAGTCTAAAAAAACTTTAACACTGGAAAGATACTTTAACCAACTTTATATCAGAGTTTCCCTCAGACAGTTTCAGGAGGGTGCTGTACCCTGCCTGCCCTTAGGTTTACAAGATAGCACCCCTCTTGCCCCTCATTTAAAGAATTAGCTCCCTTGTTGCCCCCACCTGAAAAAAGTGCCTTTACTCCTTTGTTTATAAAAAAATTTACTTGCACAGTAAAAATTGACTCATTGCTCTCTTTAAAATAGTGTTCTGTCTATTAAATATTAAAAAGTAGTTTTAAAAATCAAAAGAATGCCTTTAAAAATTTCAAGAAATGCCCTTAAAAATCCAAAACATGCCCTTCGGAATCCAAAAGTGCCCTTTTCCCACAAGCAGCACCCTGCCCTTTTTTAAACCTGTAGGAAACTCTGTTATATACATGACTTTCATAGCTCTTTTGCACAGCAATTCAGAAAAAAAAAAAAAAAACCCAAAAATTTTAGTAAGACAAAATGTTCGATAATTAAATTTTTCAGATCCCCCCCCCCCCCCCACCTTATATGCTTCCAATATATTATTTTTTGCATCAAACCAGAGAATGACCAAAATTATTTCTTTTAATGTGGAATTCCTTCTTTAGGAACAACTCTTTCAAGCCTGTCAGTTACAAGCATTCTCAGACCCACACTCTTTTAAAACTCAAAATTTCTTTTCTGTATTTCTTTAAATAAATAAAAGACATGAACATTTGTTAATTTCACAAATTTAATTTTATATATTTTTATCTCATTAAATATTACATTTAATTCAGTAAAAATATTTCATTTAAACAAAATCCCATTTTTCAAAAATATTGATTTTAATTAAAACATATATCAATTTTAATATAAAAAAAAAAGTAATGTAAGAACATCCCAATAGTTGAAAAATTATTAGATCGGAATTTTTTTGTTTAGAAAATCATTTTACTCGTATCTTTTGCTACATTAATCAAGTATAGAAAAATGAGAGTAATTTTATGTATAATTTAAAAGAAAAGGTAACGTAAAACAACTTTTAAATAAGATATTTTAATACATAATATTCTTATAAATAAATAAAAACATGAGTGTTTAGAAGAGAGAGATAAACGGGATAATTTATAATGGACTGCGTGTATTAAATCATACGTGTATAAATCAAAATTATACTGTAAAAACTTTATTTTTTAATTATCTCTGTAAAACAACTGTAACATTAAGCTGTTAAAAGAAATATAGTTGTAATGCTCTGGGTGAAACGGCCTTCAAAAATTAAGCTAAACATTATAACGCAAACAGCATGGATAAAAATAACCATTTCCGTTGGATTGGCGCATCAAACTGCTGTAACAAGATTAATAATGTGAGATACGAAGCGATCACATGTAATCAGTCACCTTTTATTAATTATAAAGTTCTTTTAATTTAATATTAATAAGTATCGGCAGAATTTGAATCAAGTAAAAAGAACTAGAAGTTGATTCATTCCTGAAAGTCAATAAATATTTTAGAATTTCTTACCTTTCATTGTGAATGAATCTAAAATCAGCTCAGAACGCTCTTCAGGATTGAGACATTTTCTCACAGTTACAGTTAATAAGTGTCCGTTACATGAACCTGCATTGTTTGAGTTTCAGCCAATGAACTTACACCATTGATTTTTAAATTGGGATTATGGGCGGCGAATATCCGACATTTACGGAAATTAAAAAAATATATATATTCAGAAATCAGAAGTAACGAAAATCATTTTTCAGCACAACACCCTATCTCTTCTCACTGATTATCTTCCATGCAATGTTTCTATGGTTATAATTTCCATTCTTCCTGCTGGTAAATTCTAGGGTGCCTATATAAGAGAGTATAGGGTATCTAATGAAATTTGGTTAGCTGGAACAATTTTGGACAAAAATGAATAGAGCTGTTCACATCACGTGACTTTAACAGGAGAACAATGAAAAAGGCTGTAGGACACACAAATAGAAAAAGCATTGATAAAGGTAGCGATACCTGTCCTACAGCAGCAGCAAAAACCTGTTCGTGACGTCACCCTGCAGAGCTCTATAGCCAAACATCCTGGTGAACCTGACACTATCGCCAATAAACCCTATCTCTAACACTGATTATTTTCCATGCGATGTTCCTACACTGTTAAAAATATCGTGAAAAATTACCTCTGTTTTTAAAGACTATCTATTTTCTGACCAATGAGAACGCTCCATAGGCGTTTATCCAGCGTTCTCATTCATCAGAAAATAGATAGCCCTTAAAAACAGGGGTAAATTTTTCACGATATTTTTAACAGTGTACGGTTATAATTTCCATTCTTTGTGCTAGTAAATTCTAGGGTGCCTATATAAGAGAGTTTAGTTGAGACAATTTTGGATAAAAATGAATAGCCAAGCATCTTGGTGAACCTGCCACTACCACCAATAAACACTATCTCTTCTCACTGATTATCTTCCATGCGATGTTCCTACTCAGTTAAAAATATCGGGAAAAATTACCTCTGTTTTTAAAGACTATCTATTTTCTGACGAATGAGAACGCTAGATAAACCACTATATGGAGCGTTCTCATTGGTCAGAAAATAGATAGTCTTTAAAAACAGAGGTAATTTTTCACGATATTTTTAACAGTGTACGGTTATAATTTCCAATCTTTGTGCTAGTAAATTCTAGGGTGCCTATATAAGAAAGTATAGGTACCTAATAAAGTTTGGTTAGTTGAGACAATTTTGGACAAAAAGGAATAGCCAAGCATCTTGGTGAACCTGCCACTATCGCCAATAATGTTTGTTAACTTATACAACACGTCTAATCGAATCGAACTCGTCCAGGCGAGTAACACCATGTTCTGGAATGTAGGTTTGCCATAGTCTTGACAAAAACTTCGTTTTGACCACAGTCTGAGCATGCGCCCTGTACTTATGGCGCCATTCGACAAGTCGACAAATATTAGCTTTGCGAAAATGGCAAGATCGTCAAGATGATTGACGATTCGTTTTACTCCAAAATCGTCTTGGTCAAACAAATTTTATTGCCCATACGTTGCCACTCTGATATAGAGGCACCTTAGTCTCGGCAGAGATCAGAATATCCCATCATTAGGTGCGCCACACACCAGAGAGACATGCGACAGTAATCGTGAGACATGAGGCAAATTCTGCTGTTCAAACCGTTTTTTCTTTGTTAACAGGGTGAAATTGTCGCATGCCTCACGCTTTTCTGCCGCATGTCTCCCTGGTGTGTGGCGCGCCTTACGGTCGGGATCCAGATACATATTTCGCTGTAAGCGAGACGAGATTAACCAATCAGAAGCCTGCAATTTTGCGAGCTTTTCACTGTTTGAAGTATAGCGCCTAGAATACATTGTGTGGAAATCGGCTATCCCTGTAATACTTAAAAAAGCGCTAAAATATTGTATCCCTTAAACGTGCAATGATACTGCTGCAATTATGCAGATCGCAGCGACATCTGCAGGATATTTTCTACAACCGCAAGAAATTGCTAGTCTATACAATGTAATACTAGTAATACGAAAATACCGCAGATGTCGCTGCGATCGACACTTGGAATTTTAGCAGTATCGTCGCACATTTAAGGGATACAAATTTTTAGCACTGTTTGTATAGCATATTTCCACACTCATAGGCGTAGCGTCGGGGGGGCACGTGCCCCCCCAACCTTCTGTACCCCGGGCGCCAGAACAGAAAGTGTAGGGGCGCCAAATGAAGATTTTTTTGCCTTTACATACAAAAATGTATATGTATATATATCGAATTTGCATAAAAATGTCTCGCAGCCGGAAAATCCAAAAGGAAAACTGAATCAAATGCATTAAAATTTACAAATATATAAAAAGATTCATCTATAATAGAAGACTGCAAATAGGAGAATCACTAACATTTTCCAAGGCCAATAGGTCAGTCTCTACTCCTCTCTTTTGTGTAAAACTGTCCCTCGCCGATAACCGATTTCCTGGGGAGGGGGGGGGGGTGCAGAGTCATGTGCCCCGGACTTCAGAACGAAAGGCGAAAAGGGCGCCAAATGAAGATTTTGTTTGAATGTGACTACTTTTCTGTTGAAAAGCTACCATGATGGCTGTTCTATTCTTTTTGGAGCTTTCTTTTTTCCCGTCTTGCTATGGGCGCGACGTCAAATGATTGTCCGGTACAATAAAATAAACGGGAGAAGGAGTCAGGGTTTGAAACTATGGGGGGCGGAGTGCATAGGGGGCATGTGTTCTGGGCGCCTCGCGCAGGGCGTCAGATGAAAATTTGGTTTGCCGTTTTATACAATATATATATGTGCATTTGAAATTTGTGTAAAAAATATTTTCTACCCGAAAAGTCAAAAATAAAAGCTTAATACAGTGCATTAAAAATGTCAAATAGATAAAAAGATTCGCGTACAAGACAGAAAATGAATAACCCCATTCTTTTTCTTATAATTACTTTTTTACATGCATCACCATATCTATCCTTAGAGGAGGCGAGGTCAGGTGACCGGCTGTTACAATAAAAACCAAGCGGTCGAAAATTCACAAAATAAAAAGTAAAAACTTAATAATTTTGTTGTTGTTGTTTTGAGTCAGACATAAATTTGAAAATTAGCATTAAGTTCAGAAAAGTATCTAGACATATCAGTCTATAAATAAGAAGAGTGGTATAAGTGATAATTCCGAAAAACTAATGTAGATAATACAGGAAGATATTTTACAAAACTGGAATTCATTTTTATACCTACAGTAAATCCTGGTTTTTTAGTTCCTAAAACAATGTGACTCATATCACTATGACATTAAAGTGCCCCAATTGTAATAATTTGCAATGCTACAACAACAGTAAAATCTCAAAAAATGAAATCCGTCTATAATGGAGTCGTGTCTTAAATGAAAAAACTACATGGTTCCAACAGAAAGAATACCAACAGTTATACCTCCTAAGACGGAAACCTGTATAAAGCGAAATTATTTCCGCTTCCTTTCGATTTTTTCCCTAGGTTTTAATGAATAAATATTTGATAAAGCTGGTTATATATTTCAATATTATGTATTTTATTGTTACACATTTTAAATTTTAAAATAAGTCCGCTACTAGAAATTTTCGTAAATTTCTCTTTGTAAATGTACTTTGCAGAGGAAGGGGGGAGGGGGCGCCAAAATCGACGTTTTCCCAGGGTGAAAATATAGCTAGTTTCGGCCCTGGAAGGAGTGCACAAAGTAAAATGTTTTAGTAAAGCCTTTTAAAAGAAAAAAAAAAGAGTATAGCATTTGCAGTGGTAAAAAAATCTCTCACAGGGCGCCATCATGGCTAATAAAGTCGCCCCTGATGCCTTTATCCCCCAAAATGATTTTTCTCTTCTTTTTGCCATTTCTAGGCGTTTTGCCACCCTAGGCGGAAATTGTAAAATGCAGCTCTGTTCCTTTTGGTGCAATTATTTTTTGCATTACTTTTGGGGCAATTGTTTTTTGCAACCAACCAAATCCAGTCTTAGAGAGAGGAGGCGAGCTTGGGCGACTGTCTGTAATTAAAAAAAAAAAAAACCTCACCCAGGGCGCCATCAGCCGCCCCTGCTTTTACCTTTCCAAATTACATTTCTCGTCCTTTTGCCATTTCTAGGTAGGTGACAACTGAAAAATGTCGCCCATGCCTTTTACTAAAATTACTTTTTTTTTTTGCATGCAGATCCGGTCTCAAAGGGCGCGAGGTCGAGCAACTGTCAACGAGTAAAATCTAAGGGTTGAAATATATAAAAGATAGAACAGTAAGCCCCTTTTTAATGTTTTTTAAAGAATATAGCCCGGGCCGAAACTAGGGGGGGGGGGGTGCAGAGGGGGCATGTGCCCCAGGCGCCAGAACAAAGGCGAAGGGGGCGCCAAATGAATCGTTTGTCGATTCATACAAAAATCTGTATATATATATATGAAATGCAAAGAAACTCGCAAGCTAATGTTAAACTAAGGGAGCGTTCTTTTGAAATTTCTCGTTTGGATTTTAATATTTTAAAATTATTTTTTTTTCTTAGGATAGTTTAGATTGATCTTTAGCGTTGCCAAACATTTAGGTTTTGAAACCGGTACTGGAAGTGAAGGTAACTTTATAAAAATAATCTGCAACCAAAATCTAAAAAGTAATCACTAACCCGGTTAGAATTTAACCTCAGCTTTTCTAAGCTAAGAAAAAAAAATCATTTAAAACTATTAATATGCAAGCGAGAAAAATTAAAAAGATCGCTCCCATACGTTTAGTATTAGCGTTCCAGTTTTTTCGCGTGACTTGTGTAGGCTCTTAACGCTCAAGTTAATGTTAATCCTATGGGAGCGTCGTTTACATATTTCTTGCTGTAATTTTAATTATTGAATGATTTTTATTTTTTATGAATTTTATTTATTTATTTTGCATAGGGTGCCTGAGGTCAATAATATTTATTGTGCATGAGGAGATGAAGGGAGGGGGTGGTCGCCAAAATCCATGTTTTCCCCTGGCGCAAAAAAAGGCTAGTTTCAGCCCTGAACGTGCGATTGATATTAAGGTTGTACTTATTGTGCAAATTATTAAAAACCTTCATTTGTCACTGTTTTAAAAGGATATGTGATTGTGTATTATACATGGGATTTTCAGATAAATTAATGTGAAATTTATATTCATATATTTTAGGATTGTGATTTATTCAGACTTTTACAAAAACGATAAATGGCAGTGATTTTCAATTGCTTTTTTTTTTTAAAGATGCAATCAAATTTAAAACTTTTTAGTATGTAGCATTTCACCCACTCTCTCTTCCCCCAAAACAAAAACGCTTTAGTTCTCAACCATTAATACGGTGCTGGCCAATCATTGATGTTTGGTCAGTAGTTGTAATTTGATCGGTAGAAGGAAAATTTTCCCCAACTGCAAAGCTGGTGTCCAGTCACCCAAGTCTTTTTTTTTTTTTTTTTTTAGTAGTTTAATTTCAGTGAGTAACACAAGGTGGTCACACAAAGAACTTCTTTGACCTCTGAACTTGTGTTTCCCTCTTGTGCAAAGTGAGATAATAGGAGCGTCTTTACCTAACCCCTCTCCACACTCCTACACACACTTGGCTTGGTATGATCTGGTCGTTTGTGGGAATGTACTCGTAGTTAAATGTTATTATTACTATTTTTTAAACTGATCAGGAATGAATGAGCCACGCAAAAACAAACGCGATAAAAAAACAGGAAATTTTTATAGAAAACTCAATAACAAGCGATGTCATGAAGCACACCATGATTCTAAATTCATTCAAGTCTGGCTTCAAAAGGACGATAATGGAATAGAAGGTAAGAACATACAGAATTGTTTGTTTTATTAAATTAATAACGTTTTCAGAAAAAACAAAAATCTCCACTCAAAAATGTGATTATTTTTGACACATTCATAAACTCATTTCTATTCCTATTTGCCTGAAAATTACAGATGTTAGCATTCAGGTGCTTAAGAATCGAGTAGCGTTCTCCCTTTTCTTAACGTTTTTCCTAATTCGAAGCAGCTTGATTTAAAGCGGATTACTAAATGGATCCGTCTTGTAATTGTCAGCCTTTGAATTTGGAAATCAAAAGTCCAACTTCGATGTTATTTTATTAAAAAAAAAATCGGAGTATTTTGGAAAAAAAACCCTTTATTCAACTTCATAAAAGCATCTCAATTATAGGGCTGCCACTGCCGAATGACACTGAAAATAGTAGCTTTAGTAGCCTACAACGAAAAAAATTAGTAGCATTTGTTTGATAATAGTAGCCGAAATACTCGCATACCCACTTTAAAAAAAGGAAGAAAAATTCTATCCATAACAATGAAAGGATTTTATGAATGTCCACATTTTATTTCGCAGTTTATGCTTCTGCTCAAATCAGAGAAAAGAGAATAGAGTGATTTCTTCAAATGAGAAAGAAAGTTATCCAGAAAATAAGGCCCTAATGTTTCAGTTACGAAGTAAATTGGTTCTTCCATAATAAAAATTATGTACATCACCTGGAAACATAGCAGTAAAAACTTCTTGCAGATCATCCCCGGAACTATTTTCCATCAGGCCTTTCATTTCAAGAGTTTCTTGGAGAGAAGGAAGAAAAGTTTTATTTGAGGAGCAGGGTTAGAAATAACGTGTGGGATATCGCAAATCCCACACAGAAAAGGAAAATCCCGCATAATAAAATTATTTGTTTGGATGGAATCTTCCAAATTTATTTCTTGAACAGGCATATGTTTCGTATGCGATTTTTTTTTATTTCGTGAAAGCCACGATTTTTTTTCTTCAAGAAATCCACAAAATCAATTCATCAAAATTTGGCAAAGGATCGTGGAAAAAATCGCAAAATCTCCTTTAACGATAGTATAAAAAGATCTGAGAAATAAACAGTTATTTTCGTCAATGGTTTAGGGGGGGGGGGGGGGAATCCCGAATATTGGAATTCGTCGCGGAAAAAATCGCGAATCTCCTCAAACAACCGTTGAAAAAGTGCGTTTTGGAAGATGACTTTACAGGCGCTTTGAAGAAAAAGACCGAATATTTTGAGTAAAAATAGTCGCTGAATCCGAAAAAAGTCGCCTACTGCTTTCTTGAAATAGTCGCTTTTTAACAGTTTTCGGCCTAAAATAGTCGCCATAGCCGCCGTATGCTGAAAATAGTCGCTAGGTATAGCATTTTAGTAGCAAGTGGCAGCCCTGCAATTGCATGTTAAGAAAAATCAGAATTTTTGAGAAATTGAGTCGGGCCGGACCAGGCCTGATTTAATCGATTTTTTTATGGGCCGAGTTTGTTTTCACTGATTTTTTTACGAACCGGGCTGGCCATGAACTGTGAAAATATAAACGAGCCGGGATCGGGTGGAACTTTTAATTTTCACGCCGGCCTGAAAACTGTGGCCCGTGCAGACCTCTAGTGTTCTCCCCAGGGCCGTGCAAAGATGGGGCTAAAGGAGCGGTCGCCCTGGGCCCAAAATTTATGCTGCGAACCACGGTTATATTTGTTTATTTATTCAGTTTTTGTCCGCCGATCATTTTCCGGGGAATTTCTTTTTTCTTTCTTGATCATTTTTTTTCCTGTCGCAAAACATCATGAACTCTCTAACAAATAAGTGCAGTTTTCTCTTGTGTTACTTAGTTGTTCTGAATTTCTAAATTAAAATTAAACATTTTAAAGTTCTAAAATAAATGCGAAATATTTATTCATATTATAAATATTATATAATTTATTTATGTTTCTGCACTTTATCAATTTTATTACACCCATTACAAAGAGAAAGATTTTTTTTTTTTTTTTGGGGGGGGGGGGGGGCAGGGGCGTGCCGAAGGCTGTTTTAGTGGGGGGGTGTGTGAACTGAATTTTGCCGACTGCAAGATAGAGGGTGAGAAAGGCTTTGTGATAGCCCCCCCCCCCCCCTCAGCGACAGAGTCAACTGTTCTACAATACTGTGAATTTATAAAAATCACTAAAAGTCTTAAGTGTTCACCTGCATTCTCCTTAAAACCACAGACGAAATTAAATGCTATTGTTCAGTATGTGTAAATTTTTTTTAAATTATTTTACTATATAAGTAGAGTTGAGAATCCTGTTATTAATTAGAATTCTGCTTACGATTTAAAAGGAAATGTGTACGGATGTACCGTACATTAACCAGTTCTCAAAGGTAACAATTTAAGAATGTTGAAGTACTTCTGAATTTTTGTTTCTATAAATAAAACCGCATGCTGTTGTGTAATGTAAGTGTATAAATTTTCAAATACATAAAAAAGACAAATCTTGCTTGCTAAAAATAAGATATATATTAGAATAAGAGACTAAAAATTATCTATTTAGTTAAAATTATATATTTTTAAATTATCACCCGCCTATCCTTCAGAATAGCCCATTTTCCAGCTACACTGTCTAAATCCAACGTGTCAGTTATGTCTGTTTCACAGGTTAATAGCATTAGTTCGTCTAGTCGGTCTTCTGACATGGTGGTACGCAAGCAATTTTTTATTAACTTTAACCTGCTGAAACTTCTTTCATTACTTGCCACAGTTACTGGAATAATTAAGGCCAACTTGTAGGCCAAAGAAAGGTTAGGATACAAATAAGCCTTCCCCACAAGTTTTTGTGCTGCTGCGCCAATTGTATCCGATTCAGAACTAGCTATTTCTGAGGACATGAGATCAATTTCACATTCCAAGTTATCTACATCTTTGAGATCATTAGGGAATAATTGACATAGTTTAGAAATGTCCTCGGTAGAGCTATACTTGATCCTAGATGGAAGGAGACAGGCCAGTGGTTTAACTTTCTCAAATACCAACTTATGAATGTCTCCAAATGCAGTTGTAAGCCGATCTACCACCTTCAAAATTTCTGCTTTAAAATAATTCTCTCGTGTAAATAGAAACGCAGTTTCAGGATTTTTGTCGATCTTCGATGAAAGCCTCTGTCACCTGTGCCGCAAATTGAACTCATAATCTTGATTTATTCCATGAGTCTCGCAGATGTTGTTAGCTTCCTTAATGAAGTTTATTATAGCCGCTGCGTCATGATTCCGGAGTTTCTGAATGCTTTGTAAGTTTTCTGCATTATGCCGGTTCCCTCTAAAATGTTCAGGTCTTCACGTTGCAATTGCTCTGTTGCTAACTTGGTCTTAAACATAATTGTTTTCATTGCAAGTAAAGAAACAATGAATTCGTATGACATCAATTTGCTTCTTAACCATGCCGCCTTAGCTCGAGCATCCTTGTCAACCTTCATGTCTTCAGAAATAATTTGCAGTGTATGGATGAGGGCATCATAGGACGATAAAATAGCTCTGATTGAATCCGCTCGCATAGTCCATCTTGTCTTCAACAAAGATTTCAAGGTAAGACTCTTCTGAAGAACTTCCATTTTCCCTCTCAGTATGCCGAATCGCTTTGTACTCAGTGAAAAGAAGTTATAGAGATCCTGAATACTGTCATAGAACAATTTTATTACATTGCTTTCTTTGCACGCATGTTCAACACATAAATTCACTTTATGCGCGAGGTAAGGTATGTATAAAATATATCAACCAGCTATTTCTGAAAGTTTTGATTGACAGCCTAAAATGCAGCTGGACATAGATGACGTGATGTCGTAAGACTGTGCAAGAGCTTGGGAAAGCAATATTCCAACTGACTGTAGAATTTCAGAAATAAGCTTAGCCATTCCTTCGCCTGTTTTATCCAGATAATCTTTTAGTTTTAACAACCTTTCTTCTATCTGAAACTTTGGGGTCACGTATCGGATTACAATTGAGAGCTGGTCAAGATGACGGAGAACGGTTGTGCTATCAGCCATAACGCTAAAAAATCCACAATTTTTGACATTTGCAACTATTTTTTCACGGACACATGATCCAAGAACCCCAATAAAGTCGTTTTGCGACTTATTACTAAGATAGTTGGCATGGTATGGGCGAAGATGATTATCATCAATCCAGTTTTTAAAGTTGGAATCCACCTGGCCATTAATAGGGGACTTTTTGCAGGGTGTGTTCTTAACTTTCCGACTATTCTAAATTTTACCAACTGTTCCAAATAAGTGGGGGGGTGTTACACCCCCAACACCCCCCCGCTAGGCACGCCCCTGGGGGGGGGCGCAAAATTGAAAATTCGTTATGGGCGCACTTCTCACGGCCTTGGTGCCCCCCCAAAATTTCTGGTCACGCTACTCCTATGTCCACACTAGGTATTCTCGGCGCTGTAACGATACTGCTAAAATCCCAAGTGTCGATAACAGCGACATCTGCGGGATTTTCGTATTATATTGTATAGACTAGCAATATCTTGCAGTTGTGGGAAATATCCTGCAGATGTCGCTGCGATCTTCATATTTCAACAGCATCGTTGCACATTTAAGGGATACAATATTTTAGCGCTTTTATAAGTATTGCAGGGATAGTCGATTTCCACACTATATATTCTAGGCGCTATATTATATACTAGGCGAACGTGCCTCGATATAAGAGCGGCGACTTTCGAGATATGAAATTTGATTGGTTGATATGATTAGAACAAAAGCAAATTGCCAAGCCTTTTGGTGAGTCTGCAATTATCGCCAAGCTAATGCCTGTTAACTTATCTGACTCGTATAATCTAACTCGTCCAGGCGAGTATCACCAAGTTCTGGAATGCATTTTTGCCATAGTTTGGACAAAATTGTCTGTTTAAGCATGACCAACGAAATACACGGCCGGTTCATGACTTTTAAAAAGTCACACACAGTGGATCATCTTTTCACGGTAATGGAGGATATTCCAAATATGGGTTCGAGGCTGAAAAAAGTCACGTGATACCGGTAATTTACCCAAGGAACTTCTAACTGATAAGAAGGGAAGATACTATTGCTTTGCCTCATGAACTGTTTCATTGGCTAGCGGGGATTTACATTACACGTCTACGGAGCCTTCCCTTCTTTACGCTAGATGTTTTCACCTTGACCACGTGATCAAAACGGAGATGGAATATCCTCCATTGGCACAAAATTATGAGCGCGCCGCTTTGTACCAAATCGGAGTGTAAAAATGATCCACTCCGAGGCTAGCGAAAAAGAAAGGCTACCGCGGTGCTTTACGCGTATCTTTTTTTACAGACTGGTGGAGTAACATGATGCTCGAATGCACCAATGCACGAAAAGCACAGCACCAAAAGCACGAAAAGCACCAATGCACAGTTGCACGAAAAGAGCATGACGTCACTCTAGCGGTCTGTAAAAAAAAAAAGATATGATGAATGCACCGTTGTAACCTGTCTTTTTCGTTAGCCTCGGTTCCACTCCGTGTGACGTTTTAAACATCATGAACTGGCTGTGCATTTCGGTGGTCGAGATTTAAGTAGCGTCTGAGAATGCGTCTCGTGCCAACGCCACCTATTGAGTATAGACAACACCGACGAACTCGATTTCGACGTCACGGCAGATCGACCATTAGCTGATCTTTGGACCCTATTTTTGTGACGTTTCCGATTTTTAGGGGTTCCAAGACCCGTTCGGCGGAACAGCTGCGCTGGACTTTAAAAGTTCTAATATTTAATTATACATAAGCTCTTTTTAATTTCTTTTTGGTACCACTCTATTTGTTAGTCTACATCGAGTGGAATTTAATGCAGTAAGACCTCTGAAAACAGAGGATGCCTATAAAGGAATTTTTTTATGATTTCGCCGAAAGGAATACCTTACAATTCTACCTGCTAAGCTGGAATATTTTTCTGGTCCATAGCTGTAAGCTGTACTATGTTTAAAGGTTTTATTTACTTTGTTTTCTATATCGTGTGAAAAGGAACCTATTTATAACGGAATCCTGTCTTAAACCTTGGTCCCTACGGAAGAAATAAGCCATACGATTATAAGTGCTGTTTCAAACCCCTCCAAATGGAATTTTGTTTCGGTCCCTAGCGATTCCGCTTTCATAGATTTTACTGTATAAGATTATTGTGTTTATTTAATACAGTAAAACCTACTAGGACGGAATATCAAGTTATCAGAGAAATATTCCGTTTTAGACAGTTTTACGTCTTAAAAGTGTATGGCATTCCTTCCGTAGGAACTATGAATTTTTTACGTTTAAGACAGAATTCCGTTATAGACAGGTTTCCTTTCATAGTAGTTACTGCATTTTGATGTCCCGATTCAAAATCCACTGTCCCACATTTTTTGTCTCCTTGTCCTGTTTTTTGTAACAATGAACCTGATAACACCTCACTGTTAAAAATCTGCAGCTTTTGGTGCAGAGTCACTCCACCGCTTTTATAGAATATCTCTATTCTGATTCTGACCAATGAGAATGATCCATAATTTAGTCAAGTCATCGTTTTCTATAAAAGCGTTGGAGTGACTCTGCAGCAAAAGCTACAGATTTGTAACAGTGTAGTTGCCAATCTCATACAGAAGCACCGTACACTCCACTGGTCTCGGATACTTTTCAGCCTACTTTGATCACATGACAGTTCAGTAACTGGTGCAAACAACCCTATTTTGTACACTGTTAAAAATTTCGTGAAAAATTACCTCTGCTTTTAAAGACTATCTATTTTCTAACAAACGAGAACGCTACATAAACGCCTATGAAGCGTCCTCATTGGTCAGAAAATAGATTCTTTAAAAACAGAGGCAATCTTTAACGATATTTTTAACAGTGTATAGAAGGAGTGGAAAATTGCGGCCTGTATCTTTTGTTGGCTGCGATCTGACCCTTCACTGTTAAAAATCTGTAGCGTTTGCTCCCTAGTCACTCCACCGCTTTTATAGAAAATGATTGTTTGATTATACTATGGAGCATTCTCATTGGTCAGAATATAGATATTCTATAAAAGCGGTGGAGTGACTATGCACCTAAAGCTGCAGATTTTTAGCAGTGTTAGTAGCCGTTCGTATTCATTAATAAGTTGAATGAGCTGAGTGTCGTCTATTAATTTTACAGTTGTTAACGTATCGTGTGTAAAGTCGACTTCATTTTTTCTGTCCTTTAACAACATGTGACATATACTAATTTTCAGCAATCGCATAGAACACAAAAAAATATTAAATATCAAAGATAAAGAATGTTCTTTTATTGCAACTGAATATCAGTTTGTTTTTATTCAATTATATACGGAGAGTGTTTTGAAGTAAGTTTTTCCTTTCCATTATTTTTCGTATAAAAATGTACTGATCACATTCTATATTTTCGACAATTGTTTTAAACTACCTGACTTCTCCGAAAGTGTATTGTTTCAATTTTCGCAAGTATTTATTAATAAAAATTGTCACATTATATGTTTTGAAAATATAATTTTCAAACCTATTAATATCGTTGTTTATGATCCGATTCAAATTAGGAGTACAAAAACTTAAGCGTACATTGACATCTGACTTTCATGGCGAAATTTTAATGCAAGTTCTAACAGAACTTTCATTCGTAATGTCTGATAAATCTCTAAAAGTTCTCTCTTTGAATATATCTTTTATACAAAGTATTGTGAAAATATAATTTGTGATGAGCCTAAAAAAATAATTGCTTTAAAGAAAATTTATATCTTTGGACTATTTCAATTTCGTTGTTAAAATGATGAAATTTAAAAGCATTTTACTGATGTGTGCTTTGATTAATAAAAGAGCTTATAAATCTTGCTGAAAATATAATTCATTTTGTATTTCTACTTGTTTTCAATTGAAGATTTCATAGCTTTATGAGAATGTATTTTAAATAAGTACTCTCAAAATACCTATTTTAAACTTATATTATTAATGGTTAGCTAAAAAGATATTGAAGTAATTTATTGGGCTAAAATATCAGTAAAGGTTATTTCTTTAACAACCAAACTGTCAACTATGAAATTATTTAAGTCAAGTACACATTGATTTAAAAAAAAAAAAAAAGAAAAGAAAAGTGGTTTTTCAATGAGAATACGCAATCCTTCAAGCTCTTTGTTCATATATAGAGTATATATATATATATATAGGTAAGCCTAATAATTATTTGATGGACGATAGAATAATTTGAATTTAGTAATTTCAGCCATAGTTAAAATGCAGTTTACATAGACTATGTCACGTCAGTATGCTATCGGCTGATTTAATTTTAACGGGGACTAAAATTCATCTCATTACATTGTTTAGTGATATTATTAACTTTAAGAGTTGTGAATATGCAGCGGTACCATGTATTAGCTGTCAATCGATACCAGGGCTGCGGAGTCGGGGGGGAAAATGAACGACTCGGACTCCGGGAATTTTAACATATCAGACTCCGGGAATTTTAACATATCAGACTCCGGGAATTTTAACATATCAGACTCCGGGAATTTTAACATATCAGACTCCGGGAATTTTAACATATCAGACTCCGGGAATTTTAACATATCAGACTCCGGGAATTTTAACATATCAGACTCTTTCGCTCAAAAATGGGCCGACTCCGACAATGCAGACCTGTTTGTAAAATGGTCGACTCAGACTCCGGGAATTTTAACGGATCCGACTCCGACTCTTTCTCTCAAAAATGGCTCCGACTCCACGACTCCGACTCCGCAGCTCTGATCGATACAGCAAAATTGCTGAAATCTATTCAAGACAGCTGGAATTTAAGAATATTTTAAGTAACATTTAGTTCTTTAAAGAAATTATCTTTGAATGAGAATTTGTTTTGTCATGTCAAAGGCAAAGCAAAGTTTATTGTTGTTGAATTCGATCAGACTTTTCGTAAAAGAAATTCAATAATTGATTTAGATGGCAAAGGAAGTGGTAATGTTAAAGCTTGATAGGTGACCGCAATATAACACTCATTAGATTCCTAACAGTGCCTCTTTATGCAAATTCGTGTTATACGAAACAAATAAAACAAAAAGAAATAATTTGATTCTAAAAGTTTAAAGTAAATGTTATTTTTATTTTACAGCATAAGAATCAAGAGCAGATCAAGTTCTGTTTTAGAGAGAGAGCGAGGGGTGTCATATGCCATTTAATGAATCATTTATGAAAAATATTAATGGATATCTTCATTAGGGAAAATGTGCTTTGTACTAGTTTTATTGGTTCAAGAGCTCCCTCTTGAATGGGGTGTGTGGGGGGAATCCCAAACCCCCTGACCCTCCACTTAGATCTGCTGTTGCTAAGATACATAAGTTCATTAAAACAGCAATTGCTTGTTAATTGACCGTAACTGAATCACCATTAAGGTTGTTTTCAAATCCAAAGGGTCAACTTTCTGACATAAGTTTTAATTAATTTTTGTTCGGAAACGCATGAAACTAGAAGGTGTTGTTATTCAGAAACTATGTCATCGAGCTGTTTTTTTTTCATTTTTTTGTAAACACAATAGATCTTTCAGAAAATACTGTCAAAGTTGGCATTTTGAACTGAACTTCCGAACTAAAGAAGAAAATCCAGTCAGAAAAGGGGAGAAAAATGTCGTGTCACGTGATCAAAATCGCTTATAACTCAATAGGTAATTGATTGATCAAAAAGTGGAAAACACAGTTCTATTCCTAATCACTTCCATGGCCAAGCTTTCCAATTTTATGTCTTTCCGTTAAAAATGATTCTGTAAATGTGTCAAAACGTTTTTCGCTTGTTGAGCAGAGCAGTTGAGAACAACCTCAAACAAACATTTTTACCATAATCGGCTGCGATTTTTTTCAAAAGCAGGTTTGAGTTCTCTGCTGAACTTAAAAGTATTAATTTCGATTATTCGCTTTTTCTGTTTAGAAATCTTCATGAAGTTGGTTGTGCGGCGTAAAGCACTTTTGAAGTTCTCGTTTAAATTTTGTGTTGCTTCCAGTAAAACAAAATTTCTACACAAAATGGCGTGAATTGTTCGGCTAAATCTAGGCCTGTCTTTTTTCAATTCCTACTGTTAGTTCACACTCTCCCTATATTTATTTATTTATATATTTATTTATATATTTTGTTCAAATTTTCAATCGTTAATAAAATACTCATTATTCATCCTATCAAGTTGAAATAAATTTTTATAAACTTGTACTGGATGACAATTGATGTTAATACAGTTTTCTCAATTATTAATTAATTAAAATTTAATTAATTTTAGTTTTGCTTGGGAAATAAAATGGCGGCCATTGGTTATTGAAGATCAATGAAAGTATTTTCAATAAGGGGTTACCATTGGGGGGACCCTGTTCTGTCGCCAAATACTGCCAAGTTTGTCAATATATCGCCAAATTTTGCGGCCAAAATGAGTCGCCAAAAGTGACGCCAACTTGGCGATATCGCTAATATTTCGCCAAATTCACATAGAGTTCTATTGTAAACCTCCTTGCTTATAGAAAATCAACAAATTGAGATATTTTAATGCAACAAAAACGGCACAGATGTCATATACGCGCGATAATATAATATTATATATAATATATATAAAGATATAATATTGGCGCGATTGTTTTCCGACGCCAATTTGGCGAAAACATCAGCAGCATAAACAGCAACATCCGGGTTACCTTATCAAGCAAAATAACGACACTTTGGTGCCAATTAAGCACTCGTTGCGTATATGACATTGGCGTTAGAAAAAAATCGCGTCAATATCGCGCTGGTTTTGACTTAGTACAGCGGTGTTTCATATAAAACTGTTGGACTTCACTAGCCCAGTTTGTCCCCCCTCTTGCCACTATCTTTATGCATGTCCGGGGGTTTCCGGTATATGACATCTGTGCCACAAAAACTAATATTAACTTAAGGGATTATATTCAATTTTTCTTTGATGAACTAAGTAGGAATTGACTTTAAAAACAGAATTTTTATATTACTTGTTTCTAATGTTTTTCAGATAAGATCTATCTATGTTGGTCTTCGTTTTTCACATTCCAACAAAGTTGAAAAGTGTTCAAGTTCATGCATTCGGTTTGTCTGTCCCTCTGGCCACGCTCTAACTCCCGTAAATATGATCGGATTTTCATACAATTGATAAACGTTATTTAGGGTCACCTAAGCATGTTTGGTATTGTGTATGAAGTATGTGGGATTAATAGTTCATTTACAGGGGTACTCGAAAGAATCCCATTACATTATGGTATATGGGGGAAAATCGTTTGCAGAGTATTGTAATAACATTACGCTATTTCAAATGCATTGAAACTGATATAAATCACTGAATATTTTACTACAAGATGATTACGATAGAATAGGGCATTCATAGCATTTGTTGTTCGTTTACAGGGTCATAAAAAATATATCGATTACAGTACTTTCTTTAAGGAATAATGGCTGGGAGTGAGTTTTTAATTTTGGCATGCGCAATTTAACAATTTTTTTTGTATTATACTAGGGGGCTCTGCCCCCTACAAGCTACGCTCGTTCAGACACTGCAGACTCTAACAGCACGCTAATTTGATCGGCTTTAAAAAAATTTCGGAAGATTTAATTATAATTTGAATCTGACAATTATAATCTGATGTAATTTACACCAAACCTTTCTTTCTCTTTTTAATATTCACGTAAAAATACTTATGTTAGAAATGAAATATTATGATCAACTTAAAATATCAAATAAATGCCTCGCGCAATTTTTAAATTTAAACTGTTTTGCAATGTTATTTTTTGTTCATTTTACGTAATAAGTGTAATGTGACGTAAATTCTCCTATTTAAGACTTCTATCGCATGTTAATGAATTTATTATTTTACAATATTCTTTCTTTTTTAAAACTTACGTGAAAATACAGTTTTTATGACGTAATTTTCAATGAGTTCCTGCTTTTTATATTTTCTGTTTATAATAGTCACGTGTAAAATAAATTTTTAATTTGAAGCAAACATTATTGTTTGCGCTGTTTATACAGTTCGCAACAGTTTAAATTAATGCAATTTTCTAAAATGTGTAAAAAATATCTGTCGAAATGCTGAAAATTTGAATTTAAAATAGAAATAAAACCTCAAAAATGAGTCAAATTAAAAAACTAAATGGAGTCTCCATACCGGGAAATTCTGACGCATAAAATGATCTAAAAATGATTAAATTCCTATGTACAGTTTTTGCTCCTATAAAACTTTTTTAATGGAACGATTTTGTCCAATTTTGGCATTAAATATCTCTTAAAATAATTCTTCGATTTGAAAACTGTCTACATCAGCGTGTTTATCAAACATTTCTCTATAATACTACCGATTTTCATGTTTTTGTATGCAACAGTTTTTTTAATATTAACGAAGAAAGGCCATGCTTAAGCGTTCAAATTGGATGTCGATCTGCCGGGAATATCTACGCAGATTTTCATTAGTCCATTTCCAAATCAAAACTTTTTTTTTATATGTAGAAGGACTAGTTGTATATAAATTCTATACCTCATATTCATAAGAATTCATGTGCCATTCTCCTTTTTAGCGGAAATTGCTGAAGGGGCAATTTCATCTAACGTATGTATTTTTTAACTGAACTAAATTTTGGCATGCATGTAGTTAATACATGCAAATCTATATACAGGGCTGCTCAAAGAATTATGATAATTTTCCGATTGTAGATGTGGGAACAGCTGAAATTGGGTTTTCATGTGTGTTATGGATTTCCATAGGGTTGAATTAGATATAATACTTTAATTTATTAAACGGTGAAGTTATGCTACAATATTCTGAATGTGTTGGAAAGTGTTTCATAATCTATACTTGAAGCATGATTTTTTCTTTCTTGTTTTAATTAACTTAGTTTCTTCTATTTATCATTTCCACAAAATTTATTTCACGAGTCTCTTCTTACACCAGTGATTTTTGAGTAGCTTTGAAACTCATATCATTAAAGTCATCTCCTTCTCCAGTGCTATGGTAAAAAAAAAAAAAAAAAAAAAAAAAAAACTCCAGGAAGCATAGGGTTAATTGGGTTTAATTATGAACATGAATTGGGTAATTATATTCATAATACCCCCCCCCCCCTTTTGTGATATGCCGTAATTATTAATTTTTTTACTTTCTTCTATCTTTACAAGAAAGTAGTATTGGATTCATGAACATTTTCGAATTTCGGTTTTCGATGGATTTACACGTTTTAGGGGTCAGCGAACCCGAAAAACATGTTTTTACAAAATGTCTGTCTGTGAGTCTGTGTGTGTGTGACACAAATTTTGTGGGCGCTCTATCTCAAGAACTAATGAACGGAATTTAATAAAAATTTATTCAGTTAGACCCCGATATAAATTGGTGTTGATTAGTTTTTGGTGTAAATCGCTCGACAGGTGGCACTGCTATGCAGCATTTATCACGATTTCTACAATTGCTCCATCTGCAGAACTAATGTATGGATTTTCATCAAACTTCAGATTCAATTAGTCCTTGACAGGAATTGACGTTTTATGTATTTTGGTGTAAATCGCTCAACAGGTGGCGCTGCTATGCTGCTTTTTTTGCGATTTCCGCAATAGCTCTATCTCAAGATCTAATGCTTGGATATCCAACAAACTTTAGATTCAGGTATACCTGGATATGAATTACTGCTGTTTATGTTTTGGTGCAAATCGCTCAACAGGTGGCGCTGCTATGCTACATTTTTCAGAATTTCCGCTATAGCTCTATCTCAAGAACTAATGCACGAATTTTCATCAAACTTCAAATTCAGATATATTTTGATATGAATTGGTACTACATTGATGTAATTTCTTGTATTATTTAAGTGATTTAATTGACGTGATTTATGTAGAAGAAAGTTTTGTGATGGCCACAGCATTCTAGTTTTCTAAGGGGTTTGGCTCCATATTAGATCGTATTAAGCCTCATATGAAATCTTAACTCTTTCTACAGTTGAAACTTTCCTTTTCCTCAGGAACGTTTGCTCAGTATTGAATGTTTAATATTCCAAAATATCGGAAATTAAACTGGCAATTGTTATAACTGGAACCCATTGGTTCGTTTGAAAAGAATTTCGTTTAAAAATATAAACAAACGGGTTCCCCAAACTGAAGTTCGTTTGGATATATTTTCGTTCAAAAATATAAATTCAAAACAGACTGGGCCGAGCATAGCATTGGAGGTGTACGCTGCCGAAGTCAGTGTGTGTGTGTGGGGGGGGGACTATAGATTCGTTTGGACAGATTTTCATTTAAGAATATAAAATCATAAAAATTCGAAGTTGTGCGCTGCCGAATTCATTGAGGCTCCCAACATCAGGTTCGTTTGGAAAGATTTTCGTTTAAAAATATAAAATCCTTCAACATTAATTTTCAGTATATAATGAATATTATTATCACGGACTCTGGAAACACCGGGCGGGTCCGCTAGTGGTGGGATAATGTATGCATGAAATGTTGTTGAACAAAAGTTGTGTATGAACGCGATATTTTTTTGTATTATACCATCCTGACACAAAATTGTTCACAATTACCCCGTAGTCTTTGGAGAAATTATGACCATCTAGGGAAATTGTGAACAGGCAATTTTAAGATACTTAACATCCACAGCTTTAATAACTAATTATTATTAAAGTATAGGAGTGAAACAATAGCTTTATGGCGGTATTACAAGGTTTATGTGCTCCTTAAAGCTATCAGTAGTTGAAAACGTTGTTCATAATTACCCCCAATTAACCATATGCTATAGTCAGAGGTTAGGGGAGGGTGGCTCACCCCTGGACACTTTTTTTTTCTTTTTTTTTATATTGATCAATTGTCAAAATTTTACCTGCTATTCATTCTTTTAACCTTTGCCTACATTATTAAATAACTTTTGATTTTATATCCATTACAGAATTAAAAAAAAAATATATTTATTAAACTTGTGCTTTGTCCCATGATGTACCACCTGGTGGAGCACCCTGGGACAGTTAAAAACATATATGAAAAGTTAAATAATTGAATTACACTATACATGGAATTGTTTGTTCAGGAAAATAAATTTATTTAAACTGAAAAGACATTTCAGCTGATAAAATTTTTGCAGCAGCTTTCTGAATATTGTGAGCATGAATTGTTGCATTTTTTTTTTGTATTCTAAATTCCTAATCTTTGCCATTGATAAGCCTAATGACTTCTTAAAAGAAGAAATAATAATTATTAATAAATACATGTTATGTAGATTAAATAAAGTTTTAAACACTATCTTTTTGTTAAAATATTTCGAATAAAATTTAGCTAGGTATATCTTGTGTCCCAATGTGCACCACCTCCACCTGTCCCAAGGTTCACCCTATACCCACTATGAAATTTTAGAATGTCATGCTGTTAAGCTTAGCACTAGAACAGTTATTATACATCAGTTTTATCGAGAAAGATTTAAATTTCATTATTACCTTTTATTTCAAAATATTTTCAAACAAATTATTTCAAAAAATTATATTTCAGAGTGGGAGGAATGGGACAATAGGTTTTTCTCTTTATGGTATCATTCTAAACATTTCATCAATCACATATTAGATGAAGCAATGGTACCCCAATCTTCAGTTGAGAAAAGTAGCTGATCTCCATAGGCTTGAGATTGTGTAAAACAGATTATTTCTAGAAGCAAAAGTAAATTTGCTTCATATACTTTTTATGCTTTCTGTATATTAATGACTTGTTTATGTGTAGATATAATAGGTTCCCTATTTATGGAACATTTACTGTATATTATCCATAATTTAAACTATGCCTAAAATCAGCATTTTTGTTTATACAAGAAGTTTAATATAAAAGAAGGTAGAGGGAGGAATGGGATATGGCAGCAAAGGGAGGAATGGGACATGTCTAATTCCTTTTTTTAAAAAAATAAGATGAATGTAAATTGCGAATATGCAAATATTTTTAGAGGGTAGTATATTATTTATAACATTATAAATATATTAATTTACTTCAAAATGTAAATAAATTGAACTGTTGGTTTTTTAATGTCATTTCTGATTGACAATCCTGAATTTTCCTTCCAGTGATGAAGACAGTGGAATTCTATTTTGTGGCATATACGTTATCAACCATACAGTGTTTGTTAGACTGTATATATAGCCAACAATAGACTAGTTGTGCCTTATCATACATTGTTTTATACCTCCCTGTTAGGGGCGGTCCATAAATGATGTCACACTTTTTTTCAATATTTTGGACACCCATCCCCCCCTTTGCCACAAAGTGTCGCACTTCACCATACCCCTCCCCCCCATTGTCACATGTCACGCTACATTACCTAAACATTACTTGCAGTTCAGAAACAAAGCACTACGTTATAGATCATATTTCAAACTTTATTTTTAAACTTAACTCTGTGTTTTAATGACATTTGCGAGCATAACGATAAAAATGATTCATGTACTTATTTTGTATGAAATAAGATTAAGGTTTATAACAAAAACATAATTAATATACAATAGTAATAAAATATTAATACGAAAGAGTAGTTGAAAACAGTCGTATTTTGGAAGTTGAAATGGAATTTAATATATTTGGCTTTAAATCTACTTTATAAACACAAAATACTTTAATTTCAAAATAATTTCAAAATTTAATCTGCTGATTTCAATGCTTTTATTTTAACCAAAATGTGTGATGTCACATTTCTTCTTACCCCCTCCCACCTCTTTGTCACAAACTGTCACAATTTCACGAACCCCCTTTCCCCTCTCCAAGCGTGACATCATTTGTGGAAGGCCCCTTAGTGAAAAGGTATGGGACACGTTTTGAAATTTACAATTTCTTTATATATAAAATTGTTTCTGCGAATTATGTTTCTATATTGGTCAAGGACATTAGTGTTTCATTTTGTATTCTATACATCGAAATTTTTGTTTTTGTGTCAAACAAAGTTGATTTTCTTATTTTTGTAAAAAGTGTCCCATTACTCCCCATTCTCCCCTACTGCAGAGAAAAACACATTGCAGCAATTATCAATCTTAGTCCTTTAACCGAATTCTTTTGTGTATCTCTGTGAATGAATGTTAAATTCAATGCACTCTATAATGTATACCAAACGTGTAGTGCACTTCAGTGATTTTGTTACGTTTGAAGTATCATAACATCATTAAAATGCACCGCAAACTCCATACATCATTATGTAATGGAATCCTTTTGTTCGGCCCTGTAAACGATCTATAAAGGATCTTTATTCTACACACTTGGGAAAGCATGCAGTAGTCCATCTAAATGACGTACATCAGTCTCATTATGTTTGAAATATCGTAATATCAGTAAAATGCATCGCAAACAATTGGATTCCACCTCCTCACCCCATAGACCATAATGTAACAGAATTATTTTGCACGTCCCTGTAAACGAACTATAAATGCTACCCACTTCATATTCAATACCGATCATTCTATAGCGAATCGATCATTCTAAAAAGGGTACCGATCTTTCTATAGCAAATCGATCATTCTAAAAGGTACCGATCTTTCTATATGGGGAGGGGGGTCCTCTTACGATGCTGCAGCGTGTCGCAAAATATTGGCATAATTACTAACTTTCCCACAATGCTCTTCTCCTCGAAAAACTCCTTTAACCCCTTCAAGAGTCGCCTAATTTTAATCACGATTCGCACCAGAAACTTTTAATAAAATTTACTTTTTTAATTTTGGTGCAGAAAAGTAAAAAAAAAAATTAGTTTTCCTCATTTTGAAATAATTTTTTTTCTCCCGAAAATCCCAGTGTGTATTCATTACAGAAACACAATTGCTTGCGCCTGAAAGGAAAAAAAAAGTTTAAGAAGAGGTATTGACACTTTGGTGGACGACGCAAGCAGAAAAATGTAGCAGCAGCCATTTTTTTTTTACTTTCCAACGTAGTTGAAAAGTGTTTAATCAGTGTTGGAGAGTTAAAATGAACATAAATTATATATATATTTGTAATCGGCAGAATCTGCCCTACTTTTTAAGCCACAGTTTGGAAAATCGTTTTTTTCTTAAAGATATTTGACGTCTCAGGCCGTCAGGCCCAGTCCGCTTAAGGTTAAGGGTGTAGTAATATACTCCCCTCCTCCACCACGGAACTTCACAATGTCTCTCTTTCTCGGTGCTTCAGAACTGCCACCCGGATAAAAGTCTGACTTCAACACCGAATACATTATTGTTATACAACATTTCTTATAATAAATTTTCAGAAGACTTTCCAAATAATGGAGGAAAAGAAAGATGATGTTCGAATACAGAAAAAATTAATGTAAATGTACACAATTTTCTTGAAAAAAGAATTGCTTTATTTTTATACTAATTTTTTCTTTAAATTGTAGTTCTACCTCCCTCTCTCGTTACGGTCTTGGTTTTCAATGTAAATGCGACTGTAACGATAGAATGTAATAATAGAATACAAAACAGAATTTAAAATATCTGAAGATAATTTAAAATTTACATTCTACTATTTAAGTCCTGTTTCCAGTCTAGATTTTTGGTGGCGCTATCTATTGGCATAAATTAGAGATTTTTTCCTATTTTCTGTTTAATACGATGATTTTATACAATTAATGTAACTTCCTCATTTTCTTGCTTCTATCGATTAAATTTTCACACTAAAAATTATTACAACATTAATTTATTTTGAATAATATACAATATTTTTTAGGATATTTGTTAAAAATTCATTATAGGCAAGGACACTATTTTTTTGGGTTAGTAAAATAAATCATTTCAGCGTGATGATAAAACTTTGCTTGGTTGTAATGAAACAAAGTTATAAAATAGGAGTATACGAAAAAAATTGTAAATTAACTTGTAGGCATCTTGCATAAAATAGAACTGCCGATACCTTTTTTTTCATAAGTCATTTTTTATAAAAACATTAAACAATAGTATGGAAAATTTTAGTGCCCTTTAAAATTTCGTAAAAGACCCGGTTGATAATCGGACACTATTTATTGAGGGTCTTCGATACGCACATGGACCACGTACACTTTTGAATTCCTCCTTGTTGTTGACCTTGTGCGTTACAGGTCATATTAGATCGTACAATATCGGCTAATTAGTCGGGCACAGATTTGTGGAAAGAGCACACAGAGCACTTGCCCTGTAAAATTTAGTGGAGGCTCTGGAAGCCAAACATGCAGTATTTTTTATTAAACAAGTATAAATCGTGGCTAAAAACATAGTCTCCTCTCCCTAACAAACAGAATCTTTTCCCAGGTTCCCATGTAAGTTTAGTTGGGTCTTGTGTACAGTAAATCTAAATGTGATTGTATACTCAAAATTCTGTTCTCACTATTGTGGTAAATTATAGTCTGAGAATAGATATGCATATCTGGTCGATTGTTTTCAACATCACATATCCGAAAATTGACGAATTATGTCGGCATACGTTTTTAAAAAGCCATTTTAAATTATCTTTGGAAAGACAAATTTTATTTTAATCCCCCCCCCCCCCCCCCCCCAAAAAAAAAAAAAAAAAAAATAAATAAATAAATAAAAAATCTTTACATTACATTTAGAAAAGCAGTTTTTGGATACATAGAACTTTTTGACATTTAGTTTTCGACTTTCTTCAACTACTATCAACTTCAACCGATATTTTAAAATAAAATTATTAAGTAAGAGGCAATCCTGTTTTTACATTTCTCCTTGGGTTATCATTAACTTTTAAGATCTGTGAGGGAAATGCCCTCATAAAACCTTCAAAATGTCTATTTAAAAAGAAGACAGGAAGAAAGAAAGACTATAATAAATTGTTTTCACAATTACTTTATTGTTAGTGCTGCCATCTGTTTGTAATATGATAAACTGAACGCTGCAAATAACTTTTATAAGGAACGGATATCACACAGTTCCGCAGGATTAGGGTTGTAGTGGAGAGTATAGGTAAGGTGATATACGTCGTATACCCTCTGGATTTTTTGAAGAAGCTCTGTATGCCTTCTCCTTCTCACGTAATATATAGCATCTACTTCTAGCGTATTCCCTATTTCTACAGCGTGCATTTCAGGGGCGCCATTTCAAAACTTTCTTAGGGAGGGGGTGGAATTCGGGTACTATTTCTTTTGATTTTGTTGTGAAAGAAGCAACTGATACAGCTTTAGTTTTATGTACATTTTTTAAAAAAATTTGTCAAATCATTCATTAATGAGATAGAAGATATAATTGCATTATATAATATATCCTAGCTGTCACGCCAGGTCACGCGTTGCTGTGGCTCAGTCTGGCTAAATGGAAAAGAAAGAAAAGAGAAAGTGCACGTTTCTAATTTTAGTTTCACAATACTTGTGGGTATACAATATTTTATGTTGTTACATTGTCTGTGCAGATATAGAGATTGTCTGCTTTGCCGATTCTAGAACACGAAGCATATAATTGCCCGTGTCAGAAGCAGGGGCGGACTGGCCCAACCCGCTAACCCGCGATCGCGGGGTGGGCCAAACGGGTGTAGTGGGCCAAAAAAATAATGAATTTTTTCAGTTATTTTTCTTTTCAATAAAACTAAAAAACAATAATTATGAAACTAAATTTTCTTCCCCCGTGAATCGTTTTTTTTTTTCTTGCTTTTGATCGGGTGAGTCCCAATTTCTCCTTGCCCTCGCCCATCAGCAATCTTTGGAAGATCTGTACAAATTACTCATTTTGTATAGAAGCCGAGAGTTAGGGGATAAAGTGAAAAGTTTTGTTCGTTCACACACCTCGCCAAATGTCTTTGTTTTATTGCAATATTCGATGAAATTCAAAAGAAAACAATAAAAATGAGTAACCACCAACATAATGAAGTGGCAAACCACAGGTAGACTGAAAACAGGGCAGTCTCAAGTGCAGCTTCTTAGAGACTTCGATGTAACACCAGAAACTTATGGAAACAGTTTAAGGACTGTGGATCCATAGAAAAAAAGCCTGGGTAAGGTCGTCCAAGAGCTACGACGGCCAACAAAGATGGCTATTTGTCCATTACAGCGAGGGGTAACAGGAGTGCAACAGCTCCTCAGCTCTCTTGTGACTTTTATGGGGCCCCGGAAAACAGAGTTTCAAGAGTTACTGTTTGCAGAAGGCTACATGAAGACTGCTGCTTGCATCCCACTCACTTCTGCACACAGGAGAATCCGTTTAGCAAAGGGCAGAGATCATTGACTATGGACCAGGGATTGATAGGGCACAGTCCTATTCACTGATGAGTCTCTGATTAGCCTAAATACGAATTATCGACCTACTTTCATCTAGAGAAAACCAGGGATCCGCTGCCTGCCTTCCAACTTCCGAGAAAAAGACCACTATGGCAGAGGAGGTTTGATGGTCCGTGCAGGCATATTTTGGATGGACGAACACCCCTTCCTGTGTTTGGCAAAGGCTCTACGATTGGTTTGAGGGATACGGATATCATCTTGGTACAATATGTTAGCCTTTTCAGGTATGCAGTTGTACCTGATTTCATTTTAATGAACTACAACACGCGTCCAGTCGACGAATTTCTAAAAAGCGAGGATATTCGCTTGATAGATTGTCTAGTCAGATCTCCAGACCTAAATCCTATAGACCATGTCTGAAACGCTCTGGGGAGGAAAATTGGAACTCGCTTGCCACCTCCCAGAAACACCCAGAGCCTGAAAACAGCGTTCTGGAGAAGTGAGACTAACTGCCACAGGGACCCATAAACTGCCTGATTTCCAATATGAGAATTGTATATCTGTAAGAGTGGACCATAACCCCTACTAAATCCATTTTTTTGTTCAATATTGTAAGATCTGTTTTATACCTTTAAAGCTGATGATTCTTTACGCACGATCGCGTGTGAGCCTTACAACTGTTGAATGTTTATTTTGTTGCATTATATCAAAACTATGTGCATACCTAATTTCATTAAAATATGTCCAGTAGTTCTGGAAATAATCGACCAAATCTGAAAATTCTGTTAATTTTGAACATGAGCGTAGTTGGCATTTCTTTTGATGGTGCAGCAAATATGAGTAGGAGATATAAAAGTCTGCTGACACAACTGAGAAAAGACAATCGAAATGTATAGCATATGCATTGATATGCGCATGTGCTAAATTTTGTTCTGACAGATGCAGCAGAATGTTGCAAGTCAACAACGGACTTCTTGGACTTAATGCAAGCTACAACCGTGTTTATCTCGGATTCATATAGGCGAATGAAAGTATGGACTTCAGTGAATAAGGAGTTTGTAGGTGGAAATAAACTTAAACCTATTCGCTGATTACGAAAAGTAAATGCTATTATGTGGTGGAGTAAGGATCGAACACTTAATATCTTTGAGGAGTCTTCAAAACTTTTTAAAAGTCGACATAAGTTTTTAACATTTTTTAAGTGCCTACAAGGTATCACCGAAATGAATGATTTCCCGTCATATGAATCTTTTTCAACAAGATCACGGATTGGTAATTGGTGCAAATTTCATATTAATAGCAACCATTTTCAGTGTCCTATTCAATATATCTACAGCCGCATCGAAATATCTGTAGATGAGCGGCCTGGACTACTTAACTGCTGCTAACAAAATCCGAACTCTGAAATCCAATCTGCTATACAAAAGAAATAATTTTAACATGGACCTGAAAAATGCTTCAGAATTTGCCGAACATCTTCAGAAGCAACTAATAGGAAAGGAGTGCACCATTTAAATTGAGTTTCTTACCGGAAACGATAATATCTGTAGCGAAACGTCGATGTGGTGAATATTCTCACGATGAGGTGAAGAGGATTATCGGATCACCATCAAAAGTATTTAAGGGAAACGTTTATAATGTCATCTTAGACACAACTATTCAGCTCTTGAATACACGATTTACTCGAAATGACTTGCTCATGAAAGACATTACCTGGTTCGATCCTCGCCGCTTCAGTGAGGTTAAATGGACGATATTCCATCTACGTCAGGATCACATGGTCAAGGCAAAAACGTCTAGCGTAAAGAAGGGAAGGCTCCGTAGACGTAATGTAAATCCCCACTAGCCAATGAAGCAGTTCATGGGGGAAAGCAGTAGTAGTTTCTCGTTTCCCTTCTTATCCGTTAGAAGTTTTTTGGGTAAATTACCGGAACCACGTGACTTTTTTCAGCCTCGAACCCATATTTGGAATATCCTCCATTGTTAAATGAACTTGCTGAAGAAGCTCTTAGTACTTTGCCTGGCTTGGCGAAAGTCAAGAAAGACTATGTCAGAAAAGAGTTCCTGCAATTTTCCGGCACTATGCTGATTATAATCAGTCGCTATTGCAGCAACAATCTCAACGTAGCGAGCTCTCAGCTGCTTACAGCATAGAAACGAGCGATTAGGAAGAACTCATTAAAGATGATGATAATCGCTGTAAAGTTAATAAGAAGTGTAAAAAATGCCTAGCTTGTGCATTAGAATTATTGTGCTAATTAAATGGCTATGGTCATATTTATCCAACATTGTACATAGCTTATAAGTACATATTCACTTTATAATGCACTCAAGTCTCTTGTGAACGAATGTTTTCAACACTTAAAATTATAAAGAACTGCTTCCGTTCATTTCTAGGACAAGAACTGTTAGATGATTTTATCCTATTCAGTGTTGAATGATCTTTCGATTGATTATGATAAGATAATAGATGGAGTTGCTTTAAGTTCAAAATTAATCAATGTACATAGTGTTATGATAATTTCAAATAACAAAATAAAATGTACAAATGAATATAATGGTATTTCAAACAACAAATCAATCAATGTATGCGTGTCAATTTTAATAGTACTAACTCTTTGCGGTCAACACTAACACTTTCCAGTATAAAATATACTATGTATAGTGCACAAACAAGTCTAAGGTTTTTTTGACGGCATAATGGTTAGCATGTTAGCCTTTCACACAAAAAGGCCTGGGTACAAATTCCGGGTAAGGGATGGATGTTCTTAGGTGTTGTGAATGTGCATAGGTTAGGGTCAGCGCAGTCCAGGGCTTAATTTGTGCCGGAGCCCACCAGAGCCCAGCTCCGGTACTTCTCTGTTTTTAGCAAATATTTAAATATTGGTCGGAATTCACCGGAGATCATAAATACATGGCTCCGGAGCCCAGTGCAATAGCGCTTCCGAAAAACCGAAGCCTAAATTACGCTTTCCTTTCCTTCCCATCTCCAAGTTTTTCATTATTTTTTTTATTAACACTTATGTGTGACGTAATGTGTCGCACACATAGGACATGGAGATAAAACGGAGTGAATTTTTATATTGGTTTTTGGGCTCAGACTGACTCAAACTCAATCTGTCTTATATTCAAAATTTTATTTATTCATGTGTCTCTCTATTCTAAAAAAAAGTAACTACCGCTGTCACCGCCGCCGCCGCCGGTTTTGAATTTTTTGTGACCGGAGGTCTTTCTTCGTTAATATTAAGAAAAATAATGCATACAAAAATATGAAAATCGGTAGTATTATACAGAAATGTTTGATAAACACACTGATGCAGACAGTTTTCAGATCGAAGAATTATTTTAAGAGATATTTAATGCTAAAGTTGGACAAAATCGTTCCACTAAAAAAGTTTTATAGGAGCAAAATCTGTTCATAGGAATTTAATCATTTTTAGATCATTTTATGCGTTAGAATTGGCCGGAGTGCAGATTGCATTAATTTTCTTATTTTGACTCATTTTTTGAGGTTTTATTTCTATTTTAAATTCAGATTTTCAGCATTTCTAGAGATATTTTTAACAGATTTTAGAAAGTGATATTAATTTAAACTGTTGCCAACTGTATAAACAGCGGAAGCAATAATGTTTGCTTCAAAAAATATATATATATATATTTATACGTGTAAATAAATTTTTAATTTATTTACACGTGACTATTATAAACAGAAAAAAACATTTGGAATTAGAATTAAATAATTATGTACAAAAAGCAGGAACTTATTAAACATTATGTCATAAAAACTATAATTACACGTGAATTTTAAGAGAGAAAGGAATTTGTAAAGCAATAAATTTATTAACATGCGTTAGAAGTCTTAAATAGGAGAAATTATGTAATATTTACGTCACATTACAGTTATTACATAAAATGAACACAAAATAATATTGCAAAACGGTTTAAATTTAGAAATTGCGCTAGACATTTATTTGATATTTTAAGAGGATACTTTTCAACTATTTTTGTTAGGAAAGCACAAATAATATTTAATTTCTAACGCAAGTATTTTCACGTGAATGTTAAAAAGTGAAAGAATAGTTTGGTCAAAATTACGTCAGATTAAAAACGATTATTTTAAAATGTCTCATTTAAAAGAACTTTCGTTTCGCTTTGTTAAAAAATACCAGGAGACAAAGACTCTGTTTACTTAATTCCTTTTATATTAGCTTATTTTGAAATGTTGTTACACGTGTCTATGTCATCAAGTTATTTTTATTTCGACGTTTTATTTGTATTTTTATTAATGTTGTACTAATTTATTTGTTTTTTCGTTATTTAAAATAAAAATTATGTCAATTTGTATAATTTGGCGAGTGGTTTGGCGATTTATATAATTTGGCGAAGTTGGTCGACGGGATAATCAAGTAGTACCGCAACGGATTTGGCGTTAGAACCCCCAATCAAACAGAAATGAATAGAAATCCGTATAAGAGAGATCGCCACTGTTTTTTAAATTATAAATCAATCTTTCGAAATCTTTTTAAAGCCGATCAAATTAGCGTGCATTTAGAGTCTACGGTGTCTGGACGGGGGTTGGCGAGCGTAGCTCGTAGGGGGCCGAGCCCCCTAGTAGAAAAAAAAAATCCTCCTTCAAAATTACGTATTATATTCTGTTTCAAGTCCTTTTAACGCTATTTTGATCAAAATGAAGGAAAAACAGAAATCGTGTTTTTCTGTTCTAGTAATATTTGCTAATTTATGTCGTCGACGCATTTGTTTTCTGTTCGGTTTTATTTTGTGACAGTAGAATAATTTTTAATTGTTTTTTTAGATATTTAACCTGAAAAGAATATTTACTGTTTTTAGCCAACGAGCATCAGCTTGAGGTTTTGTTTGTTTGAGGTTTTTTGTCTTCTATTGCGTACGAGTATAAAAATCACGTTAGTGATTTTTCTATTTATTTTGTATCATGAACGCTGCCCATGCTAAGGCTCTGCTTTGCACATTTACGAAGTCACTTTCATTTGTAAGTAGGTTGCCATGTATTGTTATTCTGATAGAAAGCAATCGAGCAGTGTTTCCCCTTTTTCTATAAAAGCATCGAATCTTTCCGATAATGGTGCCAAATTTTTACTTTAATCTGATTTTCAGGGATTCACCACAAAAGATTGTTATGCGGAAGGAATCGATTATAGTTTAAGATATCCACCTTTTATAGGAAACTAAAAAACATTGTTCCATTCTTCAGCATATAAATATTGATTCCTGTAAATTTCATACTTTTTCATAAAAATGCATAGCTGAGAACTATCCCTTTTTTAGTGTTAACACTATTTCCGAATCATAATACTTACCTTATTTAATCGTAGAATTGCCAAAAAAAATCCCACTTAACATTATAATTAGGAAAAGATTACTACTCAGAAGGAGTGATACCTAAAAAGTGGAATAGTTGACAGCTAAGTATATGCTGATAGATATTTATAATCTTTATTTTGTTAAAGAAAGAAAAATGCTTTAAATTTTGCAAATAATGTACAATATATAAATATGCAGATTGGAGTGACAGGGGGTGGAGGTACCCCCCCCCCCCCCCCCGCCACATACACAAGATTTTTTTTTTCATGATGAAATTACTACCAATTGAAAATAAACTATTACAAAGATGCTAATATGTCTCGAATTGGAGTTAAGCAGTCTTCATAGAGTTAGAGCAAGGGATCGTATTGATAGTCGGTAATCAAACATTTTAACAATGGGGTTGTCGATTGGTGGGCCAATGCATAAGTTTAGCGGGGTGGGCCAAACTAAGCCAGTCCGCCCCTGGTCAGAAGCATAGATCTATGTAGATCTATTCCACAGAATTTTAAAGCTTGTCCCTAAGCTTTGTTGACGGAGATTATAAACGGCAATAAAATAGGTAATTGCAATCTCTTAAATTGAAATTGCGCATCTATTGGAATCAAAGGAATGCGAGGAATGAGGCCTTCACCTTTGAAAGGTCTTGTCAAGATTGTTGCTTATACCAAGATGCTCATTATTTTTACTGCAAGACGCGTGCCGTTTCAAAGATTTGGCTTGTGAATATTTCGCAGCATCATAATTGGCAGGCCGATTGGTCAATTGTATTGTAGTACTTGCGGTGGCATCCCTGGCATATCGAGTGAATTAAACATATGTGCCGAGTTAAACTTGTGTCATTGAGCTCACAGGTTATTCACACTAATTGTATATTATACTCTTATTTCAAAGCATAATGCCCATTGAAAAATAAATTAAGAGGGATTACACCCCGTTCCTCCCTTTTATACTTAACCAATGAACCTCCAAATCTAATCGGGGAAACGGCTTATCAGAATAAACCGGTATACCAAATTTGAAGCAAATCGGATAATTCTGTATGAAAAACCCATTTATCTAAATTAAGGGGAGGGATTAGCCCCCTTTCGTCCCTTATTTAATCAATAATAAATATTTAATTAAGGAACCCCCAAAACAAATCAGGGAAGCGCCATATAAAATAGAACCTATTCACAAAATTTGAAGCAAATCGAATAATTCTAGATGAAAAACGAAGTTATCTAAATTAAGGGGAGGAATTAGTTCCCCGCCCCCCTTTGGACAACTAATATAACACCAAAACTAATCAGGGAAGCACTTTATCAGAATGAACCTATTTACAAAATTTGAAGCAAATCAGATAATTCTGCATGAGAAACCCATTTATCTAAATTAAGAGGAGATTAGCCCCCCGTAGCCCCTTTTATGCTTAACCAATGAACTCCCAAAACTAATCAGAGAAGCACCTTATCAGTATGAACGTATTTGCAAAATTTGAAACAAATCGGAAAATTCTGCATGAAAAACCTATTTATCTAAATTAAGGGAGGATTAACCCCCCGTTCCCCTTTTATCCTTAACCAATGAACTCCCAAAACTAATCAGGGAAGTGCCTTATCAGAATGAAACTATTTACAAAATTTGAAGCAAATCGGGTATTTCTATCAAGAGTTATCGCGTTACATACATACGTACATACAGAACCTGCGGGCACATTAGCTCTCAGGCTTTAATAGCCCGTGAGCTAAATAGAAAGAAAAGAAAAAACAAATATCATAAAAAATACCGAAGAAATATTTCAGTAATGTGTCCCTCTGGAGGGCATAGTGAGGGGAGATGCATGATATGAAACAGTGGTCAAAGGGCTTTCTAATGATATGCCACATAAAGGGTGTCGAAAAATATTAAAGTGCCCCGGGGATGAAATTGGGGGAGGGGGGATGCGAGATTCATAATAGTAATATAAAAACACGCGCGCATTAAAATGCAACGCAATCGGTGAATTTCAAAGAAATCGGGGAAGAACTTTCATAAGTTTAAGATTTCGTACAAACGAACATTTAAGTTTTTTTTTACATAGAAATGTGCCCCCACGGGGGAAAGTGGGATGAGGGGGATGGTAGGTGCATAATATGAAAGAGTAATCAAAGGGCTTTCTAATGATATGTCACATGACGTGTCTGAAAAAAATTTAAAAAGCGCCCCCTGGTGGTGGTGAGGAAATTGGTGGAGGGAGGAGCTAGGTTCGTGATAGGTATATAAAAACACGCGCGTATTCGAATGCAACGCAGTCCGTGAATTTCAAAGCAACCGGGGAAGAACTTTCGGAGATGTAAGATTTTGTACAAACGAACATTTATATTTTTATTTATATAGAAATGTGCCCCCACGTGGGGAAAGTGAGGAGAGCGAGACGCGAGGTGCATAATTGAAACAGTAGTCCAAGGGCTTTTTAATGATATGTCACATGATGGGTTTTGGAAAAAAATTAAAAAGCGCCCCCTGGTGGGGCTGGAGGCAAATGGGAGGAGGGGGAGTGAGATTCATAATAAGTATATAACACTTCCGTATTCAAATGCAACTCAACCCGAGAATTTCAAAGCAATCGGTGAAGAACTTTCTGAGACCAGCGATTATGAACAAACGAACATTTACATTTTTATTTATATAGATATATTTAGGGGAGGGGGGTTCTGGACCATGTTTTTTTCTCAATTTATTGCTTGATTCCGTTATAAACAGGCTTTACTCTATTAAAAAATAAATTTGTTGGATAGTACCTTTTAAAAAAATCTATATAGTATTTGCTTAAAATTTTATTGTTTGTTTTACATTATTATAGTTTATGATGCATTTTTAAGTTTTTCATCTAAAGATTTTAAATTAACCTGTAAGAATTTTACCTCCGAATTTTGAAGATTTGGTAGCTTGGACATAAGAAATTCTCGATTTTATATAGTAACCCAATTTTATTCTTGGTTATAAAATTTTAGTCAGAAAATACAAAATTGAAGTGCTGGGTCCGACATCAAATTTTAATGGGAAGTCAGCCGTTCTCACATATAACTCTGAGTTCGTGCCTTTTGTTGGGTACAAAGTCCTTGGGGGAATTATTTTCACGATTAAGTCCAACGTGCTACTGAGACCACTTCGTAGATCAAGAGACAGGAGGTCTCTTACCGGGATGGAAATTGCCAGCGTTGACCAAAGTCTGCAAAGTCCTCCCAGCTCACCCGCTATGGGCCTTCACAGCGTTTTTTCGTGGACCTTTCTGCAGTCAACCGCACTGCACACTTCTCAAACTTTCTCTGCTCTTTTCTCTTACTCCTTCTCCGCATTCTCTTCCCACTGGAGAAAAAAAAGTGGGGGGGGGGGGGCACGTCCACCAATCGCTGCCAAGTGCCATCGTTCTCATTGGCGCCTTTTGTCTTCGCGATGCCAGTGTTACCACCGGCTGTCTATCGCGCAGCTAAAACTTTGGCCAGAGAGGGTCAACTAGAGAAGAAACTCATCAAGGTTGTACCGTGATGAATTATTAGTGTCACGAGGCATAGAAAAAGATACTTTGCGATGCCGGCTCTTTGTTCGTGCTAGAAATATTATCTCCCCGTGGGAAACTGTCGTCCGTTGTAAAGTATAAACTTGGGCATTGCACTGTTAAATTAATCACTAATTAGTGCTAATTATTTGAAGACTTTACAAACCTTTAACTGATGTGACAGAAATTATCACATAAGTACTGTGAAGCGGGTCTGTCAGATCGCTTCATTGAAAGATGAATAAAAGACGCGATTAACTCATAGGATGGTGTTTTTGCATTTAGCTTTTTGTATTGGACTCTTATAATTAAAAATCACCTATTGAAAAGTCTCTGGTGATAGTACTAAAGTTCCAAACGAAACAAAATTTTCGGTAGTATTTGTAGTTAAACTGAAAGTTAAAAGTTAAACTATAAAAATGGAAAAAAAAAGCAAGCGGTCTGCGAGACCGGTAACATCAGTTAAAGGTTAAAATTTAAAATATTGAAAACGCAATTAAATTCTGTGTTCAGCGCGGGGTGTTGGTGAGCGTAGTGAGCAGGAGGACAGAGCCCCCCCCCCCCCAGGGTCGAAACTAGCCTTTCTTGCACCCGGGGCAAGCATGGATTTAGGCGCCCCCCCCCCCCCCTCTTCCGCAAACTATATTTACAAAGAGAATTTTACTAATTTTCTAATAGCCGACTTATTTTAAAATTTAAAATATGTAATCTTAAAATATGTAATACTGAACTACGTAATCTACAATGGCGGATCCAAGGGGGAGGTCACGGGGGTCATGACTCCCATCTGAACACCAACAAAAATATTCTAAAGATCATTTTTAAAATGAAATATACAGTTAGTCCCGATTATCCGAGTCCTGCTAAACCGAGTTTCCGCTTTCACAGAGTTATTTTCTTCTGATGGACTGATGGCTTCTATTATTGTGAAACAGCCAATATAAATGAAGTGTTAGGTGAAGATGAAAAAGCAGTCGTAAAAAGTTAGAACTCTGATTTTCTGGTCAGAATGGTAAGAAAAAAAATGGCCATAATTTTTTTTGTAAAAAAAAAAAAAAAAAAAAAAAAAAAAACTTTTTTTTTTTTTGTAACAAAAAAAAATTGCCATTTTTGTTTCTACTGATTCTGACCAGAAAATCAGAGTTCGAACTTTTTACGGCTGCTCGCTTTCATCTTCACCTAACACTTCATTTACAATGGCTGTTTCATAATAATAGAAGCCACCAGTCCACCAGAAGAAAATAATCCATTCCAAAGGTATAATCCTTCATTTGGCGCCCCTTCGTTCTGGCGCCCGGGCACATGCCTCCACTGCCCCCCCCCCTTAGTTTCGGCCCTGCCCCCGCCCTTTCTAGTATAGAAAGTAGAAAAATGTATTTTTTTTTTTAATCCAAAAAAGGCAAATTCCCCGTTAATCTTTTCCTAAGGACCCTGTGCGCAGTCGAAACTGACATATCCAATTCCCTTGCCACTGATCTCACAAATAAATAATGTTGATGTTGAGCGTGTCACAGAGACATTCTTACACAGTCCTGGGAGATCTCTGAGATCAGCGACTAGAGAATTGGATATGTCAGTTTCGATTGTGCACAAGGTTCTTTGGATAAGTTTAAAACTGTGTATGTAAAGTTCAAATTGTTCAAGCCTAGGAGGACGAACTTTGCAACAGACATTCTGAGGAGGATAGACGATACTTCTGAATTTCTTAACCTTTTCGAAGGTGGTGTCCTTAAAAAAGGACACCTAATTTTTATTTTACTGGCACCCAGAATATTTAATTAAAATTTTCTTTTAATAACGTACTTGAAAATAAGAAAGTTCGTATTTTCTAGTAAATTCGTTTATAAATTCTGGTGTCAGTCCATCATTTCATCAGTTTATAAATAGAATTATTCCACGCCGGAAGGAGTTAATTGCATAATGTTCTCCGATGAAGCCTGCTTTCATCAAGGGCCATAAAACTTTTTGAACCCATCTAACCAATAATGTTATTAATTTAAATTTATCTTCATTACTTTATGAATTATTAAACATCAAAATGTGTCAGACCTTTTTATAGACATTCTGTGCTTTTTAGAAACTACGTTTTAATCAGTTAATAGTTTCATATTAACACTAAACGCACCGATAATTTTTATGCTTATTCCTACCAGAAGGGCTCAAATGATTCCTATTATTAAAAGTTACCTATTTTACGATGTTTTGCGAAAAATATACCAGTTGATACACTTTGGCGTATGAATAAAACATTTTTTACAAAAAAACAATTATTACAATTTGTTCATTTATTAACCTTTTATATACTGACGGTTACTTATAAGTACCATTAAAATAAGTTGTTATAAAATTCATTTAATACATCGATTAGTTGTAATACAGTTTAGAATGAGTTATAGATACATTACTTTATCTTGTTCCAAAAGCATTATAGGTTACACAAAACAAAAATATTTTTAAAAAGATTTCTTTTGCTTTTACATCTTTTCCGCTTTCTTGGCGTTGGGGGGGGGGGGGGGGGGATTTTTCAATTCGTAAATATATTTCTATCGTAAGAGCATTATATTTGTACATTTCCCAATTCTACAAAATACTAAGAAAAATATTTAAAATAAAAGAATTGAATGGAGTTATAAATATTGCACAAAATCCCTATAAATTCAATTTTAATGAATCCTTCTAAACCGTTCAATCCTTTTTTAATTTATTAAATGATTACATAAATCTTCTAATGTAGGTTAAACAATTCACGAAAAATGTTTTAAAAGATAAAATTTTCATGAATTCATAATTCAGTACATAAAGGGTTAGAGTAAAAAAAAAAAAAATATATATATATATAATTACGCAAAAATTAAAAAAAAAATATTTCAAGAAATTCGAAAATTTAATAAACAAATATTGTGCAAATTTGTTTTATGTTCACCACATATTTTTAAGATTATTTCGTTCTCGATATAACCTGAAATGTACAAACTAGAATCTCACTCAGAGTAAAGTCAATTTCTAATTATATCATCACACATTAACAAATATGATGTAATACCGTAGAATATATGATGCAGTAGCAAAAATACTCAATTTACCAATGTTCTTACAAAATAACACTTATATTTTTATGTTTTAACATAAATTTATTCAGCGGTCAAATGACCCCTTGCGGTAATTAAGCCGAAAATATTTTTTTTCTAGGCAAAAAAAAGTAGTTCGGAGATGAGGCATTTTAAGGAATAATATGATCATATATTTTAATAAAAGTCGTGAAATATAAAGAAATTTCGTAATGTTTTAGTTATATTTATTTGTTTTAGTGTTAAGAAATTAAAATCAGAAAGGGTCATTTTGACACTCCGCGGTAGTTTGTGATAAATTATGATGTTGAGAAATCAATTCAGAAATCCTAAAAAAGATGGGTTAAATAATGTTTAATTTTTTCTTTCCCGTTGCCCTATCTGAAAAAGAAACAGAACAAAAATTATCATTTTTTTCTTTTTACAAATTCAAAAGCTCTCATTTCTTCACAAAAAAGCAGTGAATTTCCTATAACAGAGTTTTGTATCTACGCCAAATCAATGCATTGTTAATATTTTTTTTTTTTTTTTTTTTTTTTTTTTAACTACAAGAATTGAATTGCAGTCATGAAATTAGGCATGATTATATAGTTAAACACTGAACGCTTATAAAAGAGTTTTTTAAAAAAAGAAAGAAAAAACTATTTTTACTTTTATATACAGGGTATCCATAATTAAATGGCTTTACGTTAACCCATTTATGCCTGGCGTCCTATTTTGGGGGCGTTTCGAATTTCAATAATTTTTTATAACTTTCTTCTTCTTTACAACATGAAAATTGTATGAAGTAATTGTCTATAAGTGTCTTTATCTATTACCGAGAGATGGCAGCATAAGATTGATATTTCTTTGCTTAAATGAAAGCCTTTATTCGGTGTTTATAGATTTTTCATTTTTTAAGAAAGCGAAATGTAAAAAATAAGTTTATTTGTATTTTTTATATGAAGGATCCAATTAAATAAGTCATAATCTTAGATTCCAGACTTCTTTGCAATACGTATTTTTTTAAATTGCGAAATTATATGTTCAAGCCTATTTTTTATGCATGTTTGTAACGTACAAAATACAAGGCGCAAGGCGCAAATGGGTACATATTTCCATTAGCCATTTAGGGGACAGTTATTTATGTAAAGTCCTTTTTAAGATGATTTTGAAATAAATTGTCTTTTAGCCTGAAATACGATTATTATTAATTTATTATTAATAATACTTATAATGTTATTAGTCAATGAAAAGAAATAAATATTATATTTAATGGTTCATAAAAATAATAATTATAGTATATACAGTCGGACCTCTATTTAACGAAGTCGTTAAATCTCGAAAAAAAGTTCGTTATGTGGGAAATTCGTTAAATAGAGATGAACCTTTTTAAATACTTTAAACTACACAAAACAGATTTTTAATTCATAAACACTAAACATTATTAAACAACTTAACTAATCGCACTTTTTTTTAAAAAATCATATTTATTTTTATTGTTATTCATTTTACCCATAAAAAAAAAAAAAATCTGTAAGGACAACAAGAATTAAAAAATATATTGTCCGGAAATACACTGTATTTTCAGTTTTAAGAAAATATTTACATTAAAATTAATGAATTTTAATGACATTATCGTATTTAATATAGCAAGTAATTTTAAGCATTGTATTACTACATGCGTTCTTAAATTTAATTACTGAAACTTATTTACTACAGAACAGCCCTTTGACGTGTGGAAGGGGGGATATTGAAAGTTTGCATTTCCTGGATGAAATGCAAAGAATGACAGGGATTTTACTGCTCTCGTTGAGTTAGGCACCTGCTAAAACTAATTCAAGGTTATTGAGTATAAAAATGTGTAAAAGAAAGAATAAGTTTGAACTGTCCGGAAATATTTTAAGAAATAGGAAGAACAAAAATTATATCAGAAGAAAAAGTTCGTTAAATAGAGAACACACTTCTCTATTTGGAGGTTATTTTACGAAGAAATTCGCAAAATGTTGTTGGTTCCGAGGAAAAGTTCGACAATAGAGAAATTCGCAAAATAGAGGTTCGTTAAATAGAGGTCCGACTGTAATATACAATTTAAAAGCTTAATTTATATAAATTTAGACAAAACACATAATTATGCATTTTTCCACATATGGATACTATCATATTTAGTACGTTTACATTTTATCAAATAAATACAAAAATATTTTAACGCACCTTTTTTTAGTATTTTTCCAGTTCATTTTGAAATATTTTAATATGCTTTTACCAACAAATTTGAGAAAACAAAAATTCAGGCTTAAATGGGTTAAAATTATCTAAAGACGGAACTATTGTTCATAAAGTTATGAAATTTCGTGAAAAAGGGATGGGAATTTGTTTAAGCGAAAAAAAAAAAATTCACCACCAGAGGAAGTTTTTTAATGAATTACACATTTAGCATACATTTACGATAGTTTAGAAAATTTATTTATTAACTCCAGCTGATCTTAAAGACAGCATTTCACGACTTGTTCTTAGCATTTCCCAGTGCATGCCTGTAGAATCAGTCAGTGTGTATTTATATTGTTACAAAAAATTGAAGGCCTATGAATCATTAGATAACCGTTTTTTTCGTCGAGTTTCTTTAATGACGGCATCTTTTTGCTGCATTTGTGTATTATTTCGCGATAGCGACGTCCTATGCATACTTAACTGTGGATGTTTAAGATGTGGAATTCTTAAGCGCAGTGTTAAATTCAGACACTTTTCTCCGGGAGGGATTTCTGTGGCTCCGGGGGGGGGGGGGGATTGCACTTTTTGACCATAGAAAACACATAATCTCAACTCTTCCGGGGACGGGGGGAGGAATGTCCTTCCGGGCTACCCCCTGAATTCAACACTGCTTAAGCGGATGCGAATGACGTCATTTTACGTCAAATAAAGCATACACATAGCTCTACACATAGAGCACATACTGAGGTCATCTGTGAAACATGCTTATCTTACGATTCCAGATGGTATCTGAAAATGAAGACCGTTATGTGGAACATGTTTGGTTGTAATAAAATTTGTAAACTATTGTAAATATATACTAAATGTGTAATTCGTTAAGTTCGCTCTGGCGGCGAAATTTTGAACTACTCTTTTTTCGTTCAAATTCCTGTACCTTTATTATGTCCTCAACGAAATTTCACAATATTCTGAACAATAGCTTCGTCGGTAGACAACTTTAACCCTTTATTTCCTGAATTCTAAATCAGAAATTTCCCCCTCTTCAATAATGATCTTCGTTAATGTCTAAAGATATACAAAACAACTTATATACAGTCCGAGAGGGAATCTCTTCGAGAGGTGGTCTCTTAATGGAGGTCATGTTTAATTCTAGATTTTAATTGTTGAAAAAAGGTAACAATTAACGTTTCTAAAGTTTATTTTTCACATTAGGAAAAAATATAAAAATTTAAGTATCAAAACAAAAGTTAATTAGATAAGTTAATTACTGCAGAGTTTAAAAAAATGAATGCATTGACGCTTGCTTTGATTTTACGGTTTTATCTTCTATAACTTTTATTTCCAAATCCCTTTGAAGTTCAGTAAATAAATGCAAATTTTTTTTTGGACGGGAACAAATAATGACGATTTCATTAATTTATCTATTTCTTTCAGAGTTTCCTGATAGAATAGGGCAGGAGAGTTTATTGACTGTCATTCTTAATTTGTCATCAGAGTTAAATTCATTGCATATAAAACAAAGGGGTTTAAACACTTAAGTTACCGGAATAATAATAATAAGAAAAGAAATCTAAACTTCAGTTTAGAAGTTAGATGAATAATGCGCTCTCCGGGATTATTTTTCTAATAAAACCTTCTTCAAGCGACCAGGAAAAAACGGAATTTGTTTCATTTTCTTCAAAGAAATGGGTCGCTCATGAAGGGAGTTTAACTGGGATGATCTCTGAATGGAGGTAAAATTAGTATTGAGCCTATGGGAATAATTTTCGTTCCATGAAAAAAATGATCGTTCAGAGAGGTGGTCGCTTAATGGAGGTGGTTGAACAGAGAGGTTTCATTGTAATAACAATTTGATTTTTAGATCGATTTTTAAATAAAACTGATTTAATAAATCAGTAGTTAGTTTTTTTTTCTTTTGTAAAATGTTTACAAGAACAATGTCAATAAATGTATTGTGATCCTGCCTGTCTATAACTGAAAAGTGTTTTGTAGTTGCAAATTTTTCGTAAAACTTTTTTTTAATAGGAGAAAAGCTAAATCCATGTAAATGGTTGAGAAAATAACCACATTAATAAAATATTTAGCTTCGACTGTTTCGCTGTGCTTACTGAATGGTGATTCAGAAAAGTATTTTGTATGAAAAGTACCCTATACTCAGTGGTGTAGTCGTAAAAAAAAAACAGAGGGTATACGCTCGAGGCAGAGCGTATACCCTAGAGTGTATATACTATAGGTTTCTTGAGAAACAGAGGGTATACGGTGTTCCTTAAAAAAATCCAGAAGGTATACGGCGTATACCCCCGTATACCCTCCACTACATCCCTGCCTATACTTTTATTAGTAGACAAATTAAATTTGTATTGCATTTTCTTTAAAGGGACTTAAAAGTCCCGTCGGAGCATAGAGGGTTTAAATGTAGGGTCGTTTAATTGTAGACACCCTGTATTTTTAAATCCTAATAACAAAATGTCACGCAATTTTCTGACATTACTTGTTTCACTAATTTTTTTGGTTGTTGGCACATCATGGTCACGTAAAAAAAAAAAAAAAAGCAATTTATCAAATTACAACGACCATTTGGAAAACGATTTTTTTGAAGACTAAAATTTAAGACATAAAAAATCGCACGGAGTTGATCATACATTACGTACGCCATGAATTAAACATCAATAATGTTATTACACGTAAAAATTGCAAGCCAAAAATATCGCCTGCGACCCGTCAAATTTCATGAAACGTAAGTATTATCCACCTGAAACTTACGTAAATATCCAAAGCATTTCATTGGCTATTCGGGAAAAGGCTTTTCCATCGTCAGATTTCTTGGAAATCTGACGGCCAATTTTAAATGAAATTTCACTCTTCAATTTCTAAACATCCGACAATATTACTTTTTACACCGTCGGATAGAAAAAAAAATGTACTTTTAAATGCAATTTGTTTCAAAGCTGTATCTCGATTTGTTTCTGAGTTATTTTTTTTTTGTAGTTTTTATTACTTTTTTGTCATAGTGGCAACAGAAAGTATCCACCGTTGTTGAAATTAAAGGGAAATACAGATTACTGTATAGAACAATCAGAAAACGAATAAATTGCAGATTAAACCAATGAAAACCTTCAGATATGCTTTTGATTTCCCATCCTGTCGAGAACAATAACCATTTTTCCAAATGGTTAAAAAGTACGCTAGTATGAAAAGCTTCTACAACCGCGATATATACGGGGCATTCTTACAATCTTTTGACTTTTGGGAATAAAAATCTGGTGAAATTAAACTTGGTAAGATAACATTTTAATCTGATAGACGAATGCTTTAATGATTCAAAATAAAGAAAAAATGGTCAGCAGCGAAAACTTTTTTTATTTAACTGAGATTTATGTTAAACTTGCGAGTTTAATTTTCCTTGCCATTTTACCACTATAACTTTCTATTTTCTTCTAAATTTTTACTTATAATGAATTTGCATAGCACCCCACAGGACATTCAAATAAGAAATAACAATGTAGTATTTTTAGTACAAATTTTGGTATAACGTTGTCTTAAAGGGGTGTTAAAGAAGGGACAGTAAGAATGGAACGGTGAGGAAAATTACCACCTAATTTAGGCAAATCATCTTAAGACTAAGCGGTAGTTACAATGTTCATTGGTTTTTAGAAACAGTTATTTGCATTGGATTAAAAAAAAAATTACCTCGAAAAGTGCAGGAATAAACCTTGGGGACGGTGAGACTACCAATAAAGCCACGATGCTTGAAATTGATATTTAAATGCTGATTTAAATTCTGCAGTAAATTTCCTGTCAAATAATTTCAGATATTCTTTCTCAAGCATACTTCTGCATGAGAAAAAACTTGAAAAAAATTCTGTGGCTGCATCTGAAGTGATTTTCTGTATAATTTTAGAAGAGGGACGGTAAGGAATCTAAAACCCAGGGACAGAGTTAAAAAAAATAGCAACCTTAAAAATGTGTGCACGTTAATTTTTTGCTACATATTTATATAAAACAATTGTCCCAGTTTCGGAAAGAAATTACATCGAATTACTTTTATTGGAACAATTTTATACAGACAGCTCCAAACTTAAAAATCAGCATCAGGGACACGGGGCGGTATAGGAGTTTTCCTGGTATTTGGACCCCCAACATCGTCCAAAACTTACTTATCTCGTTAATATTGTTATGCAATCATGCAATGGGATGTTCCCCAGCATATGAAATAAAAAAACACTCAAGAATATGTATTAAAATAAAAATTATTATTTAGAGACATGAAAGTCAAAAGATTGTGAGAATGCCCTATATACTGTACAACAAACTGGTTACAAATTTCTTTGTTAGGGCTTAAAATTCATTAAAGTCGATCTTCTAACCATCAGACTTTCAAAATAAATTTCAATCCCTGTTATCTGCTTTTATGTAACGCTTTAAAAGCAAAATAACAAAAGCACTTCCTTAAAACTGTCAATAATAGAGTTCAGCCGATTAATCTTCTAAAGAGTGTAAACTCATTAGTAAAGATCATTAGCAGGATTCTGTGTTTTTCCTCCTCCTCCCAACTTTTAAGTAATGGGAAGAAGCACAACATTTTTTGATTTTGTTTTTATAATTCAATTTTCTTCTTCCCTTGCCCTTTTTTTCCTTCATCTTTCACGCTAGGATTAATTTTCAATTCGAAATCAAGTTATTGACAATTTATTAAAATCTTAAATATTAATTACAAAATACGGGTTTCCCTCCATATTGAATGGGGGGGGGGGGGAATTTTTCTCAGAAACCCAATGTACAGTCGTGGAAAAAAAAAAAAAGTAAACATTCCCTACTAATTCCTGAACAAATTATCGTAGAAGAAAGTTACTGGTACCACAAGATTGGTAATAAAGTCTACTTTTAAATGATGTATATAAAATTAGCTTAGGAGGCCATCTACTTATTAAAACGAACTATAACTTTGTTTTTTTTCAATAGCAGTACACAATTCTGACAGCATAAATGAACTCTACACCCTTCAATTAGCCTAAAAACAATGTTTTATTTAATTCGTACCATAAGTTTCCAAGAAATTATTTTAAAACGAGCGTATTTTAAGGGCTGTATCCAAATTGAAGTTCCGTACTCGGTTGTTAACCGAGAGCCCCCCCCCCCCCCCCCCTTCTTGATCAAGGCACCCTAAGCAGCACTCAAGTAGTCAATGAAACCTGCTAGATTACATGACAGCAGAAGAAATTTCAAAATATCTAGTCACTTCCATCATTGACAGCCCCTTAAAACATCCTTTTGCCGTTTTTTAAGGATAATTTGAAAACTACTCGAAAGAAAAATGTGAAATTTTGGATTTCCATAAAGCAGGACTTAATAAAATTAAATCCATCAAAAAAACTGTAGGTTGCAATTCATAATTTTTTTTGAATATTAATTTCATAATTCATATCATAAAATTATAAAAATTGCAAATTCAACGTATTTATGTTTGGATATATTAGTATTATTGCTACTCAAAAAAATTAGCGCATTAGGAGTATAATTTCAGGAGATATAAATAAAAATATGAACATGTAATTTAACATTAGAAGCACTAAATTTTGAATGTTTATAATTCAAAAACTTATCATTCAAATTGACTTGAAATTTCGTTTCTGGGCATAGTTTGAACCGAAGATTTGAAATATCTCGTTAAATTTGGGTATTGCTATTGAAAAAAAATTAAGTTTGTGTTCATTTTAATATGTAGACGGTCCCTAAGCAAACTTTATATACATCATTTAAAAGTAGATTTTATTTCCAATCGTCCGGTATCAGTAACTTTCGTCTACAATAATTTGTTGAGGAGTTAGTAGGGGGTGTTTACTTTTTTTTTCAACGACTGTATATACAGGAAAATGTAATAATGTATTACGATTAGTGATCGGCCGGAAATTCGTTTTCGGCCCAAAATCAGAGTTTCTCGAAAATTCTTTTTCTGCTAAAATGCTGCTGAAAATTCGACCGAAACTGTATTCCAAAAATCTCGTTTCTCTTTTAGAAATTTTCAACCTTGCTCATTGATTTAAGCTGTAATGAGCTTAAATGACTATTTATTTATTGCTATGAACTTCTCTGCTTATAATTATCAGTCATCACTGACTCAAGACGTGAGTGCAAATTATAAAGCAAGCAATTCATATACGATGTAAGCTGCGGTGTGGAACGAACAAATGAGCAATTCTGAGGATTTGGATGTTTTGCAAATGGTTTAACATGGCTAGAACAGCAGGAAGACTGCTACTGGTGAACTAATAATATTAAAACACTCCTTGATAGAAGTGCAAAGCAAAGGCAGAGTCGAAACTACGACAAGCAAAACATTTTTTCAAACCCTTGTGATAAAGGTAAAAGGTACTTAATTTCAAAATTAAAATTCAGGTAATTTATTCTTGTTTCTATTTTGCTATGGTTTTATTTTTATTAAGCAGTTGTTACCATAATAAGAAATATTGCATATATTTCTCCTTAATCTTAAAATTGAAGCATTCTCGATTATCCCAAAATTTCGATTTTCCGAAAGAGGGTTGGTCCCTGTTACTTCGGATAATCGATGTCTTACTGTATTACAACATCATGTAAAGGACGTATTTTATGATTCAATTGGAAATACTTTTACCTTTAATTTACTTTTAATATTACCAAGCTTCATGCACATGGTGAATGAAACAACCGCAAATTGATTGTCGATAAAAATCCCTTCTAATTCCGCAGTGAAGAAATTTTGCCATTCTAAAATACAGTAGAACCTCGATTATCCGAAGTAATTGAGGCCGACCCTTTTTCGGAAAATCGAAAATGCTTCAATTTTAAGATGAAAAAGAAAAATATACGGAAGATTTCTTATTTATGGTAACAAGTGCTTAAAGCTGTTCTTAACTGCTTTGCTCAACAAGCGCAAAACGTTTTGACACATTTACAAATTCATTTTTTAACGGAAAGATATAAAATTGGAAAGACTGGCCATGGAAGCGATTTGGAATCGAAGTGTTTTTTTTCCCATTTTTGGATGAATCAATTACCTATTGAGTTATAAGCGTTTTTTATCACGTGACAAACCCGTTTTTCGCCCGCTCTTGAGTGCTTATTCCCGTTCGCGCGGAAACTCTGTTCAAAACTTCTACTTTTAGACTATTTTCTGAAAGATCTATTGCGTTTGCAAAAAAAAATGGAGAAAACAGCTCAATGACATAGTTTCTGAACAATAACACCTGCTACTTTCATGCATTTTCGAACAAAAATAAATTAAAACTTATGTCAAAGTTATCCTTTTGGATTTGAGAACAGCCTTAATAAAAATAAAGCAATAGCAAAATAGAAACAAAAATAAATTACCTGAATTTTAATTTTGAAATTAAGTACCTTTTACCACAAGGGTTTAAAAAATTGTTTTGGTTTGTCGCAGTTTCGATTGCCTTTGCTCTGAAGCTCTTTCAGGGAGTTTTTAAATATCATTAGTGCACCAGTATCACCTCAGAGTAATCATATATTAGAGGGAGAATTCCCCACACTTTCTTCAGCCAGGATAAAATCACATGATTCGGGGCAAGAAGCTTCCCGGTCAGCTTGCAAATAGCATTGATTTCTACGGAAGATATTAGACAATTTCATGTTTACGATTCAAAAATACCACGGTAGCAAGTTGTTGTGTCTATGGATGTACAGAAAGAGCAAACAAAACAACTTCTGTTACCTTCCATTGCTATGTATTTATTATTTATTTATTTTTATTAATATTTAAAGGGTCTTAAAAAGATATCATTGGAACTATATCGTTTATTCACGTTGTTACGATGAAAATACAAAATATTTTACTTTTAATAACATAAATGTATGTAATAATAGGATTTACTATTATCTAGTGTTATCAGTTTAAATATTAAAATTGTAAGTTTGATTAATTTGAATTTTAAGAACATTTCGTATTAAGGTGTTTGGCGATACATTTTTTCGCCAAAAGAAACTTGTTTTCGTCTCTTTAAAACCTAAATACTTATGTTTTCGTTTCTTTAAATCTTGCTTTAGATTAAATTTATGCTTTAAATAAAGTATGCTTATAAAGTACGTTTAAAATGTATTAACAGGTCTTTAAATATTATCTAAATTTAATATACTAATAAGATACGCAGCTACATTTAATGCATTCATAACTTTTAGCAAAAAATAATTATAAGAAAAATTAATTAATCGCTCCAAATTTATTAATAATGCCAGTATCAAGAAATCAGTATTTTAATTATTTTACACAAAATATTTAAAATTCAAAACTTCGCAGAATTACGAATGAAAGAAGAAAACAGTGGCTTCGTCGCGCGGGGATAGGGGGTGAGGCAGAACCCCTTCTTGTATAATAAATTTAAAATAAAAGTCTGGGCATATTCTAAATGCAATGTATCTTTTTAACCAATGTAACTTAGCTTGATGCTAATTTATATATTAATATAGCTGATGTTAATTAACCGAAAATGAAAATTGGCACTGAAGTGCGGTAGCATATAGTTAATCCGCTTTATATATATATATATATATCTACTGTTTTCTTTCTTTATTTATTTATTTAAACTAAATATATCATTTAATAAAACTAGTTTGTGGATTAGAATTTTACTTATTAACGGATTTTTTTGTGGAATAGTTAGGATTCATTGTTATATAGATCGGAGGTTGCCAACCGGTGTTCCTCAGAAAATTTTGGACATTATTTGGATTTTTAATGTAAATTAATAATTGTGCTGTATAAATATTAAAACTATTAATGATAACATGATAATACTCTAAAAAAATCCTGTATTTGTAAAAATTTAGATGTGTAGTTTTGAAAATTTAAATTATAGCGGGCATTGTTAATTATATTAATAGAGATTATTTAGTATACGCTTTTTTTGTTGTATTGTATTAACAGAGATAAGTATTAACTTTGGACTCTCCCGAAAATATGAATATTCATTACTGACTGGAAAAACAACGAAAATTTTGACTTAATTTTGAACTTGCATATTTGTGCGAAACAAATATTTCGATGATCGGGTCACAGCAATTAAAACTCGTTACTGGTCTCAGCGTGAAATAAAAACTGCTCTCTGTGTTCATGGCGATGTCATGAACTTATTTTAAAGAAACAGTAATAAATATCACATCAAAATGCGTGATTCTCAAATAAGCTTCAATTATTTTGTAAGATTGAAATTAACATTAAGGCTGTTCTCAACTGCTCGGCTCAACAAGCGCAGAACGATTTCACGCATTTACAAATTCATTTTTTAAAGGAAATATATAAAATTGGAAAGCCTGACCATGGAAGCGATTTGAAATCGAACTGTGTTTTCTATTTTTTGATCCATAAATTGCCTATTGAGTTAGAAGCGATTTTGATCACGTGACAAACATGTTTTTCATCCTTTCTTGAGTGAATTTTTTTCTTTCGCGCGGAAAAGCGGTTCAAAACGCTCACTTTGACACTATTTTTTTGAAATATCTATTGCGTTTGCAAAAAAAAAAAAACGGAAAAAACAGCTCGATTACATAGTTTCTGAACAACAACACATGCTACTTTCATGCATTTCCGAACAAAAATGAATTAAAACTTATGTCATAAAGTTGCCCTTTTGGATTTGAGAACAGCCTTAATAATTTTGATATAATTAAACAAACTTTTGAAGTTTTTTGTTATGATTAAATAAGGCGGTGATTATCATTAAAAAATAGTGGTATCAATCTCGTAGGCAAGAAAGTGACACCCCACATTTATAATTTTATTTTATTGAATGTGTACATTTCATTTTAATAGAATAAACATTCTGTGATAATTATTGTACAAATACATTTTTATTGTTAAAATTCTTATTAGTAGTCCGTGTGATTTCAAATTATGAATTTAGTGTTCCGTGAGGCTCAGAAATTGGCAACCGCTAATATAAATGAATTAAGCATAGACAAAAACCTTTTTTTTTCTATTATTTCTGAAACTGAAATTTTGCATTTTGGACTTTTTCTATTTCTAACTACTTTGTGTGTATTTATGCAATTTATATTGTAAAATAATTCCTGTATGTGTGTTATAGTTGTGTACTAAGTTATTATTTATAAACTTGCATCCATGAAGCAAAATTTGTAAATAAAATTATGTGTGTAAGTTTGAGTTCAGTTAAACATTTCAATTAAGGCTGTTCTCAAATCGAAAAGGGCAACTTCCTGACATAAGTTTTAATTTATTTTGGTTCGAAAATGCATTAAAATAGTTGGTGTTGTTGTTCAGAAACTATGTCATCGAGCTGTTTTTTTTTTTTTTTTTCATTTTTTTTGTAAACGCAATAGATCTTTCAGAAAATAATGTCAAAGTGGACCTTTTGAACCGAATTTCCGCGCGAAAGTAGAAAAATCACCAAAGAGCAGGCGAAAAACGGGTTTGTCACGCGATCGATATCGCTTATAACTCAATGGGTAATGGATTGATCAAAAAATGGAAAAACCAGTTCAATTCCAAATCGCTGCCATTGCCAGGCTTTCCAATTTAATATCTTTCCGTTAAAAAATGAATTTGCAAATGTGTCAGAACGTTTTGCGCTTGTTCAGCGGAGCAGTTAAGAACAGCCTTAACTGAATGTGCTGTTATAGATGTATTTTTTTAGAAAGAAAAACAATAAACATTTCATGAATTCAGAAAGTTTAAAGCTGACATTTTTTTTTCAATTAAAATGTCCTTTATGTAATAGCGTTTTCCAATTAAAATAATTATTAAATTCTTTAAATTTTTTTAATTTACAAAAAAAAAGACCTGTTTGTTAAATTTGTAATTTTGTAGTAATAATAGGTAAATAATTCAACACCTAAATTTCACCTTTCTCTCCCCCTCCTCCCCCTATCCTTTGGCCTTCTAACACACAAAGTTAAACTTCTTAACTAATTTCTTTATTCTTTTTTTGTCCTATTTTTTACTTTGTATTAACAACAACAAAAAAAAGTATTTAATGAAATTAAATATATAAACAAAACCATATCAAAGATTGAAAACAGCTAAATTATTAATTAAATATATACATACATATTTGTCTAAATAAAAGTTTCATAATTTTATTATTTATTTACTATTACTGATGAGCCAATCTTTCAATGATAAAGAAAACATTAGGATAAATATCCGGTGTACATTCAGATTTCTTTTACTACTGATTTGTATTTCTGTCAACGCTCAAATTTCTGAATCACAGAAAAAAAATACTGCACCCCTGCGAAGAGCTGCAATAAAGCGACAAAACTAGCATTGCTTCTAGTAACCTTTCATCGCCAAATGCCAACTGTCACGTGGGTCATCCTGGCCCCACTTTTTACGAGCGAAAGTAACGGGGGTGAGCTCTCTATATAATATTTACTCTGAGAGTATCACAGTCTTTCTGCTTCTCCAGCCATGCCAAACTTTTTGCAAAACATTCAAATGCTTCAGAATTGCTAATTCGTTCGTTTTCTTCGTTCCACTCCGCATGTTAAATTCGGAGGAACTCTAAGAAAGGGGATTGAAAATATTTATATGTACTCGTAGTTCGGAAAGGACCGCTTGTACACAAGTAATAGTATAATAATAATATTAATAATAATAAAGCTTTCAAAATGGATTTAGGTTAACCGAGAGTTTCGGTTAAAAGAGTTTCGGATAAAAGAGGTTCTACTGTATTCTAATTTTAAATAAAACCATTTTTAAACCACATTTTCTTCTGAAATTGTAAAAGAATTTTTAAAAGTGTGTATTTTGAGTTACAGGTTATAACAGAGATAAAAATATATCTAAAGATATAGAAATCCCAACAGGAAATTTCGATGTAAGAAAAGAAAAATGTCTGTAAAGCGATGACAGAGAAACTCAATAGAATACATTTAACCCTTTATGCCCCGGAGGTACTTTAAAGTACCATTAAAATAACTTGTTATAAAATTAGTTTTAACCTTTTATGTACTGAATTATGAATTTATGAAAATTTTATCTTCTAAAGCATTTTTCGTGAATTTTTGAAACTACATTAGAAGATTTACATAATCATTTAATAAATTTTAGAAGGATTGAATGATCTAGAAGTATTAATTAAATTTGAATTTATAGGGATTTTGTGCAATATTTATAATCCCACTCAAATCTTTTATTTTAAATATTTTTCTTAGTATTTTGTAGAATTAGGAAATGTACAAATATAATGTTTTTACAATAGAAATATTTCCGGAAAAAACATCCCCCCCCCCCCCCAACGCCAAGAAAGCTGAAAAGATGCAAAGGCAAAAGAAATTCTCTTTTTAAAAATATTTTTGTTTTGTGTAACCCATAATGCTTTTGGAACAAGATAAAGTAATGCATCTATAACTCATTCTAAACTGTATTACTGCTAATCGATGTATTAAATGAATTTTATAACAAGTTAAATTAATGGTACTTATAAGTACCGTCAGTAGATAAAGGGTTAATGCATCGATTAGTAGTAATACAGTTTAGAATGAGTTATAGATACTTTACTGTATCTTGTTCCAAAAGCATTACGGGTTACATAAAACAAAAATATTTTTAAAAGGATGATTTCGTTTGCCTTTGCATCTTTCAGTTTTCTTGACGTTGAAAGATTGGGGAGGGGGGGGGGGGTATTCAGTTTGGAAATATTTCTATATTTCTATTGTAAGAACATTATATTTGTACATTTCCTATTTCTACAAAATACTAAAAAAAAATATTTTATATAAAATATTTGAGTGTAGTAGTTATAAATATTGCACAAAATCCCTATAAATTAAAATTTAATTCTAATTAGCAAAATCCTTCTAAAATTTATTAAATGATTGTGTAAATCTTCTAATGTAGTTTCAAAAATTCACGAAAAATGCTTTAGAAGATAAAATTTTCACGAGTTCCTAATTTGGGACATAAAGGGTTAACCGAGACTAGTGTAAACTTAGTCTCGCTTTTTTATTTCTGTGTTTTACAGAAATTTTTAACAGTGTACGACATATACAGTTTATACGGTACAAACTGGATAGAGATTTACTTAGCACTTATAATTCATTAAACTGGATGTTCTAACCATCAAATTGTCAAAAGAAATTTCAATCCGTGTTATCAGCTTTTATGTAACGCTTTAAAATCAAAGTAACAAAGGTTCTTCCTTAAAACTGCCAATAATAGAGTTCAGTCGATTAATCTTTTAAAGAATGTAAAATCATTAGTAAAGATCATTAGCAGAATTCTGTGTTTTTCCTCCGCCTCCAACTTTTAAGTATGGAGAGAAGTACAACGTTTTCCTTTTTCTGCCAGTTTTTATTTTTTTGCCCCCCCCCCCCCCCTCCCCATCTTTCACGCATGGATTCATTTTTACAAGCAAAATGAAAAGTTATTAACGAAATTGTTAAATATTAATTACTAAACATACAAGAATTTTATGGATGAGAATAAAGTTATTACCTTTTTTTTTTTGCCTATATGTCCTTTAATGTAAGTAAAGGGGTTTTGCGAAAGAAAAAAAGAACCCTGAAAATGTCAATTTTCCCATTTTTTTTGCCTGAAATGTATTTAGACATCTTCAATATTATATCCTGGTGAAGTTACGTAAAAGTCCGATGATTACACATGCCTGCGATGATTATGTTTAATTTTTTTGATAATTGATTTCCATTTATTTTTTAGCACTGAATCGAAAAATAATCATTTTTAAGTATCACGTCAGGATTTTTCGCAAATTGGGTAAATTTCAAAGTTAAAAAAAATAGCGAAAATCAAACACTGCAAAATAGATGTGATGTTTGTGTTTTTTAACTTTAGATAATTGATTTATATGTATTTTTGTAGCGCTTAATCCGAAAATGACCTTTACTTTTAACCATCACGTCAGGATTCTACGCAAAGATGCCCCCCCCCCCCCCCTAAAAAAGCGAGAAAATGCAGTTCTTTTACTAGATATGAATATTTTTTCCAGGAAATTTATATACGAGCTGCAAAACTGAATATCCTCTCCAGTTCTGAAGCTAAAATAATAATACTAATGCTTATTCATTGGTTTTTTCCAAACAAAATGACATCGTAAATGACAGAAAAAATATCTTATCTGAAATTGATCTTTTAGGCGTTTAGTAATTTAGGTTCAAAAATATGGATCTAAAACTACAAATCCCCTTAAAAACATCAATTAATAACCATTAACATAAATTAACCCGATCACAAATTTAAGAGCTATTATATAATCTACAAATCCTCAAATTTTTATTGTAAAAGATAAGTTAAATACTTATAAAAATTTCTCACTTTCTTGGTCATACTGTCTTTTGGGCATTTTTAGGCATTTTGCAAACTCAGATGAAAATAACATTTATTTTATGTGGGAATCAGCTTAGATGATGCCATTTATTCGTTTGCTTTGAACGCAAAAAACATTCAGCTATTAAGAAGTGATGTGAAAATGTAAAAAAATCGGACATTTTATTTTTTTTATAAAGAAAAGAACAGTGGTCCACTGAAGAGGACATAGCCGACAAAAATATCGGAGTTTGAATAATAACTATTTTTTTTTTTATTAAATGGCCGGGCATGAAAAAAAAAAAAGTTTAAACGTTTTTTGCTGCCGAAGACAGTGCACAGAAAAAATTGATATTTTTGCCCATTTTTAAAAAAATATTTTCAATTGTCTATTACGCAAGATTGCGCATGGATTTTTAGGTACATTGAATATTACATTTAATATAATTTTTTTACTGATATATACGGGGTGTCCACTCTCAACGGTGGCCAATGGCTAATTCCTAAACCGTTAGTCATAGACATATAGTTCCAATTACAAAAAAGTTTTAAGGGTGTTCTCAAATCCAAAAGGGCAACTTTCCGACATAAGTTTTAATTTATTTTTGTTCGAAAATGCATGAAACTAGCTGGTGGTGTTGTTCAGAAACTGTCATCGAGCTGTTTTTTCCATTTTTTTTGCAAAAGCAATACATCTTTCAGAAAAGTGTCAAAGTAGGCGTTTTGAACCGAATTTCCGCACGAAGGAAGAAAAAGCACTCAAGAGCGGGCGAAAAACGGGTTTGTTACGTGATCCAAAACGCTTCTAACTCAATAGGTAAGGGATTGATCAAAAAATGGAAAAAACAGTTCAATTCCAAATCACTTCCATGGCCAGGGTTTCCAATTTTATATATTTCCGTAAAAAAATAAATTTTTAAATGTGTAAAAACGTTTTGCGCTTGTTAAGCAGTGCAGTTAAGAACAGCCTTAAATGAGGTAAAGAAATATTTTAAAAGCAATTTGGGTCTGTAAAAACATTTCTTAAAAAAAAAAAAAAAAAAAAAAAAAAAAAAAAAAAAAAAAAAATTACGAAATTTAAGTTTTTATACGGTCCCCCGGTCCTATAAGTTATATTTAGTAAATTTTCCTGTTACACTGACAAGTAAAGACAAAAAAAGTCCCTTCATTCTATGATTAAAATTGACCGAGTAATAACTGTTTAAAGTTGGAGCGTATTTTTTTCTACAAATTAGGGGTCATTCACAAATTTAGTAAAAATATAATTTCGTCAGGTAATTAAAAAATGGATGAAATTAAAATTAACATAGAAATATAAATTTGAAATATTTAATCCTTCTGACATATTAATGCAAAATACCCAATTTGTAATAAACATAAGAAGGAAAGAAAACAGAATTTTTGTTAAATGATGAAAATTAAGTTTTAGCTTTTGATAACTGATTCTTATGTATTCTGTACCGCTGAATATGACATTGACCTTCATTTTTTATTATCACGTAAAGATTTTTTGCAAATCGTAAATTTTAAAGTTAAGAAAAAAATAGCGAAAATTTGGTGTTATAAAATAGATGTCATTGTTGTGTTTTAACTTTTGATAATTATTTTTATGTATTTTTTACCGCTGAATCCGTAAATGACCTTCATTTTTAACCACCATGTCAGGATTTTTCGCAAATTGTAAATTTCAAAGATAAAAATGAACCTCCTCCCCCCTCATCGGATCCCTCAACTGTTTAGCTGTAAGAACCCTAGTTTAACCCAAAAAATTGAATAAATTATTGAATAAAAAAAATTACATCTGTGTTATAGCATCAGATTTTCGCTATATTTTAATTTTGACATTTACGATTTGCAAAAAAAATTCTGAGGTGGGTTAAAAATGAAGGTCATTTTCAGATTCAGTGCTAAAAAGTGCATAAAAATCAATTATCAAAAGTTAAAAAATTCAGTCATCTCCTCTATTTTATAGTATCCGATTTTTGTTATTTTTTTAACTTTGTTATGTTATTTTTTTAATTTTGACAATTTATGATTTGCGAAAAATCCTGGCATGATGGTTAAAAATTAAGGTAATTTTCGGATTTAGTGCTAAAAAATACAACCATCGCAGTCTTATGTTATCAAATCTAAAAATTGTTCTTAAACTTTTTGGCGGTAATCTATCCGAAATTTTTTGTGTTATCCTGTAAAATAAGTATAAATGGTAACCACCGAAAATCATACTATTAGATTGTTATCGGATTTACGTCGGTATGCAAAATTTAATCTCGATGGGATATTTGAAAGTGAGTTAAAGTTCGAGTACGCATTTTGAACTGGAAAAACATACATACGATCGTTGAAGTTAAATAAAAACTAAAATAACATAATTTTTGATAAAAGAAATCGTGAAAAGAAACAAGCTCAAATAATTACAAAATAAAACATATGTTAAAATACAATTATTTTAATCCATCTGAAACTTAATAAAAGTGAACCCAATCGTAACCCTTGTACGATTTTTTTTTCAAAGCGCAGATACACATGGAATAGGTTCTTCGAATACTTTAAGCACTTGGTATATGACCCCTCAAAGCAAGGCGAAACTCATTTGTGTTCAGCTGCAGAAAAGTGGTGTAAGTCACGCATTTTTAAAGTTTCAAAACTCAGTCAATTTTAATGTTATATGAACGGTACTTTTTTTTGTCTTGTCAGGGTAATAGGAAAATTTTGCTAAATAAAACGTATAGGACCGGGGGAGAGTATAAAAATTTAAATTTCGTAATTTTTTAAGAATTGTTTTTATTGACCCAAATCGCTTTTAAAATATTTCTTTACCTCATTTAAAACTTTTTGTAATTGGAACTATATGTCTATGACTAACGGTTTAGGAATTAGCCATTGGACACCGTTGAGAGTGGACACCCTGTATAGTGTAAAACGATGAAATCTATAACGCATCTTCATGTACTTTTATTTTTTTTTTAATAACAAAAAACATGAAGGCTAATTACATTCGCAGATTTATCACATATGTAATAAAGAACATGACCCCAAAATGTTTAAATCTCAAATACAAAAAAAGGCCTTAGCATTTTTAAAACAGGAAAGTGAAGAAAATATGAACATGGAGAGAAAGCCATTAAAAGTTTTAATGTGTGTGAGTAATTGCGCTGAGTGTATTAACAAAATTTACAATATCTCGCGATGTAATTACCGTATGGGTAAAAATGAGGTGTCAAAATATTCACAATTAAACAGGCTTTCATGTAATATTAAAAAAGAAAAATATTTTTTTTTCACCAATTTTAAGGTAAAGTGTAAGACCCTTAAAAGAACAAAAAGTATTTTTATGTGAAAAATATTGCTTACATGCATCGAAATAAAGTTTTGAAATTTATTAAAAGCGATATTTTCGTAGTATAGAAGCTGCATACCAGGATTTAGCGAAGAAATTTCACTACTTACTGCAGCTTCTTTGATTAAATTTTTCTTTTATAAATTTATTTCTGAAGTTTTAATTTCATTCTGGAACAGTAGCTGGAGAAAGGCTAAACTATTAATATTGTTTTAAAAGTGCAAACGGATTAATCTTTCGTAATCGTGCTTCACGGGATAGATAATATATAAAAAAAAAAATTAAATGATTTTTTAAAAACTTAAAATTAGATACAGTTTTCAAACAAAAATCATTTGAAGTATATTTTGTTTTCTTTTTGATGGTGTGAAAATTGAAACGGTATATGTTTAGAAGGTTAAAAAATTTGGGATAAAAGCGAAATCGATTGCACAAGTTGTTGCCACCGTTAATATGACGCTAGCATTATTAACGGACATGCTTTTGCATTATAATATAGAAGATCTAAAGAAATACCTAGGATAGACAAATTTGAAACAACTTCATTGTGAACAAACACTCATGATTTGTGAATTATTATTATTTCTCTTTTTTATATTTTGTCCGCTCTATCGTTATTATAGGGGTCTCTGGTCAGAAGTGAACCTTAGCTGTCCCAAGATCTCAGGCAAATGATTTTTGAAAAGTTTTTCCTTAAAAATCTCATTACTTTTTTTTTTTTAATTCTAATCCTGCTAAATTTGTAATTTACAATGTTTGAAATATATTTTTTTAGGAGTATTTTGCCTAGTTCAAACTTTTACATAAAGGCAAACGATATCCGGAGATTTATAAAGAAATTTTATTCTAAATTCTCGAAATTCAGAATTCAGCTAATATGTTTTCACGTAAATTCAAGCTTATATAAATAAACTCAGGCTACTATATATTTGAAGGAATTTTATCTATTGCTAACTATTACAAGAAAACAATCTATCTGAAGGTTTTTAAAGAAATTGGAATAATCTGTACTAGAATGTGTTGACTGCAATAAAATTCGTAATAAGTTCGATCTTCAGTCTTTACGCGTAAACTTATTTAAAATTGTTCTCTGAATAAAGCTCGGATAACATATTTTCACATAATTGAAGCTTATATAAATAAAATCATGCTATAATTAAAAGAATCAATATTTAGAATCTTTTACTGCAATAAAATTTGTAATAACTTCGATCTGCAATCTTTACGCGTAAACTCATTCAAAATTCTTCTCTGAATTCAGCTCGGATAACATACTCACATGATTGAAGCTTAACAAACAAAATCATGCTGCAACTAAAATAATCAATATTTACACTCTGTTTTACTACGATGAGTTCGATCTTTAGTCTTTATGGATAAATTTATTCAAAATTCTTCTCTGAATCCCGCTTGGATAACATATTTGAAGTTTATATAAGGGACATCATGTTACAGTTTATTTGAAGTGTTTTTTATTTTTAAGAGTATTTTATCTATTTCTATTACAGGGAGGCAAAAATTATCTTGAGATTTATAAATAATTTGGAACAGAATTGGGCAAATTTGTAATCTCAATTATCCTTTGTGTAATTACAGGTTAATTGCATGTAATTGATTATAGTTATACACATTCAAACGCAGATATTTTGTCAAATAGTGGGATGGGGACGGCTCCGGTTACAGTGCTGCAAGAATTTTTTTGCGGCATGTAATTTTAAGTATAATTACATACAATTAAACTGTAATTACATTGCAGATAATTGGAATTACAAATTTGCTCAAATCTGATTTGGAATAATCAATTGTATTTTACTGCAATAAAAGTTGTAATAAGTTCCGATCTTTGGTCTTAAGGGGGCTGGTCTCTCAGCTTCGGAATTCTCATTCGTAATGTTAAGTCTATGGACTTTTGATGCATTCGTATATTTAAAATATCTTCTCGGGAAATTCCTATTTTTAACATCTTTTTTCTGTGTACTCTTCTTAAATGTCTCTTTTTTTCTTAGTTTTCAAAATATTTCTAAAATCTATGCTGAACTTAATATTTTATGTGTTAAAAGCGGGCGAACTATGAGTAAGATTTTAACACTTCCTATAAAATTAAGTCTATACTTTAGAAATATTTTGAGAACTAAGAAAAAAAAGACATCTTTTAGGAAGTATATATAAAATATAGAAGTTAAAAATATTAATTTCCCGAGGAGATATTTTAAATATACGAATGCATCAAATGCCCACACTGTAAAAAAAAAAAAAAAAAAATCTGTCAAATTGACAGGAAAAAACTGTCAATTTTGGCGCCAGTAAAAAAGTTTAATTTACAGAAAAAAGCTGTTATTTTTCATTAAAACAGTTTTTTTCTGTAAATGATACAGATTTGTCCTGCAAAAATTACAAAATTCAGTTTCTTTTACAGAAAAAAACCGTTTTTCTTCAAAACAGTTTTTTTCTGTAAAAAACAATTATTTTCTGTAAAAATTTAGATTTTTTTTTTTACAGTGCATAGACTTTACATTAGTGAGGAGAATTCTGAAGCTGAGTGATCAGCCCACTTAAGGCGTGTTTAAAATTCTCGGAATTCAGCTCAAATAACATTTATCACATACTTAACCTTATATAAACAAAATCATGCTACAATTTATTTGAATTTTTTTTTTTATGTATTTATCTATTTCTATCTACTAGATGAAGACAAAAGTTATCTGGAGATTCTAAAAAAATTAAAATAATCAATACTTAAAATCTGTTTTATTGCGATAAAATTTGTAATGTGTTCGATCTTCAGTCTTTACGCATAGACTTATTCAAAATTCTCCCAATTCAGATCGGATATTATACATTCTCACATAATTGAAGCCTATACAAACAAAATCGTGCTACAGTTTAGAGAAATTTTCAGCCAATTTTTTATTAATGGACAATTAACTTATAGAAGAACGATTTTCATAGACAAAGGGTGGGGGGCGGGGAGAAAGAATGAACTGCTGGAAAAATAATTAATGAATTGAAGCTCCTTTTAAAAACATCCTCGACGCTTAACGACCCTTGCTAATGATCTTAAATGAAAAATTGATTTCGTATCAATGGCTCATTAAGATGTGAAATGCATAGCAGTTAGGAGGCTGAGAAAAGGTTAAGGGCAGAAAGAGATGGTGCTAAGAAAGATGGCAGGGTATTTGTGTGCGATAGAGAATGTACAGCCGTGGAAAAAAAAAAAGTAAACACCCCTTACTAACTCTGCAAAAAAATATCGTTGAAGAAAGTTACTGGTACCACACGATTGATAATAGTCTACTTTTAAATGATGTATATAAAATTTGCTTAGGGGTTCATCTACATATTAAAACAAATCATAACTTTGTTTTTTTTAAAATAGTAGTACATAATTCTGACAGCATAAATGAACTCTACACCCCTCAATTAGCCTAAAAACAAATTTTTATGCAATTCGTACGATAAGTTTCCGAGAAATTATTTTTAAACGAGCGTATTTTAGGGGCTGTATCCAAGTTGAAGGTCGGTACTCAATTGTTGACCGAGAGATCCCCCTTCTTGATCAAGGCGTCAATCAATCATTGAAGACTGCTAGATTAAAGTATAGCATAAGATATTTCAAAATATCTAGTCACTTCTATCATAGACGGCCATTAAACCATCATTTTGCCGTTTTTTAAGCATAATTTGAAAACTACTTGGAAGAAAAATACGAAAATTTGGATTTCCATAAAGCAGGACTTAATAAATCTAAATCCATCAAAATAATTGTAGGTTGCAATTCATAATTTTTTCGAATATTAATTTCATAATTCATATCATAAAATTATAAAAATTGCCAATTCAACGTATTTATGTTTGGGTATTTTAGTATTATTGCTACACAAAAAAATTGCACATTCGGAGTATAATTTTTGAAGATATTAATAAAAATATGAAAATGTAATTTAACATTAGAAGCACTAAATTTTGAATGTTTATCATTCAAAATTTTATCATTCAAATGACTTGAAATTTGGTTTCTAGGTATAGTTTGAACAGAAGATTTGAAATATCTTATTAAAATTGGGTATTGCCATTGAACAAAATGCAGTTTGGATTTGTCTTAATATGCAGATGACCCCCTAAGCAAATTTTATACACATTTAAAAGTAGACTTTATTTCCAATTGTTCGGTACCAGTAACTTTTTTCTACGACAATCTGTTGAGGAGTTAGTAGGGGGGTGTTTACTTTTATTTTTTCCACGACTGTACAGCCGTGGAAAAAAAAAAAAAAAACACCCGAAAACTCTGCTACTAATTATAATAGAAAAAAAATACAGGTACCAAACGATTGGAAATAAAGTTACTTTTAAATTATTTATATAAAATTTGCTTAGGGGGCCATTTACAAATCAAAACCAGACTCAACTTTGTTTTTTCTAATGGCAACATCCAATTCTGACACCATATTTTAAATCTCCGATTCAAACTAGGTCTAGAAATGAAATTTTAAGTCATTTGGATGACAAGTTTTTGAATTATAAACATTCACAATTTAGAGCTGCTAATATTAAATTACATTTTCATATTTTTATTAATATGTGCAGGAATTATAATCCTAATGTGATACTTTTTTCTTGTTTAATTATAATACTAAAAAAACCCAAATTTAAATGCATTCAATTTGTAATAAAAAAAAATTGTAATATGAATTATGAAATTAATATTTGAAAAAAAAAAAAACATGAATTGCAACCTACAGTTTTTTTGATAGATTTGTTTATTATGTCCTGCTTTATGAAAATTCTCAATTTTAAATTTTTCTTCAGGGTAGTTTTCAAATTAGAGCAGAAAACGTCAAACTGACGGTTTAAGGGGCCGAGGCTCATTTTTAAAATAATTAATTTCTCGGAAACTAATCATACTAATTTCATGACAATTTGGATTTAGGCTAATTGAAGGAAGGAATCTATTTATGGTGTCACACTTGGGTATTGCTATTGACAAAAAACAAAGTTTGGGTTCGTTTTGATAAGTAGATGGCCTCCTAAGCAAATTTTATATACGTCATTTAAAAGTAGACTTTATTTCCAATCGTTTGGTACCAGTAACTTTCTTCTACAATAATTTGTTGCAGAGTTAGTAGGGGATGTTTACTTTTTTTCCCACGACTGTATAAACACCCCTTACTAACTCTGCCAAAAAAAAAAAAAAAAAAAAAAAAAAAAACTACCGTAGAAGAAAGTTACTGGTACCACACGATTGGTAATAAAGTCTACTTTTAAATGATGGATATAAAATTTGCTTAGGGGCCATCTACATATTAAAACGAACCATAACTTTGTTTTTTTTCAATAGCAGTACACAATTCTGACAGCATAAATGAACTCTACACCCTTCAATTAGCCTAAACACAAATTTGTATGCAATTCGTATGATACGTTTCCGAGAAATTATTTTTAAACGAGCGTATTTTAAGGGCTGTATTCAAATTGAAGTTCGGTACTCTATTGTTGACCGAGAGAGCCCCCATCTTGATCGAGGAATCTTAAGCGGCACGCAAGCAGTCATTGAAGTCTGCTAGATTACAGTATAGCATATAAGAAATTTCAAAATATCTAGTCACTTCTATCATAGACGGCCCCTTAAGCCATCATTTTGCCGTTTTTTAAGTATAATTTGAAAACTACTTGGAAGAAAAATGTGAAATTTTGGATTTCCATAAAGCAGACTTAATAAATCTAAATCCATCACAAAAATTGTAGGTTGCAATTCATAATTTTTTCGAATATTAATTTCATAATTCATATCATAAAATTATAAAAATTGCCAATTCAACGTATTTATGTTTGGGTATTTTAGTATTATTGCTACACAAAACATTAGCACATTAGGAGTATAATTTCAGGAGATATTAATAAAAATATGAAAATGTAATTTAACATTAGAAGCAGTAAATTTTGAATGTTAATAATTCAAAAACTTGCCATTGAACAAAATGAAGTTTGGGTTCGTTTTAATATGCAGATGCCGCCTAAGCAAATTTTATATACACCATTTAAAAGTAGAATTTATTTGCAATCGTTCGGTACCAGTAACTTTCTTCTACGATAATTTGTTGAGGAGTTAGTAGGGGGTGTTTATTTTTTTTTTTCCACGACTGCACATACATGCATCCCTGATCATCATAACTTTGGGCCCTGGGCAGATGGAACATTTTTAGGACCCTATTCTACATTTTATTCCCTTTTTTTTTAATCTTTTGTAAGAAAGAAGGCAAGGTGTGTAACAATAGATGTCAAAGTAATATTTATTACAAAAAAGTATGTAATTTTGATTACAGTAGAACCTCTTTTACCCGAAACTCTCGGTTAACCGAATTACATTTTTAAAGCTTTTTTTTTATTTTTTTACCACATTCCTTGTGTGCGAAACCCATTTTGAAAGATTTTTTTAAAAAACTATATATATATTTTTAAATATTTCTTGTGTTCAAGCTGTCCTTTCCGAACTACGAGTACATATAAATGCTTTCACCTTTCTTAGAGTTCCTTTGAATTTAACCTGAGCTCCCATAAGCTACGTAGTGGAACGAAGAAAACGAACAAATTAGAAATTCTGAAGCTTTTGAATGTTTTGCAAAAAGGTTTGGCATGGGTGGAGCAGCAAAAAGACTGTGATACTGCTACTGGTGAACTAATAATATTAAACTCCGTGATAGAGCTTCAAAGGAAATGCAATTGAAAGTGCGACAAACAAAACATTTTTTCATATCCTTGTGATATATGTAAAAGGTACTTAATTTGAAAGTTAAAATTAAGGTAATTTATTCTTGTTTCTTTTTTGCTATTGCTTTATTAGGGTTCCGTACTTAAAAAGTAAAAACGGAACCATTATAAGATCACTCCTGTGTCTGTCTGTCCTAGCCATTTTAATCGTAAACTATGGAACGTGGAAAGTTCAAATTCGGGGAAGTAATAAAGACCATTGACCCACATATTTTCAGATTAATAAACATTCATAAATATATTTAGTAAAAAAGTAAAGGGGCTAATTATGCTACTTGAAAAAAAATCTTTTCTTTGTATATCATGTGGGGTACTGTGAAAGCTTTTGTAACGCTGAACTCAAAAATACATTCCTTTTAATTTTAGGTATTATATTTTCAAAGATATTGTTGAAAATGTAGCGCAAAAATATGTCCCCCCCCCCCCCCCCCCATCTAATTCCGAATCTACTGAAACTAAAATTATGAAAAAATTAGAGGTAGTAGACGCTAATATAAACCTTTCCGGAAAATTATAGCGATTACCCTAGGTCATAGTTTTTGAGTAATTAGCATTTTTCTGTTATACACAAATTTCGATTTACGGGCATTCAGAAAAATTGTTGAGCAACGCTGAATATACCTATCGTTGCAGAAGAATAAAAGCATAGTTGATAATGTTTTTCGAAAAAAAATCATCGGTAATTAGCTGAGATATTAACCCTTAAAGGTACGGTCAGTTAGGACATATGCAAGGACAGGGCGGCGTGCTCTATGCCTAGTTAACGACTTTTAATGATATATATGTGTAATGTGATGTCCAGTAACAGTATAAAAGCAATAAACGTCAAATTGTTAAAAACATACTAATTTAAGGGGTCTCCGGACTCTAAAAAGTGGAAAAAATGAAAAAAAGACCATTTTCAACATTTAATGTCTTAAAATGTATATGATTTTAAAACGCAATTTTAATTGGAATGAAAGATATAAGTATGTTCTTTCGTTTCATGTATTTAAAAAATTGCAAGATACAGAATTAGTATTTATAGGGGGCTCGAAACTGTTAGACATTTGTCGAACAAAAAATAGGTATAACAGTTCACGCGCAGGATTACAAAATAAATATTGCAAGTAGAATGAAAATTTTGGTGCTTACTTATACTTCAGATTGTAATAATTTCCCTGAACTTAAATAAATTTGTATTGAAAGCATTTTTATATTTTTAATGCAATGCTGTATTTAGCTAGTACAAAATTTTGAAAATTTCAACAGTAAAATCACCTAAAAAAATATTTTTTTGAACAATAAAAAGGAAATTTTAGGTTCAGTTTATACAGAATAACATAGAATATATGTTTTGAAAATTTCATGAAAAAATATTCAGAAGTTTTTGAGGTATCCTGCGCGTTATACCCGAAAACGCCATTTGGAAAATGACTTAGTTTCGGAAACGCCGCTTCAGCTATTGAGCTGGTATAATTCTAAAAGCCAAAACTTCTGTTCTAATGGGAAATTCAAGGAAACAATTATATCAAAATATTCAGAAAAGATAGGAGTTTAACATCTAAAAAAATTTAAATTTCTTAAATTTTGAAGCTTTAAGAGTCCTGCGACCACTTAATCCTTTCCGACACGGAGTAATTCTATTTATAAACTTATGAAATAATGAACTGACACCAGAATTTATAAACGAATTTATTAGAAAATGCGAACTTGCTTATTTTCACGTACATGATAAAAGAAAAATTTTAATTAAATATTCTTGGTGACATTTGTCTGTTTTGGAATTAAAATTAGGTGTCCGTTTTTTAAGGGCATCACCCTCGAAAGATTTAATTAGAATGAATCTCATAAATACTGTGAGATTCGCGATAGTTTGCATTGATTGTATCTCTCAATACGCCTTGAGTGACTTTAAAAGTTAAACACCTATCTGGAAAAACGCGGCACTGACCAAGGCGGCGTTGCAACTTTGAGACCTCAATTCGAAGCGCGCTTAGCACAATGCCAAATTTAAACTTTGAACAAAGGTTTTGTTTTAGATACACTGTAGAAATAAAGGTTATTACTACGCTGCATTTAGTTTCATGAAATGCCAAATGAAGTTTAACTATGCACTGCTTTTATTGTCAGTACCGAATTAAGTTCATCATGAACAGATTAGAATAATATTAAAAAAAGAGATATGGGTCATTCCATGTGAAATCAACCAATTTAAAGAAAAGTTGTTGCACCATAGTCACAGATTTTTTTAAAATTTTTATTACAGACAGATGTAGTAGTGAAACCATCAAATCTAAAATTTTAAGATAATTTGTGCAATATTGACTGAGATTAGCCTTTTGAAAATTGATCATTTTTACCAAATGGCGGCCATCTTGGATGCTATCCCTATGTCTATAAATGTCCATAACTTGACAACTAATGACTCAAATTTTATATTTCTGGTACCATTTTAAAGCTATTTGTATAAAGAATGCATATATGATATTAAAACAATAGTAATGTTTTATTTTAATACTGTTTATTACATTCAAACTGAAAATATCACCCTCAAAAAATGACTTACTGTAATGGGCCATAAAAAAAATGACCCATCATAATTTTTTTTCAAACTTGCTAAAAACATTGCTCCATATGTGTACTTTAAATAGAAAAAAAATTGGAGAGGTAAAATGTTTCGTTTAAAAAAAATAGCTTTTTACACATAGGATGTCACTTGCTAAGCAGTGACTATCTTAAAACATGTAAATATCCTTGATTTAAGAAATAATGGCCAAAACTAAATATTTTTTAATCCCTGAATTAATGTAAAACTATAATGAAATATAATCTCATAAGTTTTTTGTAGGACCACCCTCCAATTGCTCCCCCCCCCCCCCTCCAAAAAAAAAAGTCATTGCTAAAAATGTATAATTGAAAAAATTTAACACTGAAGAAAATAAGAAAATAAATAAAGAATATAATGTATAATTGTGAAAAACCTTTAAATGCAATATATATAAATGAGATTTTACTGCATGTGTATATGTGGAATCTATTCAAAACATTTTCCATGCAAGAAATTCAATTTTTATACCTAAATTTCTATTTCTTACTTTAAAAATTGCTCACTTAAAAAGTTTTACATTTGTATGTGACTTTATAGAAAAATTCTGCTGTATGCATGTATTTACATCATTCAAGTTGCATTAAATATTCAGATATAAATATGTCTGTTTATGTATTTTCTATTTCAATAAATTTACATACTAAGAATGACAGAATTCATGCAATGAATGCTAATCTTGCATAATCTATTTTCCTTATTATTTGAATTCAAAACATGATGTAATAATGCATCATCTTCTATCCTGATGTAATATTGCATCATGTTATATGTTTATGCGATTTTATCATAATGTATCCAACAAATCTTTTGTTGAAAATTTTTGAAACCTTTTGTGGGTAAGCTTATTATAAACTGCATTATATATAAAATTTTAAATAAAAAAATATTTGACATAATTTATGAATTATTGCATCATGTTGTATGCTGATGCAATTTTGGGAAAAGATTGCTGCTGTATCGTCATCTGTTTTCTAATTGGTTGTAATTAAAGTATGATGAAATATTACATCATAATGTACAAAAAAATTTGACTATCCCTTTTAAACATCATTTCTGTTGATGTTTTCAATGTAGTATGCACTGGCATAGAATAGTTATTTTGTGCTTAAGATTCTACAGGGGACATGGAGTGTTTTGTATGCAAGAAACTTGGTGTTTCATTGAGTACTGAGCTGATTCCTGTTCTTCAATTGTCTTCACGTGATTTGCAGTTATTAAAAAAAAGATTGCATTATGTAATCCCAGATGAAAATTGCTTTGTCCATGGAAATAGTATATGCAAGGTTCACAAGGATAAATATCTAAAATGGTATATTTTAAGACAGAGACAGTGTTGTGATCCATTTAATAAACATCCAAATAGCATCGGAGCAAAATCACTAAAAACAATATCATTAGATATGTCTAAAACGAATCCAGATATCCTCATTCCAGGAAAAAATTTGTGTTTCCTGTTATTCATCAGTAAATATGAAAAAAATGTCTATTGTTGACAGGATAACCACCTCAGGAACAGACCCTCCGATTCAGATTTTAATGAACCCACAGTAGTAATAGAACTATTAAACAAAAGTTGTGAATTGTTAGAGTTATCGCCAATAAAGGTAAGTAGGCGTACCTCAAAGAGAAAACTTAATTACATGCAAAAGAAAGTTTCAAAAATAACTAAGTGTGTTGCAACTAAAGCAGCTACAGTATTAGGTGTTGAAACCATAAATAAGCCTCAAAATAGTAAAGACACAACTTGTCCTGACTGCACATCTATGATGGATAAATTATTGGAGAAGTTTACAAACGCATGTTTTAAAGAAAAAGTTCAACTTCTAACACTAGTTCCAGATTCATGGACAATACAGCAAACAGTGACTTATTTTAATACCACACAGTATCTTGTAAAAAAGGCAAGGAAGTTTAAAACAACAGAAGGGATGTTATCGATGCCTAGTGGAAGAAAAAGTGTTAATCTGAGTCCAGACGTTATAGAAAAAGTTATTAATTTTTATTATGATGATAATAACAGCCGCATGTGTCCTGGAAAAAAAGATTTCATATCTGTTCCAACTGAAAACGGCAGAATATTAAAACAAAAGAGATTGATTTTGCACAATTTAAAGGACTTATATATTGCATTTAAAGAACATGACTTAAAAATTGGATTGTCTAAGTTTTGCTCACTACGTCCAAGAGAATGTGTTACTGGTGGAAGCAAAGGTATTCATTCTGTCTGTGTGTGTGTATACCATCAAAATATTAAACTTATGCTTCATGCTATTCATATCAATGACTACATATCACTGCTAAAAAAACTTGTTTGTTGCATTGAATCTGAAGAATGCATGTTGCACAGGTGTGATAAATGTCCATCTCCTGAAATTTTAAAGAAAGATTTAATGGGTTTAGATGAATTGGAAATGAGTAATGATATTATTTATAAACAGTGGGTAAAGACTGATGGAGCAGAATTAAAAAAAGGGATTATGCCTGTTGATGAATTTGTTGATGATTTAATTACAAAACTCCTTGCTTTATGTTCACACCACTTTTTTGCAAAATCACAAAGTTTATATTTCAAGAAAACAAAGGATGAATTGAATACAGAAACTGCTATTATTTCAGCTGATTTTTCTGAAAACTATACTTGCATTGTGCAAGATGCTATTCAAAATATCCATTGGCAAAAAGAACAGGTTACAGTTCACCCCTTTTTTGCTTATATAAGGGACAGTATCACTGATACTGTGAAATCTATTCCTATGTGTGCAATAAGCGAGCATTTAGTTCATGACACTACTACATTTTGGGCTTTTCAAAAAGTAATTGTCAATTATTTAATTTCACAAATTCCACAGATTAAATACATAAAATATTTTAGTGATGGATCATCAGCCCAATACAAAAATTATGAAAATTTTATTAATCTCTGCCATCATGAAGAAGACCATGGTGTGAAAGCTGAATGGCATTTTTTTGCCTCTTGCCACGGAAAAGGAGCTTGTGATGGAATAGGCGGCACCATAAAACGCATGGCCACCAAAGCAAGTCTTCAGCGTCTATTCAAAGATGGTATCTTAAATGCATTTGATCTGTATACATTTGCAAAAGAATAAGTTAAAGGAATTGAAAGTTTTTTATAACAAAATCTGAAATTGAAATTGCCAATAATCAGTTAGCAGATAGGTATGCAAAGGCAGATACAATCGTAGGAACAAGGGTTAATCACAGCTTTGTGCCAATAAATAAAGGCGAAATACTGGTTTCCAGGGTATCAGGCTCCTCAACAAATTTTATTGCTACTGTGAGATTTAGTGAAACCGACAAACCACAAACATTTAAAAGTGAATAATATGTTGCATGTGTATATGGTGTTAATTGGTGGATTGGTAAGATTTTAGATTACTGCGAGGAATTCAATGACTATAAAATTATTTTCATGCATCCTCATGGTCCTAGTTCATCATATTCATGGCCAAAATCTTCAGATGTTTGTTGGATTCCATATGAGCATATAATGAAAGTAGTGTCTACCCCAATGACTGCTACAGGAAGAACATATACTGTTGCTCCAGAGGAGCATACAGCAATTCAACTCTTATTCTTAAACTTCAAGACATTAAATCCTTGGTAATTTTCAACAACATATTATCAAGTTCCTTTCAACAATATATTATAAAGTTATATCCATGTAAGTATCCTGTTCTTATTTTATGTAAATATGTTTCATATAAGTTTTATATAAGTCTTACTTTTATACATATTTGATGTTTTTGTTGTACATTTGTATCACACAAGATTTGTGTACTCATTTTGTCAAGATTTGTTCATTTAAATTGAAATTGGCTGAACTGAATAACTAATGTCAACTCAATCAACTCATTAATATTAATTTTTAATCTTTTATTTGAATTCAACTGATTTACAGCTAGTATTTCTGCCATATTTCAAAAAAATGTTTTATGGCTCTTTTTCCTTCTAAATATTTTCTATTATGTATATTTTTTTGAGAATTATACATATTATCATTTTATATGAAATAAAAAGTATTGAAATGAAAATTTACTGTTATTTTAATATGTATGTGTTTTTAGCATAATTAACTGCTGATTGGTATTTCTAAATTGAATTATTTATATATTGATGCTCATACATTAATTCATATGCCAGAAAAAAATATTTTTAACCATTATTTGTTAAACCAAAGATACTTACGTGTTTTGAGATAGGATGTCATTTACCTAACAGTGACTATGTGTAAAAAGCTATTTTTCTTTAATGAAAAATTTTACCTCTCCAATTTTTTTTCTGTTTAAAATATACATATGTAGCAATGTTTTTAGCAAGTTTGAAAAAAATTATGATGGGCCATTTTTTTTTTTATGGCCCATTACAGTAAGCCAATTTTTGAGGGTGATATTTTCTGTTTAAATGTAATAAACAATATTAAAATAAAAATTTACCATTGTTTTAATATCATATATGCATTCTTTATATAATTAGCTTTAAATTGGTACCAGAAATATAAAATTTGAATCATTAGTTGTCAAGTTATGGACATTTATAGACATTGGGATAGCATCCAAGATGGCCGCCATTTGGTAAAAATGACCATTTTTTAAAAGGGTATATCTCAGTGAATATTGCGCAAATTAGTTTTAAATTTCAGATTTGAGGGTTTCACTACTATGTCTGTCTACAAAAAAATTTAAAAAAAAATCCGTGACTATGCTGTAACACCCATTGGTTGAATTCGTGTGGAATGACCCTCCTACACAACTTCCAGGCTGTGTAATATTTAAACGGAGCTTCTGACTATAAAATAGGCAATGAAACAGAATCTTCATTTTGAAAGACCTATCCATTGATATGCCACTCAATAGGGTGCGTAAAAATGTTTTTTGTATTTTACGGTCGCCATTTTGAATTTATAAAAACAAAACCTAACCTATAACCATCGGACGGTTTAGACGAATCGATGGAGACCTCATTCATTAAAATCCATCCAGCCGTTGGGATGTTTCGAGGGTATAAAGAAATCCACATACCCAGATACGCGTGAAACACATAACCCTTCTTGGCAGTCGGGTAAAAATACCGATATGGAAACCTTCACCGTTCTTACAAGAACAGTGTCAATAAATGTATTGTGATCCTGTCTATAACTGAGAAGAGAAGTGTTATGTAGTTGCAAATTTTTCGTAAAGCATTTTTTAATAGGAGAAAAGCTAAATCCATGTAAATGGTAGAGAAAATAACTACATTAATAAAATATTTAGCTTCGACTGTTTCGCTGTGCTTACTGAATGGTGATTCAGAAAAGTATTTTGTATGAAAAGTACTTTATACTTTTATTAGTAGACAAATTAAATTTGGATTGCATTTTCTTTAAAAGGACTTAAAAGTCCCGTCGGAGCATAGAGGGTTAAAATAAGGTCGTTTAACTATAGACACCCTGTACTTTTAAATCCTAATAACAAAATTTCATGTAATTTTCTGACATTATTACTTGTTTCGCTAATTTTTTTGGTTGTTGGCACATCATGGTCACGTTAAAAAATAAATAAATAAATAAAGTACGCTAGTGCGAAAAGTTTCTACAACCGCGACCTATACGGGCCATTCTCGCAATCTTTTGACTTTCGGGAATAAAAATCTGGTGAAATTAAACTTGTAAAATAACATTTTAATCTGATAGACGAATGCCTTAATGATTCAAAGTAAAGAAAAAATGGTCACCAGCGAAAACTTTTTTATTTAACTGAGGTTTATGTTAAACTTGTAAGTTTAATTTTCCTTACCATTTTACCCTTAAAACTTTTTATTTTTTTTTCTAAATTTTTACTTATAATAAATTTGCATAGTACCCACAGGTCATTCAAATAAGAAATAATAACAATGTAGTGTTTTTAGTACAAAATTTTGATATAACATTGTCTTAAAGGGGTATTAAAGAAGGGACGGTAAGGTAAAAAAAAGGGGACGGTATAGGGAAAAAGGGACGAAATGGGAAGAAAAAAGGGGACGAATAAGGATGGAACGGTAAGAAAAATTACCACCTATTTTAGGCAAATCATGTTAAGACTAAGTGGTAGCCACAATGTTCATTGATTTTTAGAAACAGTTATTTACATTGTATTAAATAAATAAATTAAAAATTATTTACCTCAAAAAGTGCGGGAATAAACCTTGGGGACGGTAAGACTACCAATAAAGACACAATGCTTGAAATTGATATTTAAATGCTGATTTAAATTCTGCAGTAAATTTCCTGTTAAAGGATTTTAGACATTCTTTCTCAAGCATACTTCTGCAGGAGAAAAAACTTGAAAAAAATTCTGTGACTGCATCTGAAGTGATTTTCTGTATAATTTTAGAAGAGGGGGATGGTAAGGAATCTAAAACCCAGGGACAGAGTTAAAAAAATATCACCCGTAAAAATGTGTGCAGGTTAATTTTTTGCTACATATTTATATAAAACAAGTGTCCCAGTTTCGGAAAAAAAATTACATCGAAATACTTTTAATAAAACAATTTTATGCAGACAGCTCCAAACTTAAAAATCATCAGGGACATGGGACGGTATAGGAGTTTTCCTGGTATTTGGACCCCCCAACATCGTCCAAAACTTATTTATCTCGTTAATATTGTTATGCAATCGGGTGTTCCCCAGTATATGAAATGAAAAAAACACACAAGAATGTGTATTAAAACAAAAATTAGTTAGAGACATGAAAGTCAAAAGAATGTGAGAATGCCCCATATACTGTACAACAAACTGGTTACAAATTTCTTTGTTAGGGCTTAAAATTCATTAAACTCTATCTTCTAACCATCAGACTTTCGAAATAAATTTCAATCCCTGTTATCTGCTTTTATGTAACGCTTTAAAAGCAAAATAACAAAAGCACTTCCTTAAAACTGTCAATAATAGAGTTCAGCCGATTAATCTTCTAAAGAGTGTAAACTCATTAGTAAAGATCATTAGCAGGATTCTGTGTTTTTCCTCCTCCTTCCAACTTTTAAGTAATGGGAAGAAGCACAACATTTTTTGATTTTGTTTTTATAATTCAATTTTCTTCTTCCCTTGCCCCTTTTTCCTTCATCTTTCACGCAAGGATTAATTTTCAATTCGAAATCAAAAGTTATTGACAATTTATTAAAATCTTGAATGCTAATTACAAAATATGGGTTTCTCTCCATATTGAATGGGGGAAATTTTTTCTCAGAAATAAAATGTACAGTCGTGGAAAAAAAAAAAAAGTAAACACCCCCTACTAATTCCTGAACAAATTATCGTAGAAGAAAGTTACTGGTACCGAACGATTGGAAATAAAGTCTACTTTTAAATGATGTATATAAAATTTGCTTAGGAGGCCATCTACTTATTAAAACGAACTATAACTTTGTTTTTTTCAATAGCAGTACACAATTCTGACAGCATGAATGAACTCTACACCCTTAAATTAGCCTAAAAACAAATTTTTATGAAATTTGTACCATAAGTTGCCAAGAAATTATTTTAAAACGAGCGTATTTTAAGGGCTGTATCCAAATTGAAGTTCCGTACTCGGTTGTTAACCGAGAGAGCTCCCCTTCTTGATCAAGGCACCCTAAGCAGCACTCAAGTAGTCAATGAAGCCTGCTAGATTACACGACAACAGAAGAAATTTCAAAATATCTAGTCACTTCTATCATTGACAGCCCCTTAAAACATCCTTTTGCCGTTTTTTAAGGATAATTTGAAAACTACTCGAAAGAAAATTGTGAAATTTTGGATTTCCATAAAGTAGGACTTAATAAAACTAAATCCATAAAAAAAAAAACTGTAGGTTGCAATTCATAATTTTTTCGAATATTAATTTCATATTTCATAATTCATATCATAAAATTATAAAAATTGCAAATTCAACGTATTTATGTTTGGATATTATTGCTTATTATGTGTTAGTATTATTGCTACACAAAAAAATTAGCGCATTAGGAGTATAATTTCAGGAGATATAAATAAAAATATGAACATGTAATTTAACATTAGAAGCACTAAATTTTGAATGTTTATAATTCAAAAACTTATCATTCAAATTGACTTGAAATTTCGTTTCTGGGCATAGTGTGAACCGAAGATTTGAAACATCTCGTTAAATTTGGGTATTGCTATTGAAAAAAAAAAAGAAGTTTGTGTTCGTTTTAATATGTAGACGGCCCCCTAAGCAAACTTTATATACATCATTTAAAAGTAGATTTTATTTCCAATCGCCCGGTATCAGTAACTTTCGTCTACGATAATTTGTTGAGGAGTTAGTAAGGGGTGTTTACTTTTTTTTCCCACGACTGTATATACAGGAAAATCTAATAATGTATTGCGATTAGTGATCGGCCGGAAATTCGTATTCGGTCCAAATTCAGAGTTTCTCGAAAATTCTTTTTCTGCTAAAATGCTGCGGAAAATTCGACCGAAACTGTATTCCAAAAATCTCGTTTCTCTTTTAGAAATTTTCAACCTTACTCATTGATTTAAGCTGTAATGTGCTCAAATGACTATTTGTTTATTGCTATGAACTTCTCTGCTTATAATTATCAGTCATCACTGACTCAAGACGTGAGTGCAAATTATAAATCAAGCAATTCATATACGATGTAAGCTGCGGCGTGGAATGAAGAGAACGAACAAATGAGCAATTCTGAAGATTTGGATGTTTTGCAAAAGGTTTAACATGGTTAGAAGAGTAGGAAGACTGATACTGGTGAACTAATAATATTAAAACGCTCCTTGATAGAAGTTCAAAGCAAAGGCAGTCAAAACTACGACAAGCAAAACATTTTTTCAAACCCTTGTGATACATGTAAAAGGTGCTTAATTTTAAAATTAAAATTCAGGTAATTTATTCTTGTTTCTATTTTGCTATGGCTTTATTTTTATTAAGCAGTTGTTACCATAATAAGAAATATTGCATATATTTCTCCTTAATCTTAAAATTGAAGCATTCTCGATTATCCCAAAATTTCGATTTTCCGAAAGAGGGTTGGTCCCTGTTACTTCGGATAATCGAGGTCTTACTGTATTAGAACATCATGTAAAGGACTTATTTTATGATTCAGTTGGAAATACTTTTACCTTTAATTTACTTTTAATATTACCAAGCTTCATGCACATAGTGAATGAAACATCTGCAAATTGATTGTCGATAAAAATCCCTTCTAATTCCGCAGTGAAGAAATTTTGCCATTCTAAAATACAGTAGAACCTCGATTATCCGAAGTAATTGGGGCCGACCCTCTTTTGAAAATTCGAAATTTTCGGATAATCGAAAATGCTTCAATTTTAAGATTAAGCATAAATAAATGCAATATTTCTTATTGTAACAAGTGCTTAATAAAAATAAAGCAATAGCAAAATAGAAACAAAAATAAATTCCCTGAATTTTGAAATTAAGTACCTTTTACCTTTATCACAAGGGTTTGAAAATTTTTTTGGTTTGTCGCAGTTTCGATTGCCTTTGCTCTGAAGCTCTTTCAGGGAGTTTTTAAATATTATTAGTGCACCAGTATCAGTCTTTCTGCTTCTCCAGCCATGCCAAACTTTTTGCAAAACATTCAAATGCTTCAGAATTGCTAATTTGTTCGTTTCTTTCGTTTCACTTCGCATGTTAAATTCGAAGGAACTCTAAGAAAGGGGATCGAAAATATTTATATGTATTCGTAGTTCGGAAAGGACCGCTTGTACACAAGTAATAGTATCTCTCTATTCTAAAAAAAAAGTAACTACCGCTGTCACCGCCACCGCCGCCGGTTTTGAATTTTTTGTGACCGGAGGTCTTTCTTCGTTAATATTAAGAAAAATAATGCATACAAAAATATGAAAATCGGTGGTTTTATGTAGAAATGTTTGATAAACACGCTGATGCAGGCAGTTTTCAAATCGAAGAATTATTTTAAGAGAGATTTGATGCTAAAGTTGGACAAAATCATTCCACTAAAAAAGTTTTATAGCAGCAAAAACTATACATGGCAGTGTAATCATTTTTAGATCATTTTATGCGTTAGAATTTGCCGGAGTGCAGATTGCATTAATTTTTTTTATTTTGACTCATTTTTTGAGGTTTTATTTCTATTTTAAATTCAAATTTTCAGCATTTCTAGAGATATTTTTTACAGATTTTAGAAAGTGATATTAATTTAAACTGTTGCCAACTGTATAAATAGCGAAAACAATAATGTTTGCTTCAAAAAAATTTTTTTATACGTGTAAATAAATTAAAAATTTATTTACACGTGACTATTATAAACAGAAAAAAAAAACATTTGGAATTAGAATTAAATAATTATGTACAAAAAGCAGGAACTTATTAAAAATTACGTCATAAAAACTATAATTACACGTGAATTTTAAAAGAGAAAGGAATTTGTAAAATAATAAATTTATTAACATGCGTTAGAAGTCTTAAATGGGAGAAATTACGTCATATTTACGTCACATTATAGTTATTACATAAAATGAACACAAAATAATATTGCAAAACGGTTTAAATTTAGAAATCGCGCTAGACATTTATTTGATATTTTGAGAGGATACTTTTCAACTATTTTCGTTAGGAAAGCGCAAATAATATTTCATTTCTAACAAAAGTATTTTCACGTGAATATTTAAAAGAGAAAGAATAGCTTGGTAAAAATCACGTCAGATTAAAAACGATTAATTTAAAATGTCTCATTTAAAAGAACTTCCTTTTCGCTTTGTTAAAAAATACCAGGAGACAAAGACTGTGTTTACTTAATTCCTTTTATATTAGCTTATTTTGAAATGTTGTTACACGTGTCTACGTCACCAAGTTATTTTTTATTTCGACGTTTTATTTGTATTTTTATTAATATTGTACTAATTTATTTGTTCTTTCGTTATTTAAAATAAAAATTATGTCAATTTGTATAATTTGGCGAGTGGTTTGGCGATTTATATAATTTGGCGAAATGGGTCGACGGGATAATCAAGTTGTACCGTAGCGGATTTGGCGTTAAAATTCCCCAATCAAAGAGAAATCAATAGAAATTCGTTTATAGGGAGATCGCCACTGTTTTTTAAATTACAATTCAATCTTTCGAAATCTTTTTAAAGCCGATCAAATTGGCGTGCATTTAGAGTCTGCGGTGTCTGGACGGGGGTTGGCGAGCGTAGCTCGTAGGGGGCCGAGCCCCCTAGTAATAATAATAAAAAAAAGCTTTCAAAATGGATTTAGGTTAACCGAGAGTTTCAGTTAAAAGAGTTTCGGATAAAAGAGGTTCTACTGTATTCTAATTTTAAATAAAACCATTTTTAAACCACATTTTCTTCTGAAATTGTAAAAGAATTTTTAAAAGTGTGTATTTTGAGTTACAGGTTATAACAAAGATAAAAATATATCTAAAGATATAGAAATCCCAACAGGAAATTTCGATATAAGAAAAGAAAAATGTCTGTAAAGCGATGACAGAGAAACTCAATAGAATACATTTAACCCTTTATGCCCCGGAGGTACTTTAAAGTACCATTAAAATAACTTGTTATAAAATTAGTTTTAACCTTTTATGTACTGAATTATGAATTTATGAAAATTTTATCTTCTAAAGCATTTTTCGTGAATTTTTGAAACTACATTAGAAGATTTACAGAATCATTTAATAGATTTTAGAAGGATTGTAGAAGGATTGAAGAATTTAGAAGTACTATTCATTAAATTTGAATTTATAGAGATTTTGTGCAAAATTTATAATCCCACTCAAATCTTTTATTTTAAATATTTTTCTTAGTATTTTGTAGAATTAGGAAATGTACAAATATAATGTTTTTACAATAGAAATATTTCCGAATTGAAAAATTCCCTCCCCCCCCCCTCCTCCCCAACGCCAAGAAAGCTGAAAAGATGCAAAGGCAAAAGAAATTCTCTTTTTTAAAAATATTTTTGTTTTGTGTAACCCATAATGCTTTTGGAACAAGATAAAGTAATGCATCTATAACTCATTCTAAACTGTATTACTGCTAATCGATGTATTAAATGAATTTTATAACAAGTTAATTTAATGGTACTTATAAGTACCGTCAGTAGATAAAGGGTTAATGCATCGATTAGTAGTAATACAGTTTAGAATGAGTTATAGATACTTTACTGTATCTTGTTCCAAAAGCATTACGGGTCACATAAAACAAAAATATTTTTAAAAGGATGATTTCGTTTCCCTTTGCATATTTCAGTTTTCTTGACGTTGAAAGATTGGGGGGGGGGGGGTATTCAATTTGGAAATATTTCTATATTTCTATTGTAAGAACATTATATTTGTACGTTTCCTATTTCTACAAAATACTAAAAAAAAATATTTTATATAAAAGATCTGAGTGTAGTAGTTATAAATATTGCACAAAATCCCTATAAATTAAAATTTAAATTTAATTAGCAAAATCCTTCTAAAATTTATTAAATGATTGTGTAAATCTTCTAATGTAGTTTCAAAAATTCACGAAAAATGCTTTAGAAGATAAAATTTTTGGGACATAAAGGGTTAACCGAGACTAGTGTAAACTTAGTCTCGCTTTTTTATTTCTGTGTTTTTACAGAAATTTTTAACAGTGTACGACATATACAGATTATACGGTACAAACTGGATACAGCTTTACTTAACCCTTATAATTCATTAAACTGGATGTTCTAACCATCAAATTGTCAAAATAAATTTCAATCCGTGGTATCAGCTTTTATGTAACGCTTTAAAATCAAAGTAACAAAGGTTCTTCCTCAAAACTGCCAATAATAGAGTTCAGTCGATTAATCTTTTAAAGAATGTAAACTCATTAGTAAAGATCATTAGCAGAATTCTGTGTTTTTCCTCCACCAACTTTTAAGCATGGAGAGAAGTACAACGTTTTCTTTTTTCTGACAGTTTTTATTTTTTTGCCCCCCCCCCCATCTTTCACGCATGGATGCATTTTAACAAGCAAAATGAAAAGTTATTAACGAAATTGTTAAATATCAATTACTAAACATACAAGAATTTTATGGATGAGAATAAAGTTATTACCTTTTTTTTTTTGCTTATATGTCCTTTAATGTAAGTAAAGGGGTTTTGCGAAAGAAAAAAAAAAAAAAAAACCCTGAAAATGTCAATTTTCCCATTTTTTTGCCTGAAATGTATTTAGACATCTTCAATATTATATTCTGGTGAAGTTACGTAAAGGTCCGATGATTACACAAGCCTGCGATGATTATGTTTTTTAACTTTTTGATAATTGATTTCCATTTATTTTTTAGCACTGAATCGAAAAATAATCATTTTTAAGTATCACGTCAGGATTTTTCGCAAATTGGGTAAATTTCAAAGTTAAAAAAAATAGCGAAAATCTGACACTGTAAAATAGATGGGATGTTTGTGTTTTTTAACTTTTGATAATTGATTTATATGTATTTTTGTAGCGCTTAATCCGAAAATGACCTTTACTTTTAACCATCACGTCAGGATTCTACGCAAAGATTGTCCCGCTCCCCCCCCCCCCCTAAAAAAAGCGAGAAAATGCAGTTCTTTTACTAGATATGAATATTTTTTCCAGGAAATTTATATACGAGCTGCAAAACCAAATATCCTCTCCAGTTCCGAAGCTAAAATAATATTATATACGAGCTGCAAAACCAAATATCCTCTCCAGTTCCGAAGCTAAAATAATACTAATGCTTATTCATTGGTTTTTTCCAAACAAAATGACATCGTAAATGACAGAAAAAATATCTTATCTGAAATTGATCTTAAAATATTTATTTGCTTAAAAGACGTTATAAAAATACATTAAAGGTAAATTAAAAACTCTTTATTTGCATGTTTCAACTCATTTTCTGAGTCGTCGTCAGAATGTATAATAGAAAATTACAAATACATAATGAAAAATGGAAAAAATCATCGAAAATAAACAAGTAATATGTAACACGCCGTATATTTTCGCGATTGGCCGTGTTCCCTCTATGTCGCGATGCTGTAATTTATCTAACCATTCTGCAAAATAGATGTCACGTTTGGTTTTTTTTTTAAACTTTTGATAATTGATTTATATGTATTTTTGTAGCGCTTAATCTGAAAATGACCTTTACTTTTAACCATCACGTCAGGATTCTACGCAAAGATGGTCCCGCCCCCCCCCCCCCCCACGCACATACACACACACACACCTAAAAAAGCGAGAAAATGCAGCTCTTTTAGTAGATATGAATATTTTTTCCAGGAAATTTATATACGAGCTGCAAAACCGAATATCCTCTCCAGTTCCGAAGCTTATCTTCGAATGGTTAGATAAATTACAGCATCGCGACATAGAGGGAACACGAGCAATCGCGAAAATATAGGGCGCGTTACATGATTACTTGTTTATTTTCGATGATTTTTTCCATTTTTCATTATGCATTTGTAATTTTCTATTATACATTCTGACGACGACTCAGAAAATGAGTTGAAACATGTAAATAAAGAGTTTTTAATTTACTTTTAATGTGTTTTTATAACGTCTTTTAAGCAAATAAATATTTTAATATTAGGATATGATTAGAAATGGACGTAATTTAGACTTTACTATACTCGCACTTATTTACTTTTGAAATTGATCTTTTAGGCGTTTAGTAATTTAGGTTCAAAAATATGGATCTAAAACTACAAATCCCTTTAAAAACATCAATTACATTAACATAAATTAACCCGATCACAAATTTAAGAGCTTCAAACAAGTAAATAATCTACAAATCCTCAAATTTTTATTGTAAAAGATAAGTTAAATACTTATAAAAATTTCTCACTTTCTTGGTCATACTGTCTTTTGGGCATTTTTAGGCATTTTGCAAACTCAGATGAAAATAACATTTATTTTATGTGAGAATCAGCTTAGATGATGCCATTTATTCGTTTGCTTTGAACGCAAAAAACATTCAGCTATTAAGAAGTGATGTGAAAATGTAAAAAAATCGGACATTTTAGTTTTTTATAAAGAAACGAACAGTGTTCCACCGAAGAGGATATAGCCGACAAAAATTTCAGAGTTTGAATAATAACTATTATTTTTTTTTAATTAAATGAGCGGATATGGAAAAAAAATGTTTAAACGTTTTTTTTTTTTTGCTGCCGAAGACAGTGCACAGACAAAATTGATATTTTTGCCCATTTTTTTAAAAAAGATTTTCAATTGTCTATTACGCAAGATTGCGCATGGATTTTTAGGTACATCGAATATTACATTTAATATAATTTTTTTACTGATATATACGGGGTGTCCACTCTCAACGGTGGCCAATGGCTAATTCCTAAACCGTTAGTCATAGACATATAGTTCCAATTACAAAAAAGTTTTAAGGGTGTTTTCAAATCCAAAAGGGCAGCTTTCCGACACAAGTTTTAATTTATTTTTGTTCGAAAATGCATGAAACTAGCTGGTGTTGTTGTTCAGAAACTATGTCATCGAGCTGTTTTTTCCATTTTTTTTGCAAACGCAATAGATCTTTCAGAAAAGTGTCAAAGTAGGCGTTTTGAACCGAATTTCCGCACGAAGGAAGAAAAAGCACTCAAGAGCGGGCGAAAAACGGGTTTGTCACGTGATCCAAAACGCTTCTAACTCAATAGGTAAGGGTAAGATAAACTTCTATCATAGACGGCCCCTTAAGCCATCATTTTGCCGTTTTTTAAGTATAATTTGAAAACTACTTGGAAGAAAAATGTGAAATTTTGGATTTCCATAAAGCAGACTTAATAAATCTAAATCCATCACAAAAATTGTAGGTTGCAATTCATAATTTTTTCGAATATTAATTTCATAATTCATATCATAAAATTATAAAAATTGCCAATTCAACGTATTTATGTTTGGGTATTTTAGTCTTATTGCTACACAAAAAAATTAGCACATTAGGAGTATAATTTCAGGAGATATTAATAAAAATATGAAAATGTAATTTAACATTAAAAGCAGTAAATTTTGAATGTTAATTCAAAAACTTATCATTCAAATGACTTGAAATTTGGTGTTTAGGTATACTTTGAACCGAAGATTTGAAATATCTCGTTAAATTTGGGTATTGCCATTGAAAAAAAAATGAAGTTTGGGTTCGTTTTAATATGTAGATGCCGCCTAAGCAAATTTTATATACACCATTTAAAAGTAGAATTTATTTCCAATCGTTCAGTACCAGTAACTTTTTTCTACGATAATTTGTTGAGTTAGTAGGGGGTGTTTTTTCCCACGACTGCACATACATGCATCCCTGATCATCATTGCTTTGGGCCCTGGGCAGATGGAACATTTTTAGGACCCTATTCTACATTTTATTCCCTTTTTTAGGTGCGTTCGTAATTATATAAATACGTAGCACCTATAGTCGTCGTTCAGTCCGTCTGTCTGTCCGTCTGTCCGCGTATATTAGAGCTAAAACTACCCAACCGAATTGTCTGAAATTTTATATATATAATTATTGCAAAATTTTGTCGAGTCATTTCAAATTTCATGAAAATCGGATGTATAGTTTAATTACAGGGAAAATCAAAAGTTTTCCGTTACATTACGGCCAATGAGAATAAATTATTGCAAGTTCATTTTAGTGATGTTACAGCCTTCCGAATGGTCTGAAATTTTAAATATGTAATTGCTGCAAAATTTTGTCGAGTCATTTCAAATTTTACGAAAATCGGATGTATAGTTTAATTACAGGGAAAATCAAAAGTTTTCCGTTCCATTACAGCCAATGAGAAAAAATAATTTCAATTGCATTTTAATAATATTACAGTCTTCCGAATGTCCTGAAAATGTAAGTATATAATTGCTGCAAAATTTTGTCGAGTCATTTCAAATTTTATGAAAATCGGATGTATAGTTTAATGACGGGGACAGTCAAAAGTTTTCCGTTACATAATGGCCAATGGGAAAAAAATTATTTGAAGTGCATTTTAATGATGTTACAGCCTTTCGAACAGAATGAAATGGATATGCACTTATTGAAGTGCACTAAAATATACATTCAGTACAGTATGCGGTGCACAAAAAATATTTATAAATCTAGTTAAAGAACGAACGCACCTCATTTGCCACGTTATACGAGCAATTTCCAACTTGTTTATCTTTTGTAAGAAAGGGGGCAAGGCGTGTAACAATACATGTCAAAGTAATATTTATTACAAAAAAAATATGTAATTTTGATTACAGTAGAACCTTATTTATCCGAAACTCCTTTAACCGAAACTCTCGGTTAACCGAATTACATTTTTAAAGCTTTTTTTTATTATCACGTTCCTTGTATGCGAAATCCATTTTGAAAGATTTTTTAAAAAAAAAACTATATATATATTTAAATATTTCTTGTGTTCAAGCAGTCCTTTCCGAACTACGAGTACATATAAAAGCTTTCACCTTTCTTAGAGTTCCTTTGAATTTAACCTGAGCACCCATAAGCTACGTAGTGGAACGAAGAAAACGAACAAATTGGAAATTCTGAAGCTTTTGAATGTTTTGCAAAAGGTTTGGCATGGGTGGAGCAGCAAAAAGACTGTGATACTACTACTGGTGAACTAATAATATTAAAAAACTCCGTGATAGAGCTTCAAAGGAAATGCAATTGAAAGTGCGACAAACAAAACATTTTTTCAAATCCTTGTGATATATGTAAAAGGTACTTAATTTGAAAGTTAAAATTCAGGTAATTTATTCTTGTTTCTTTTTGCTATTCCTTTATTTTTTATTAAGCACTTGTTACCATAATAAGAATTATTGCTTATATTTCTCCTTAATCTTAATATTGAAGCATTCTCGATTATCCGAAAATTTCGATTTTCCAAAGAGGGTCTGTCCCAATTACTTCGGATAATCGAGGTTTTACTGTATATAGAAAACATGTGGCTTCATTAAATTAACCTTTAAGAGCCTACACTAGTCACGCGAAGAAACTTTTAAGCTATTGTTAAACCTATGGGAGCATTTCCGAATTTCTCGCTTTTGTTTTAATATTTTTTAAAATGATTTTTTGTATAGGATAGTTTAGGTCAATGTCTTAAGTTACGCATTTTTACTTTTCGATTTTGGTTGCAGTGTTTTTAATAAGGCTACTTTTATTTTAGGAATCCGAACCGATTCCGAAAGTGAAAGTGACTTTATATAAAGAAAAAAAAAGTAATAATCTGCAACCATAATTAAAAATTTAACTTCAACTATCTTGAGTAGGTGAATTTTAATTATAACAGACCTGTACAAAAAGAAAGTACAAAAACACCATCCTATGAGTTAATCGCACCTTTTATTCATCTTTCGATGGAACGGTCTGGCAGATTGCTTCACAGTAGTTATGTGTCAATTTCTGTCACGTCAGTTAAAGGTTAACTTTCAGTTTAACTGTTAACACTACAGAAATTTTGTTTTGTTTGGAACCCTAGTAACTATCGCCAGAGACTTTTTAAATATGTGAATTTTAATTAGAATAGACCTGTACAAAAAGTTTCTTTTTGATTTGTTAATAGAGATACATAAAATTTTCCTGACAAAATTTTGAAAAATCATGCATCCTATTATAAAACTTTTTTTCATAAATAGGGTTAATAACTCCAGTAACTGACACCAACCCTATTTTGGAAAACCAATAACTGACACAAAGTGAACTACAGTAGAACCTCTTTTATCTGAAATTCTTTTAACCGAAACTCTCGGTTAAGCGAAATCCATTTTTAAAGCCTTTTTTAATATCCCATTTGTGTGCAAAATTCATTTTGAAAGCTTTTTTTTTTTCTTCTTTTTTTGACTATCATATTCCTTGTGTGCAAGCGGCCCTTTCCGAACTAAGAGTGCATATAAATATTTTCGATCCCCTTTCTTAGAGTTCCTTTGAATTTAACTGAGCTGCCGTAAGCTGCTGAGTGGAACGATGAAAACGAACAAATTAGCAATTCTGAAGCTTTTGAATGTTTTGAAAAAGGATTGGCGTGGCTGGAGCAGCTGAAAGACTGTGATACTTTTCTTTTTGAACTAATAATATTAAAAAACTCCGTGATAGAGCTTCAAAGCAAAGGCAATCGAAACTGCGACAAACAAAGAATTTTTTCAAACTTTTGTGTTGCTATACATGTAAAAGGTATTTAACACTAGAATGATGATGAAGGACCATTTTGGCCCCAACAATATCGATAAGTTTCCGTTCGAACCAAAAATTTCTTTATAAAATAAGTTTAAAAGACACAAAGGGAAAAAAGGGAGAATTAAATAAGATAGTTTTAAATAAAAATTCTGGTATTAAATATTTTTATACAACTGGAGTAAAAATTCCCGTCTTTCTAGTGTTAATTTCAAAATTAAAATCCATGTAATTTATTCTTGTTTCTATTTTGCTGTTTTTCTCTATTTTTATTAAGCACTTGTTACCATAATAAGAAATATTGCATATATTTCTCCTTAATCTTAAAATTGAAGCATTCTCCATTATCCGAAAATTTCGATTTTCCGAAAAGGGTCGGTCCCAATTACTTCGGATAATCGAGGTTCTACAGTACTTCATTTCCAAAGATTTAAAAAAGTTATTTCAAGGAATTTATGCTTTAAAAATACTTTAATCTTTATAAAAATAATGCTTAAACCTTATTTCTATCCTACTACAGATGTCTCTGACTTTATTTTCATGTTTTAAACTAGTAAATCTGCAGATCAGGAGCCTCAACGTCATATTTGCAAGTCATTGTTTTTTAACACTCATTGCGTAATATTCAACTTCCTACAAATCGCTTTTTAAAGTTTTCAAATTACATAAATATTTATAAGCATACAAGATACTTCGTAAAGTTTCAGAAATTAAAAGTGTTAAACAAGTGGTTATACACTGATGTTTTGAAATTCTGATGAGCTACTTATTCTGGTAACTTTTTAAATCAAAAATTGCATTTCTTCAGGGGGGCTCTGCCCCCCTGAACCCCCCGTAGTCTATTTAAATTTACATTCGTAATTTTTTATTGATTGTGCGGATGGTTATAGTATATCTTAGATTTTTTTTACGCTGTGATTTATAAGGATAAACATAAGTTTTTTTTATAAATTAATAAAATTTAAATTTAAAATAAAATATTCATGTTAACCGTACACAGACAATAAATCTTGAAGTGACGCCAAAAATGTAACCCTAAAATCCGCTACATTCGGAACAACACAACGACGTGCTTAAAAATACAATAATATTTTTAGTAATACAGTTTTTAATTCATAATACAATGAAATGCTACCTTAGAATGCTTATTGCTTAAATATAAGCAGATCATTTTCATTTTACAGGAAAAATGCACGGATGAAGTCAAATAATTCGGTCCCTGTTCCACGTGCTTGTTTTGTTTGGGCCGAATGAGGGCATTTAAATCTGAGCGAAAACGCACATCACATTGCAAACTGCTTTTACGGCATACTGCATCTCCATCTATCTCTTTCCTCCGTGAATAATAGTTAATTTTATTTTACCTAAGTTCTTTTTATTCCAGCATCTTTTTTTTTTCCCGATAAATGACGTCTAATTCACCTGCTATGCGTACTTACTCAAAACTTTTCATCTTGTTATATTAAGAAATACTCGAGAGTTTTCTTTTTATTTCCAATATGACGCCATATTAATTTTTCTATTCTTAATTTTATTTTTCATTTTCCTGTTTCACGACAAAACATTTCAATTGAAAATTGTTTAAAAGAAAATATTATTCCAGGTTTTGATTTTCTTGGCAACAACTAAAGAAATATTTGTAAATGTTATGGAAAAATGTTACGTTATTCTCTATGAAAATAATGAACTTTTGTATTTTTAAGCAAAATATTTGAATAAAATAAATAAAATAATTGAAATATTGCCTATTCTTATTTCTGGGCTAAAATCCATCTATATGCAAAGATACAAATGCATTAATTCATCCGTTTTGACGCTGGCTTTACTCAAACATTATACACGCAATTATACTAATATTATTAGGACAAAATATGTTGCTAGGCAACAGATGAAAGAAAAGGAAAAAAATGAAATATGCATTATGTCAAATTGATAAAACAAAATCCTTTATATTATTGGAAAACATGCATAAAATTCCCCCCAATATTATAAACCCAATTAAAAAAATCTCGCAAATATATTGACCAAATTTCAAACTAATTGGAATAATTTAATAATCTTATTTAAAAATTTCAGCATCAAAAATTTACCATTTAAATCCATTTTTCATATGAGCCATTTCTTTCAACAAATGAAAATCTGAAAATCGTCTGACTTGCCATAGACAAGCATTATAGAGAAAAATAAAATGTTCCATATTTCCCGAACGAATGAACCAAATTTAACCAAAAACTATACAGCTAAGTCCGGGTACCTCATCAATATGCCCAGGGAATTTCAAGCCGATCGGATGCTTTTTGCGGCAGTTATCGCGGAACAGACAGACAGACTAACAGAAACAAAAACTTTTCGTGTCTCCACAGTAAGCCTTCACTGACGTTTCGGCAATTATCATTAATGCAGATATCCAATAACTGACGTTTATGAACAACTGACAATTGATATCAGAAGCTGATAGAACAGTTTAAATTTTAATGGTGTTCACTACAAGAGAAATTTAATTTATTATTTTTTTTTAAACAGGTCAAATAATAGATTTCAATTTTGATTAATATAACGACTACCTGACTTTTCTGACAGAGACTGGAGAAATCGAATTCTTCGAACCAATAACTGGTACCTCCCTTACGTTAACCTCTTCGGAACCGGCGCCTTTTACACAAATTTTATTCGGTTGGCACCACTTAAAAAAAAAAAAAAAAAAAAAAAAAAAAAGAAGTTACATTTACTTAAATAATCACGAAAAGGCTCTAAAAGAAAGCAAATATTACTTTTCTTTTTTACTGGTGCGAAAAACAAGTTCTATATGCTCTCTTTGAGGGTGCATATCTGTACCCATGGTTCCGAATGGGTCAAATTAAGTGTAAACTATAAATCATGACCCTAATGTGTCAGACATATTTTAACTAATTTCTACAAGTATAACTTTAAGAAAAAGTTTAGGACGGTTGTATTACAAATAGATAAAAGAAACATTACTTAATTTCAGAAATAAGATGGTTGCCTCAAAATGGTACTTTTTGTATTCTTAAGGCTGATCTTAACTGCTCTGCTCAACAAGCGCAAAACGTTTTGACACATTTACAAATTCATTTTTTAACGGAAAGATATAAAATACGGAAGCCTGGCCATGGAGGCGATTTCGAATTGAACTGTTTTTATCGTTTTTGGATCCATCCGTTACCTAGTGAGTTAGAAGCGTTTTGGATCACGTGACAAACACGTTTTTCGCCCGCTTTCGAGTGCTTTTTCTTCCTTCGCGCGGAAATTCGGTTCAAAACGCCTACTTTGACACTCTTTTCTGAAAGATCTATTGCGTTTGCAAAAAAATGGAAAAAAACAGCTTAATGACATAGTTTCTGAACAACAACAACACCCGCTAGTTTCATGCATTTTCGAACAAAAATAAATTAAAACTTATGTCAGAATGTTGCGCTTCTGGATTTGAGAACACCCTTAAAGGTTTATTCCTCACTGAATATGTTATTGGACTACTAGTGGTGAATAAATCGACTCCAAAATAAAAATAAATGTCTGAGTTACCACTAGAGGGCACATTACTTTGCAGACTTTTGCAAGAAAATGCTTGTTTGAGTTACATTTTTTGCTGAAGTGTAAGTTACTGGTTAGATGTCAATAACTGGGGGCTCCACCCTACCCAGCAAAGAAAGAAACAGTGGACCATCAGCTGGAAAAAAGATGGCAGCCAGCAGTGCCATCAGCGTTAAAGTGCAAGGGTGCCATTACTTAAACCTGTCGAAAAGTGTCCAAGCCGAATGCAGCTGGCCCATCAGTGATGGCCAACAGCAGGCCAGCATTGGTATGCCATCACATTACTTCAATCCGGCACTTTTCCTGCAGTGCTAGTCCCTATCCCACTGCTATTCCTTTGCTGGCCCAGCACTTTCCCTTACAAAAATTTCATATAGAATTCCATAAAAAAAACAAAGTATTATATAATTAAGGCTCTTTTTTCTATAAGCTAGTATCACCAAGAGCTATAGAAATATCTGTAGAAGTGTCTATAGATATATTTGAACTTTCATTGGTTTCCATGTGGTCACCTTACCAAGTACTAACCGCGCTCGATGCTGCTTGGATTTCGTGATCGGACATGAACAAGTGCTTTCAGCGTATGCGACGACTACTCGTAGTTTTCAAGCTCTCATTACACTATTTCAAGTTTGTTTCTTTTGTGATTTACGTTCCCAGTCATTAAACTGGTATAGAAATTATTCTATTGTATAGAAATTCTATGTATTTTATACGCTTTTTTTTATTATTGATTCTGAACTGCGTAAATTATGAAAACCGAAATCCTTTGTAACCTAGTAAAACCAGATTTAAGGAGAGGAAAAAAAGTGCGTTGAAATAAAGAATTTATTTATCTATTTACTTATTTATTTTGTTGGTGGCAGTGGTGCTATATATTTTACAGTTTCAAAAAAAAAAAAAAAAAAAAAAAAAAAAAAATTAGCTTCACAGCTTAAGTTGTGTTAAGATATTCATTTCAGATTTGTGTTCAAATACTCAATGTCTTCGATATTCGCAGCGCCACCTAGCGTAAGGGTTCCCAGCAGTAATACTGCAAAAGTTCATGGAGTGGTGGGCCAGCGCATGAGATAAAATGGATGCCCACCAGAATTTTATCTGATGATTTCCAACAGCAAAGTTGACTGAAGCTGTCCAGCAGTGGTCATGCAATGGTAGGCCATCAGCCAGCACTTCTCCATCATTGCCAGCACCTATCTTGCTGCTGGCCAGCAATTTCCTCTTTTCTGGGTATTTTGTCAATATTAGAGTAGTTCATTCGTAAGTGAAATGTTCACTAAAAACTCTAAATTTCATGGAATATTACCAATCAATATGATTTTAGATTAATAAGTGATAGGTCCATTCCATGCTACGTGTGTGACATTTTGAAAGAGAAAAAATCTAATTAATCTAGGATTTTTCAATATATTTCTTATTTAAAAATCCAAACAAAAGTTCTTTAAAAAATATACACTTTACCGTATTCTTTTATGCAAAAACCTATCATTTTGATATAATAGTTATTTTTTAAATAGCTTTTTAAAAACATTACGTGTGTGACTTAGAAAAAAAGCAAATTTTGAGTTGTGAAATTAAATGACATATTTCTGTGAGTTTTATTTCCACACATTTAAATAAAAAAATATGGTAATAACTTATTTACCATACCACCTAAAATCACAATTAAAATTAGAAAAATAATTGAATAAATGAAAATTAAAGCCTGCGTTACGTGTGTGACTCTCTGCACGAAATTGCCCGATAGTAGAGTCCTGCATTGGGTCGGGTTACCCGCTTTTACCCGAACCCGACCCGCGGTTCGGGTCGGGTCGGGTTGGCGCTATATTTTACCGTTGCGGGTCGGGTCGACTTTAAATTTTTTTGGCGCGGGTCAGGTTCGGGTCGGGTTGGCTTTCATTGTTTCGGGTTCGGGTCGGTTTCGGGTTGCCTTTTTTACTCTTGCGGGTCGGGTTCGGGTTGACCCGCTTTTTTAAAAGTATCGAGAAAATATTTTTTTTTTCCGTTAAAAGCCTATATAAACCGCAGATCAAAGTTTCACAAAAGCAAAATGTGCGCCTGCCTGTTTTGTCTTTAGTCATCCTTTCACACCAGTCTTCGAAATAACAAACTGCATTATATTTTTATCCTGTTTTAAAAATATAATACGCAGCAAAACGCTAAATGGTCCTTCCTGTCTAATGTATCAATTGAATAATTTAATTGTGGTGATACGCGATGCCCTAATGTTATACAGGAAAAATTTCAAAATAATAACTGCTGATAAACTAAAGGCAGATGGCCACTTGTGTAAAACAAGGTGTATGGTTATAAGTGGAACTTTTAAAACCCCAACAAATTTTAAAGCATATTGAAAGAGTAGGTTTTTAGGTAGCTTTCTTTACAAAAAAGCTACCTATTGCAGCCGTTCGGAGGAAAGCGATTTCAAAAAATGTTGGTATATTTTCATCGATCATGACCCCCAGACCCCGAAACCACCCTCCGTTCAAAATTGATATAATATATATATATATATATATATATATATATATATCTGACCTATGGCACACTGTAACTTTCGTAATTATGAACCGATTTCGATGTAATTCGGTGTGTACATAGTACATATCAATGTCTCGACCGAGTTCGTTGGCCAGCTTCATCCGCCGTTTTGTTTCAAAATGGCGGCCATTTAAAATTTTAAAAAAAATTTAAAACTAGAAATGTGGTACCAAAAAATTAAAAATGGAAAAATATTTTTTTCTTATGTATTTGACCTTTATACAAAGATTCCGGAGCAGTTTTTGTTTCGTCTATATCTTAAAAAATGGCTGAGTTATAGCATTTTGAATTTCTAGCGTGGCTGACATTTTGAAACGTCCTGAATTTTGTCACGCGATAAAAGGCGTATTTACGAACCGATTTGGATGTAATTTGGTGTGTACATAGTACATACCAATCTCTCGACCGAGTTCATTGGCCAGCTTCATCCGCCATTTTGTTTCAAAATGGCGGCCATTTAAATTTTTAAGAAAAATTTAAATTTGAAATGTGGTACCAAAAATTGAAAAAATATTTTCTTCTTATGTGTTTGACCTTGATAAAAAGATTCGGGAGCAGTTTTTGTTTCGTCTATATCTTAAGAAATGGCTGAGTTATAGCATTTTGAATTTCTAGCGTGGCTGACATTTTGAAACGTCCTGAAGTTTGTCACGCGATAAAAGGCGTATTTATGAACCGATTTGGATGTAAATTGGTGTGTACATAGTACATACAAATATCTCGACCGAGTTCGTTGGCCACCTTCATCCGCCATCTTTTTCAAAATGGCGGCCATTTAAAAAAATTAAAAAATAAAAAAAATTAAATGAGATACCAAAAAATTGGAAAATGAAAAAGATTTTTTTTTGTATGTGTTTGACCTTAATACAAAGATTCCGGAACAGTTTTTCTTTCGTCTATATCTAAAAAAAAATGGCTGAGTAATAGCATTTTGAATTTCTCTTGTGGCTGACATTTTAAAACGACCTGATTTTTGTCACGCGATAACAGGCGTATTTATGAACCTATTTGGATGTAACTTGGTCTGTACATAGTACATACCAATGTCTTGACCGAGTTCGTTGGCCAACTTCATTCGCCATCTTGTTTCAAAAGGGTTGCCATTTAAAAAAAATTAAATTTAAAATTCAAAATGAGGTATTAAAAAATTGAAAAATGAAAAAGATTTTTTTTATGTGTTTGGCCTTGATACAAAGATTCCGGAGCAGTTTTTGTTTCTGAAAATTTGTTCTTTTGTTGATATCTTAAAAAATGGTTGATTTATAGCACTTTGAATTTCTAGCATGGCTAACATTTTGAAACGATCTTGTATTTGTCACGCGATAACACACGTATTCGCCTATTTCGATGTAAGAAGGCATGTGGATAGTATACATCAACACCTCGACCAAGTTCGCTGGCCAGATTCATCAGCCATCTTGTTTCAAAATGGCGGCCATTAAATTAAAATATATATATATATTTAAAGTGAGGTGCAAAAAAATTAGAAATTGAAAAAGGTTTCTTTCTTAAGTATTTGATCTTGATATAAGGATTCAGGAGCCTTTTTTGTTTGTCTTTACCTTAAAAAATGGCTCAGATATAGCAGTTTCAATTTCTATTGTGGGTGACATTTTGAAAAATCTGATTTTTTGCATGCGACAGCACTCCTATATATTAACCGATTCCGATGTGAGTGAGCATGTGCACAGCAATTACTAAGGTCTCGACCAAGTTCACTGCTTAGCCTCATCCACCATGTTGTCTTAAAATGACAGGCACTTTAAGAAATTGCCGAATTTGGCAGCCAAATATAAGTTACTTTAAAGAAAAGCAGCTTGGATAAAGCTGACTAATTTCGCGAAATTATCATTCATTATATTGATAAAAATTAATATTGTATCTCCTATATTCGGTTTCCACTAAATTGAGCTTCGTGTGTTTACATGATATAAGTTGGCTTTTTTTAAATAAGGATTATGAAAGCTACCTCTTCCTCCCGGCACTGGCCGGAAGGACTTTTTGTTTTATACCATTTAGTCCTGAATCGGTTAGAGTCAGGCGTTTTACTATAGTTGAATATTAAAGAATATAGATTTGTTCATTCTTCTATGTAAAACATAAAAATGGTATTAGAGAATCAGAGGTCTGCACGGACCGGAATTTCCAGGCCTGCCCCGCCCCGTGTAAAATTTAAAAGTTCAGCCTTAGCCCAGCACGGCCCGTTTATAATTTTATCGGCTTCGTCTAAATATTTAGTATATCAGGCTGGTAGACCGGCTTAATTGTAGTTATCGGCCCGTCCTGGCAGGGCCGTTCAATTTTTTTTGTCGGCCCGGCCCGTTTATTTGGGTTATCAGCCCGCTGATAAATTGAATAAAAACTGTCCTAATAAAGCGGCCTGGCCGGTTTGAAATTTATCCGCCCCGCCGCGTCCCGCGGGCCGGACCGGTGCAGACCTCTATTAGAGATTCAATTGCAGATTATTTTGCATAATAGTGTTAAAACATGATTTGCTTTCCTTACATTGACGGGTCGGGTTGCGGGTTGAAATATTGCGGGTTCGGGTTGATATACTTCGGGTTCGGGTCGGGTTGCGGGTTGCCTGAAATTTTTTTTGCGGGTTCGGGTCGAGTTGCGGGTTGACTTAAAATGGAATTTGCGGGTTCGGGTCAGGTAGAACTCTACCCGCGCAGGACTCTACCCGATAATTATCGCAGCACACACTATATCGCGGATCTAATCTCACGAAATTTGAATGGAAAAAAGATAGTCTGATTTTCATCTGAAGTACCTTGAAATAAAGAAATCAACACCAATTGCTGCTGTAACTAAAATATGATATTTATTCTAATTTGATCTTTTATTCTGCAAAACAAATGTTATCAAAGCTGTTCAAAAAGTTGCCATTAGCGTCTCTCATTTTGATGGAAATTTGATGTAAAATGTATTTAATTCCGAAGATGTAATAAAATAACGATTGCGCCGTTTAAAAAGCATTGCATTACTTGGAAGAAATTCGTTTCCTTTTCAAAATAATTAAATTAAATTTAAAAAATCAAAAAACCCGACAGCGTAAAAACCGAACTAATTAATTCTTATCAATGTGAAACTATTTTTTACATTGCTTACCTATTTTTATTTACTTGTATTGATGACTTTTAAGTTGTTTAATTGTTAGTTCCTATCTGTAAGCACTGTTTTGATGAGGCCTGTAGATATCTATGAAGGTTAGAGTTGCAGTAAAGCTAGGGATCCTACCTACAGAACTTCCAGGTTGTGTAATATTTAAACGGAGCTTCTGACTGTAAAATAGTCAATGAAAACATCCGTCTTCATTTTGAAAGACCTATGCAATGATAAGTCACTCAATGTGCGTAAAATTTTTTCGTCCCTACCGTCATTTTGCATTTTACGGCCGCCATTTTGAATTTATGTAAAAAAACTAGCCTATAACCATCGGACGGTTAAGACGAATCGATAGAGACCTCATTCATTAAAATCCATCCAGCTGTTGGGATGTTTCGAGGAGATACGCGTGAAACACATAACCCTTCTTGGCAGTCGGGTAAAAAGTGAGTACGTGTATATAGAAAGAGAATCTTGGTTGAAAAAAAAAAAGGAGTACTAATTTAAATTTTCATATGAATAAAAACTTTGACAGTGTTGACCATTACTTAATGTTTTAAAACTGTTAAATCTGTTGAATTATCGCAACGACAATTGAAGCTAAGTGAACGCGCGTATAGGGAGAATGAGAGAGTTAAAAGTACATAAATTAACTAACCGAAACACATTTATCGTTAGACAAATACTACAAATGAGCTAGAAATAGTTTTTCTGATGTCCAATGATACACATAATAAGAAGTTGAGATTAATTTGTTAAAGTTTTAACAGACAGTTTATTATGTTTGAAAATCATGTTTTGAAATATTTCTAGATTCATGGAACAGCTCGGTGAGGCTATTTTAAGACTGTTTTAAACCTCTGTCGAGTGTAGCTAGCATAACAAGCTTGTTTTAAATTTCGGCATTATTTTACTTGCTTTGAGGTTAATATATAAGGTTTTTTGAATCGGACTTTAACCCTCCATCACTGTGAACCGAGCCTTTTTTCAACTATAAACATTGTTTTGTTTATCGCTTATCTACCTCCTTCACCCCTCCCCACCCCTACACACAGCATTTGATATTCTTCAAAGGGATTAACCCCTTAACGGTCGTTTAATATTTGGAAAAACCATAAAAAAAGTACCTGTTTTTTTTATTACAGAAATTGAATAATTATGAGGTTTCTATATAAAATATGTAATTAGTTTTTTTTGTTAAGGCGAAAAAAAAAAGATTTTATAGAACAAATTCACATTTGTGAAAAAGCCATCATGCGAGAATTCTGTGTTTTAATGTTTGTTTTACACCATAAAAATGAATGCGAATAAGACCTTTATTTTTCACATCTTAGATATTTATTTATCATCATCAAACAAATTTTTACAAATAAATATTTGAAATAATATAATATACATTAAATTTTGATTATTAATAATTTTTTTGAGTGTGATATATTTCGAAACATGCAATACAAAGTCCAGCATCACAATCAGCGCCAAAAACCAAACCCAAACGGTAATATTCAAAGACTTCACACCGAAATGCCAGTTAAATTTTTCTGGTTTCAGTTTTTTTCCAGCAGTAAATCTCCAGCCCGAAAATATGACGGGTACGAGAAATAACGAACGACACCTCAGCCCGTGATATTGAGATTGAGCGAGAATTAAGGGGTTAAGATACTTTTCAGCGTAATTTGCAACGATAAACAAGAACTGAACTTTAGAATATGAACGTTTTGATCGTGTGTGAAAAGCGACGCAAGTAGTGGAAGGTAAATATCCTGCGAGTTCTAATCTTCCAACTAAGTGAAAACTGCCCAAGTCATGATTTGAGCCAAGAACCTTTAGCTTAAGCTGCCAATTCTTTCTCAACTGAGCTATCATGGTAAAAACTACCGGGCACAATTCACTCAGACAACCTTTTAATAAGGGCATCTGGTCTGTTATGTGAAACATCTTAACAGAACAAATCGCAGGAAATATATATATATATATATATATATATATATATATATCAAAGTTAATGTTGGATGCGTAAGGTTTTCTGAATGAATTGTGCCGCCAGACTTGTCCAAGATAGGTCAGTTGTCAGAGCATTGGCAGCTTAAACCAAAGGTCTCTGGTTCAAATTCTTGTCCTAGACACTTTTTTATCCAGTTGGAAAATTATAACCCATATGATTTATTTAACAATTAGAATAATTGTGTTAAAACTAATCAGGTTCAAATATCTTCCCTTTGTACGTTCTATCGAAGGCCACTAATCGCTTTAAGAGCGTTAGAATTGAGTTAAGGACTGATTAAGATTTTTAACAGGCACCTGCCCCTAACTCGGGCGTACCAGAGATGTGCCCGAGGGAGGTTAATTGCCGTAGAACATACTAACTATATACAGTGCGTGTAAAAACTTTAAGGACAGCAAAAAATATAAATTTTCTTGATAAATGTCAAATCAGAAGGGAAAAAGTTTATTATAACGTGTATCATAAAGGCGAAAAGCTAGTAAAAAAGTCAACAAAATTCATCTGTATTTTATTATGAAAATAAAATAATTGTTTAAAAAAACACTACTTCTGCCTGTGTAAAAACTTTAAGGACAGCAAAATAAAAACAATACAATAATGTAGAAAAAAACTTTTAATATAGTATTATGCACCCACATTGCGTTTAATGACTGCAAATATTCTATCATTATGGGCATTGTCAATTTTTGGTACAGGACGAGACTGGTTTTGTACCATTCATCTTCAATCGTAGATCTGAATTCTGAAGCTGGGAGAAAATGTCTTTCATTTTTAGAAACTCGTCTTGCTAGATCTCCACATAAGTTCTCGATAGGGTTTAGATCGGTACTTCTGGGGGGCCATTGCAAAACTTCAATATTTTTCTTCTGAAAGCGGAGTTTTGTCTCACGGCTTGTGTGGATAGGAGTGTTATCTTGTTGATAAATCCATTTTTCCCCTGTCAGAAGTGTTGCAACAGGTGAAATACAGCCAAAGTTTTTTTTAGATATGTCTTTGAATTAACTTTTCCCGAAAGAAATGCAAATCACCCAGCGCCGTTAAACAAAAAGCAGCTCCATTTTTTAATGGATACGCCACCTAACTGACGTTTTTAGAAAAAAAAAATTCTTTCCTCAAATCATGTCAATAATATTTCCAGCCATCAGGACCATCTAAGTTCCATCTCCTTTCATCGCAGAAAATAATCTGCAGCGATTTGTCGTACCAAGTCATCACTGCTCTTGCAAGCTGTAAACGCTGAGTTCTGTGGCTAGTCAATAAAGGGGCTTTACACAATTTTGATGTGTACAATTGGCTGCAATTACATGTTTCCAACGAGACACAAGATTATAAATGTCTTTTTGAAAAAAATCTTTTTAAGAGTACAAAAATTGTGTAACAGACTGTGTGACATCGTCTCTGTTTCGGAACTGCTGTTTCCGAAGTAAGGTGGATGAGGCAAAACTTCTTAGCCCACTATTTTGATCACGTCCCTGGTCGCTTTGGCCGTATGAGGTCTGGCATTATCATGGAGGAGACGCGAACTCCTCTCCTGTTGACCAGCGCTGGTTGCTTTTGGGGAAAAGTAGCTGAAATCCTTTGCAACTGTGACGAGTAGACGTCGGCTGTGATGGTTTTTCGGCTTGTTAAGAATTCATTGTGAACTGTACCGCGCTGGTCCACCAAACAGACAGCATTATCTTTTTTTGATGAAAGTCCGGTTTTGCCGTCAATGAGACGGAACCAGAAGTCGACCAATGATCTTTTCTCTTAAGGTTTTCGCACATGACCCATCTTTCGTCACATGTCAATATTTGATCCAGGAACCAGGCCTTGTTGTGATGCTACAATAATGACAAGCAGACGTTCAACCGTTGGAGTTTGTTTCCCTCGGACAGAACATGAGGAATCCACTTGCTCAGTTTCCACGTCATCCTGAGGTTATGCAGATGTGATCGGATGATTTCTTCAGATACTACAAACCTATGTACAGGCTCCTGGCAGATTTAATCAGGATTCTGCTTGATTTACTCCTCCAGATGGATTTCATTTGGAATGGAATGGCAACCAACATGGCTTGTCTTCGAGGCTCTCGTGTCTCGTCTGTGGACGAAAATCGGCTGAACCACTTTTGAGCAGTCCGGTCACTCATCAAAGTCTCTCCAAACGTGGAGCATATTATTCTAGCGACCTCTGCAGCTTTGTTTCCTAATTTGAACTCGTAAAGCAAAATAAGCCTCAAAATATCTTCTGTCAAGACATTTGTTTTCAAAGATTGTATTTCCTACAAAAACTGATAGCGAACGTGGGATGCGCTGAAGAACTCTACTGAATTACTGAATGAGGTTTGAAAGGAATGTACAGTTATGACGTCATCAGAATCAGTTTGACCACACCTAAGTGACAAAAGTAACTGCTCTCAAAAACCGCACGAACTCTCTTGGTTACCTGATTTTATCATAATAAAGCTGCTTCCTTAGAGTACTTCAAAAGTATTGCAAAGGCAGAAGACAGTAAAAAAAAAAGAGAGAACAGTATTCACGCATTTTATAAGATTAAAAGTTTGCTTTGACCCTTCAATCTTAAAGTACACTCATGTCCGAAATTAAGGTCACAAACATAAAATCTGAGAAAACTGATGAACTATTCACTGTGTTGCCACGAAATTTGGCACAGAGGTATATTACAATGAGAGAAAGAATATAGCAACATAACAATATGGAAAAGATTTTAATTGTGAAATAAGAAACAAGGTATATCAAAATTATTAAATCATGAATCGGAGATAAAGGATTTATCTTGGGAAAAGTCTGTATAATATGGAGTATGACCACCGTGCATTGCTATACACGAGTCTCACAACGAGCTTTCATACTGCTTATGAGGGTGTTAATAGATGTTTGTGGTGGCAACAAAGCCCATTCTTCATAAAGCGCGGCTTTTAACTACTGGGGTGTCCTGGGAGGTGGGGTGCAATGGCTATTCCTAGACCATTCCAAACACGTTCAATAGGATTGACGTCCGGAGACGTCGAGGGCCAATTCATACGGAGAATATCTTCTTTTAAGCTCTGTGTGGCTTCGCATTATCGTCCATAAACATGAAGTTTGGACCTACAGCATCCCGGAACAACTTCACATAGGCTTCAAGGACCTCATCCCTAACCCTCGGCGTCCAGTCGTGTGTTCCTCTTTCACTGCATCCAACAGAGAGCCCGGTTGTTGTGGAGCCAAAGACACAACAAGAATGGGGCCGTGTTGCTTTCAGTGATTAGTCGAGATTCACCACGCAGAGTGCTTCTCGTCGAATCTTCATCTGGAGAGAACTTGGAGCTCGCTATCACCCTTCCTACATAAAAGAAATCGACAGATTTGGTGGCAAAGGAATCCTTGTCTGGGGCGGCATAATATTGGGCAGTCGTACTCCCCTGCACGTCTTCGATGCGATTACTATCAACGCAAATCGCTATGAAGTCCTTGAAGACTATGTGAGGTTGTTCCGAGTTGCTGTAGGCCCGGATTTTATGTTTATGGACGATAATGCGAAACCAAACAGAGCTCACATTGTTGATGATTTTCTAGAAGACGACGATATTCGCCGTTTAATTTTGCTCTCGAGGTCTGTGGATCTCAATCCTGTTGAACATGTTTGGGATGGTCTAGGAAGAGCCATAGCACAGCGTAAGCCCCCTCGCCAGACACGCCAGGAGTTAAAAGCCGCGCTTTTGGAAGAATGGGTTTTGTTGCCACAAACATTTATTAACAGCCTCATAAACAGTATGAGAGCTCATTGTGAGGCTTGTATAACAGTGCATGGGGATAACACTCCATATTAGACAGACGTTTCGCAAGATAAATGCTTTATCTTTGATTCATGATTTAACACTTTTTGATATACCCTGTTTCTTAATTCACAATTAAAATCTTTTCCATATTGTTATGTTGCTATATTCTTTCACCCATTGTATTAATATACCTCTGTGCCAAATTTCGTGGCAACACAGTGAATAGTTATCAGTTTTCACAGATTTTATGTTTGTGACCTTAATTTTGGACATGAGTGTATACATGGATGATTCGAAGTAAAATGTTCGGACCGTATATATCTTTTGTGTTTTTTTTTAATATTAGACACAAATATCTAATTTTTCATTATTTATATGAATAATAATCCTTTCCTTATTTCAGAATACCCAGGGGAAATTTTTGACGTATTCTTCTGATGCTGTGTGACGTCCAATGAATTTAAATCGTCATTGCGGTGGTACGAGCATCACCTATCGACAGCTTTTCGTAGCTATCATCATGTCGCTGCTAATTGGCGGTATGACTATTCTCATATATTTAATTTCCATTGCCAGAACTCGAGGCCAAACTCTTTCCAATTCAGCGGCCGAGCTCGTTCAACATGGTATCACTATGTCTCCCCCTTTCGGCGGAAGGACATTCCCTGCCAACGTTACATTCTCATGTCCTAGATTCCAATTTGCTTGCAATTCTTCAAGAATGTGCTTGAAACTTGAAAAGCGTTGCGATGGATTCGTGGATTGTCCGAAAGCGGAGGATGAGGTGAATTGTGTATGTGCTTTTAGAATGCCGCCATCGAAGTTTTGTGACAAGTACCCAGACTGTTTTGATGAGAGCGATGAAAGCTTCTGCTCGTACTGCCCCGAAAAATATTTCAACTGCGGAGATGGAAAATGCATTCCTCGGAAAATGGTTTGCGACTCCAATGTGGACTGTGATAACTTTATGGATGAAAACTTCTGCTTCAAGTGAGTATGTACATGAATATGGTTGTCTTTATAATCGTTCTAGTTGGAGGTTAAAGTTGAATAGTTTTTCTCCAACGGAGAAATTATTCAACTTTGACCTCCACCCACAAAGGATATAATATTTCAAACTGAAATTTCGTATGTACAGTTCGCTCTCTGTTTAACGACTTTCAAGAAGCGTCGAAAAATCGTCCTTAAGTAGAGATCGTCCTTAAACAGAATTTGTGGAAAAATAATATTTTAAAAAGATTTCCCTTCACAATTTACAGGTTTAGGGACCGTCAATACATTTTTCAATATATTGGCGTGTTTAGAAATGTAATTATACTGCATACAAGAACAACATTACAGCATACAATGTTACTTAAAGTAGAATAAAAATATTTATAATACATTTAATTAAACAATGTTACTTAAAGTACAATAAAATATTTATAATACATCTAATTAAACAAATTAAGTTTTTAAAAAATCAAAAAGTGTAGATTGTTTCAGTGGTGGTCTAGTTTTTAGTACTCTTGCTTCAAGCTTCTCAAGAATGTTGAATAAGTCATCTTCCATATTTGATAAAACAATGTACTGGAGAAGAATATCCAGGGTAGAATTCGCATCTGAGTAAGGAGGAGGTGGTGTCTCGCTTTCTGTATCATCAGCTTCATCACCATCTTCTGCATCTGAAGTTGCATTTTCATTTGTGATGTCTTCATAAATTTGATCTAAATTTCTGAAGTCTGTTGTTAAAACGTCTTCGTCACATGGGTAAAGTCCATTACAGCCTTCTTCTTTTATCTGTACTTATCTGAATTGCAAGAAAACTTGTTTTTCTACCAGAGGAATTTCCTTCGTTTAACATATATAAAGCGTTAGGGGAAAAAAAACTACGTGAAAATCGTTGTTAAATAGAAACAATTTCGTCTTTAGAGATTTTTTTACTTAAAGCAGCCGGGACCGCAAAATATCGTCCTTAAACAGAGATCGTCGTTAAGTAGAGCGACGTTAAACAGAGAGACGACTGTATATATAACTATCCGTGGTATAATGGAGTTCTATGTGTACTTAATGTGCATCGGTAAAAAGCTGATGAAATGGCAGATCCGATGGTAATCAAAAGGAATTGTCAGGCTGAATATCGTCCGGCTGGTTAGAGCATTGGTGCGTACATCCAAGGTCCCAGGTTAGAGTTCTGACTGAGATACTTTTCGATTTGTTGGCAAAAAATTATTCAACTTTGAATTCCAACTACAACGAAAATTTCAGCAGTATAATCACTAAAAAAAATATTTTTTTGAACAATAAGACGGAAATTTTAGGTTCAGTTTATACATGAAACATACGTTTTGAAAATTTCATGAAAAAATATCCAGAAGTTTTTGAGATACCGTTCGCGTTATGCCCGAAAACGTCATTTGGAGAAAAATGACTTCAAAGTTTCGGAAACGCTGCTTCAGCTGTGGAACGGGTATAATTCTAAAGGCCATAACTTCTGTTCGAATGGGAATTTCAAGGAAACAATTATATCAAAATGTTCAGGAAAGATAGTTAACATCTAAAAAAAAATTAAAATTTCGAAAATTTTGAAGCTTTGAGTCCTGAGACCCCTTAAATAAAAGGTAACGTTGAGAGCAGTAAGGTACCAGCTATTCGTGGGTATTTTTAATTTTTTTGCGTATTTCTATCGGGGTCACGTGGATAACAATTTTAAATTGCACAAAAAAAAAAAAAAAAAAAAAAAAAAAAACTGAAAATATGAAAACGACCATCAGAATATTTTTTTTATATAGTAAATACCATTTTTTAAACGAAAAATACCGGTCAGAAAAAAGTACCGGATATCCGGGGATATTTCTTGCATTTTTTATAACTTCATCTTAAGTCCTTTACTTATTTGAGTTCTGAAATTATTCATCAAAGTAAAATGTTTAGCGTTCATCTAACAAAACTAGCCGGGCCTAGCCTGTCTAGACGGTCGTTTCTGAGGGAGGGGTAGAAAGTAACTTTTATTTGCGAACGCAAAATAAATTATATACTTTTTCTAATTTATACGAAAGTAAACATAAACTTTATTCATAAGCCCACACACATTTTCTTAGTTTGAGGGAATTGGGGGCGTGCGCAAACTTTTTTATAAAGGCAAAATAAAATAAATAACAAAAAGAAGTGGCACATTACCTACACGGCTGCCATATAAAAACAAAAGATCGCTCGAAAAATAGCGTAAAAATTGGTGTTATTACTAATAAATATCTATTTTCATATGAAAGTATACGTACACTAGTGTACACAAATGTTTAGGCATTAATAATGTATATATGAAAAATGGTAAAACAACCATATTACTTAAACAGGGTTTCTGTTAAAGAGGTATATGGTATTTGAACGTATTTTTAAAGTCGCAATCTTATTATATCATGTAATGAGAAACTAAGTTAAATTGAGGAAGCGCATACAGTACATTTACATAACACGTCAGCTATGCTTTAAACAATATACATTATTTCTTTATCAAATAAATCCACGAAATGTTTGGAATAAAAAAAAATGTTTTATACACAACTCGCAAGCATGTCTTGTCTAATCAAATTCACTGCTTTATCTTGAAAGTTTATCAACAGGACAAAAACTTTCAAATTAATTTTTGCCGCTGCGATAATTTCCAGCAATCCAGTAACAACTATTTCCCGACATAATTCTCTGTTTTTTCATTTCAGAAATCAATAAGTAAACAGCAAGTTGAGTTGTTGTCTGTAACTTCACTTCTGAAACTAAAATCGGACTTCATTGTTTCAAACGCGAATGACATAAAGGTCTTTTTTTAAATGCCAGCGATGGAATAAAGTGCATGTTTTTCACCATGGTTTTCAGGAACTATCAAAATCGATTCTTTTTGAAGATTACTTTAGGAATGAAATTTTAAATGACGTTAACTCCAAATATGTATATTTTGAAAGGTCACTTTTCTCTCAAATTATTTTTTAACGATCTTTTTAAAAAGCTTAACTTTTATGTAGTTCGAAAAAATAATTTTGACAAAAAATGGCTGACTGGCATATGAAACGTGAAGCGATAAGCACCATATTTGTTTTTGGATGGTCATGTGATATGCGCTTTTGCAATATAGATGCTAGTTTTTAAATACATAAAAGTGCCGATCCATTTGGCTCCACGTGCATTAAAACCGCTCCAAAAGGAGGTTTATTAATAAAAATTATTAAACTATTAATTTAAATTCTTGTGCTGATTAAAATATGACTGATCTTGTGATTGAAATCGGTGAAAAATTTCATTGATTTAGCTTTATTTTTTTGTGAATAATTAGTTAAAAGTGACCGAAGTAAAATGTTTCATGACATGAATATTTAATCCCTTCGGGATGGATGTCACTTATAAGTTCCATATAGAGCGCATACTTTTTTTTTTCTGAGTAACACTATTTTTGTATAGTAATTTTCGCTTTGTCTAGTCGTAGGATTTCTGCAATTAAATAAGTAAATTTTACCATTCTGTAATATTGGTATTAAACTGGATGTCGTTAGTCCTTCTGTTCCGAAGGGATTAAAAAATGCTTACAAAAATTAATCTCGTTCCTTTCTTTTTAGACTTTCAGCTAATGCCACTTTCGCCGATGCAATCAGTGCCGATCCAGTGGACTCGACGAGTGTGAAAACTGCCTCAAAGACTGGATTCCTGCTGCGCAACAAACATGGTACCTGGTACCCTATCTGTGCCAATCCCATTGACCAAATGCAAGATGCCCTGGCATCGTTCGCCTGTGTCAGCATAACAGCCAATCCTTTGGCAAGTAGCACTCACGAGCTCAAAAGTCTACAGCATTCGACACAGTCTTATACTGGAGAGTACATCTATCATTATAATGGCAGGTTCATAAAATGGAACAGCTGTTTGACCAAAAAAGGCATCTTCATGACTTGCGATGACGTCAGATGTGGATTTAATCCGAAACATTTACTCCCGAAAAAAAGGCGCCAGGCCAGAATTGTCGGTGGCGAAGTCTCCGAGCCCGGCGCTTGGCCATGGCATGCGGCTATTTATAAAAACGGCTCGTACGCGTGTGGCGCTACACTTATAACAAATAACTGGCTGATATCCGCAGCGCACTGTTTCATAAACTATAAAAGCATCTACTACGAAGTGCAACTGGGCATGCTCAGGAGGAAATCGTTCACTCCACACCAGAAAGTTTATCGAATAGATAGGGTGGTGCCCCACCATAAGTTCAATATCGTCACCTTGGACTTCGACATTGTCATGCTGAGAATTGCAGAACCTGTTGCATTCGATTTCTGGGTGCGTCCGATTTGTCTGCCCGATCCTAAAAGGACAGAGGATTCGGGATCTTACTGCACAGCGATAGGGTGGGGCGACACCGGTGAAATGGAAGACGATTCCGAAGATCTCCAAGAAGTTCATGTTCCCCTTACAAAATCTTGCAAAAAAGACCAGCAGCAGTGGTTGTGTGCCGGTTATGTGGAAGGCGGTAGAGATGCGTGTCAGGGCGACAGTGGAGGTCCGCTGATGTGCCTTCAGGAAGACGGAATTTCTTGGTACATTGCCGGTGTCATCAGTGCCGGGAGAGGTTGTGCCAGACCTGGTACTCCCGGTATGTATACGAGGGTGGTGTATTTCTTGGACTGGATCCAGCAAGTAATGATTAATCAAAATTTAGCAGATTTACCACTGTCTACTTGTCCGGGTTGGAAGTGTGCAGCAGTTGGTGGTGGAAATTGCTTAACGGCTGACAGAGTATGCGACAGCCACGTCGATTGCTATGATGCACAAGATGAAGCGAACTGCCTAAGCAAGAAAGTTTGAAAGAATGGGAATTCAATCTATTTTTACAAGAAATGCTTTTATTTTTTAAAAGTTTAAGGCTGTTAGTCAATTTGATTTCAAATTCACCTCTCCAATGGTAAATTCACGTGTTTCAAAAGCATTCAAATGTTTTTAAAAATATATCGTCAGAAAATTAATATTTTTAATTTTTTTATACTCTTAAAGGATGTATAACAAATTATAACACCCTGTTATAATGTACTTCTTTTAATTGATGAAAGGTGTAAAATAAAAAGGTTTAAAAACAGTAGAAATAGTTTTATTAGACTGTTTGCATGTTTCGGTTCCATCGAATCCACTATCAAATCAAATAAGAATATTGTAAAATTGCACGATCTATAATATAATGATTTGAAAAGCCATCATTCAAATTATCAAATATGCATCCAAGTAAAAATAACAATAATAGTGTGCGTAATATGAGAGAGTACCTGAAAATTTGAATGGTGGCGCTTCTAATCATTGCATTACAGATGTGCAGTTTTAGAATTACTCTTTTTTGTCTTGACAATGGCTTCGATGAAGTCTAAACATGTAAAATAGTCTAATAAAACTTTTTCTACTGTATTTTTAAAGTTTTCATTTTACACCTTTTATAGCAATTAAAAGAAGTATATATACTCTTAAAGGATATTTCTCTGTTTGACAAAATATTTCTCAAATAGATGCTTAATTTTATCTTTTATGTGTCAGAAGCTGTTGTGAGCTACGAGTAAGATTTTAACGCTTCAAATAAGATCAAAAATATATTATAGAAATATGTTCTCAAAAAATAAATTGTCAAAAGTCATTTTTTAAGAAGTGTGCACTAATATATATATATATATATATATATATATATATATATATATATATATATATATATATAAATATTAATTTTGTGATGAGAAATTAACAATAAAAATGCACTCAATGTCTGTAGGTTTAACACTTGGTGATTTGATTTTGAGATCTGACTGACCCAACAAGCTTAAGAGCTTAAGCTCTCATTTTTATTATCGAGAAAGGTCTAGATTTTTATGAAAAAATTTTAAACTTTTATACAGAAGGTTTTTTTTAACTATTTTAAATTTCAGAATTTTAGAATAAAGTACTATTTTACTTTAAAACGGAATTCAACTTTTCTTACTTGTTGACTATTTTTTTTTATGAAATATTATCTTTTTAAAATTGAATAAAAAATTATACATGCTTGTTATTTAACTTTTTTGAGGTCTCTTTTTTAACAAATAGAACAAGAGGCGGTTTCACAAACCATCACCTCATCGTGTTGACGGCTGAAATTCCAGGATTATTTAAAAATCTATTCGCAGATTAAAATGCAACTGGTCTGCCAAGTCGCATCTTGGTGGAAAACACTTCCAAACCCTAATTTTAGTGGCTGACCGGTAGATTTACCATTGTGTTTTCCTGCTCCCAGTCCCCCATTTTCCCATAGCTTTGGGTGCAGGAAAACGTAATGATAAACTACTGGTCAACCACTAAAATCGGGTCTGCAGTTGGTTTTCCCCAAGATATGACTTAGCAGACCAGCTTGCAATTTAATATGCTAATTTAGTTCTGTCTAAATCCTGAAGTTTCAGCCACCAACTCGATGAGGTAATGGTCTACGCCAGTGTTGGCGAACATATGGCACGTAAGCTAATTTTTCTGGCACGCGAAAAATTTAAATTTGATAATCGTCATACAGATAAAATCCATTTTTTATTTCTGTTATAGCCAATAATTTTTTTTTACATACGGACAGTACACAAATAATGCAATTATTTTTTGCATGAATTAACACATCAGAATAATTTTCTTTTCCTGCCATGCTATGCAGCGTTTTCGCCATGTATTTTGCCTTTCTATGCGAATTTAAAAAGCTGTTATTTTCAAATAAAAATCGTTTAACAGTCACTGCGATAAAATGGCAAATGAATTCAATTTAGCTATGTATATTTGTAAAAATAACAAAATATGAATCAGATATAGAGCATTCGTACAACAGCAAATATCTCACCAATACATTATTAGCACATTGTTTAAGGGTGTATTCCGATCCAAACTGCTTATTTTCTGATTCATTTTAAAATTCATTTTTGCTCTCAAACGCATCAAACTTGGAAATTCTCTTATTTAGAAACTATATAATGTGCGGTGCTCCTTAATTTTTTGATAAATGCAGAAAATACTGTAAAAAACGCTGTCAAAGTTGGCGTTTTGAACAGAATTTTCCGAAGCGGGCGATCTGGGAATGAAAAAAATGGTCATACTGAGAAAATAATTGTTTAAAAATCGAATTCTAATTAATTGATCTGAAAATGAAATTACACGGCAAGTTAAACATGTCTTCAGAAATCACCCCAGCAAGTTTCATGTTTTTACTTTTAAAAATGAGTCTGAAAATGTCTCAGAAAATTTCGAGCTGTTGAAGGTGGAACAATATTTTTTCGAATACACCCTTAATGCAACTTGGGAAATTATAACCGAGATGTTGCATTAATAATAAGTTTGTGTTTTGGTGCAAATCGCTCAACAGGTGGCGCTGCTATGCTGAATTTTTTAGAATTTCCCCTACAGCTCTATCTCAATAACTAATGCACGAATTTTCATCAAACTTCGAATTCAGGTATACTTTGATACGAATTGATTCTAAATTGATGTAATTTCTTATACTATTTAAATGATTTAATTGACGTGATTTATATAGAAGAAAGTTTTGTGATGGCCACAACATACTAGTTGTTATATGTAAACCAGACAGCCATAAAAAATATTGGGGATTTTAACTGATATGGAGTGAGGTTGAAACATTTTGAAAGTTCTTCATAACGCTTAACATATTCAAGAAAATTCCTTATTTTTCTTTTGTTAATTTCTTGTGTGAGAAATATATGCCATAATTCATACAGTGTGCTCTTGAACAGTATTTAAGGTGCAATTAAAAAAAATAAAATAAAAAGTGAGTTTGAAGGTCCCTTGTCCCCCTCCCCCCTAAGCTGCTAACGCTCTGCCAACTGAGCTATCCTGGACAGATCTGGCGGCACGTTTTACCCAGAGAACCTTGTTGATTATGATATCTGAATCAGCTCAACAAGATAAATCGCAGGCAATGGAATTACAAGAAACGTAAAATAATTGAGTTAAAATTAATCAAGAATAAATGTACGTCAGATCCAAGGGAAAAAAGTGTGACCCCCACATACTATTTTAGCACTAACTTATTGCAGAGTTATTTATATTGCGAGAGGTACCATTCGGTAGCCAGTTGTATCTACTTTCCGAATATGAATGCAATTTTTGAAATGGGTGTCGCCTATGCATTAAAAATTATATCAACTTTCATTTTTCAAATAGTAGTGCCCACTTTTGACACTTTTAAAAAAGATTTTTAGCATTATAAATAAATATTTAAAAAGAGAACATTATCTTTTCATAAACATGTAAACTCATAAAATCTTTCTTTTGCTTAAATAAGGTGTCAAACAACATTTATATTACATTATTTGTTTATATGAGGACGTGAGTTTCAGAACTCGCCTTATCCAGCAAATCAAATTTTGGGAAATCGCGAAAAAAACCTGATTGCGTCCAATGGTTTTCATTGTAAGCCAAGATTTCACAATGCCAGAAATATACGATAAAACTAGTTTTTTTACAGATTGTAGTGTTTTTTCGAATGCGGGTTCACCAATAGAATAAATTGACAGAGAAAACTCTATTTTTACTTTCTTCTATCTTTACAAAAAGAAAATATTGGATTCGTGAAAAATTTCGACTTCCGGTTTTCGACGGATTTTTACGTTTTAGAATGTCCAGAAAACGATTTGATGGTTTTTAGAAAATGTCTGTCTGTGAGTCTGTCTGTCACTCTGTGAGTCTGTATGTGACAAAAATTTTGTGGGCGCTCTATCTCAAGAACTAATGCACGGAATTTCAGAAAACTTCATATTCAGTTAGACCTTGATATAAACTGGACCTGATTAGTTTTTGGTGAAAATCACCCGACAGGTGGCGCTGCTATGCGGCATTTTTCACGATTTCTTCAATAGCTATATCTCAAGAACTACTGCACGGATTTTCATAAAACTTCAGATTCAGTTAGTTCAGGATATAGTTTGGTGCTGATTACTTTTTTGTGAAAATCGCCCAACAGGTGGCGCTGGTATGCTGCATTGTTCATGATTATCGCAATAGCCCTAACTCAAGAAAAAATACACGAATTTTCATCAAACTTCAGATTCAGTTAGTCCCTGATATAAATTAGTGCTGTTTAATTTTTGGTGTAAATCGCCCAACAGGCGGCGCTGCTGTGCTGCATTGTTCACGATTTCCACAAGAGCAGTATCTCAAGAATCATTGCACGGATTTTCATCAAACTTCAGATTTAGTTAGTCCTTGCCATGAATTTACGTATAAATTAGTGCTGTTTAATTTTTGGTGTAAATCGCTCAACAGGTGGCGCTGCTATGCTGATTTTCGCAATAGCTTTATCTCAAGAACTAATGCTTGGATTTTCAACAAACTTCAGATTCAGGTATACCTTGATATCGTTTAGTGCTGTTTACTTTTGCTGTAAATCGATCAACAGATGGCGCTGCTATGTTACATTTTTTCAGAATTTCTGCTATAGCTCTATCTCCAGAACTAATGCACTAATTTTCATCCAACTTCAAATTCAGATATACTTTGATATGAATTGTTTCTAAATCGTTGTTATTTCTTGTACTATTTAAATGATTTAATTGATGTGATTTATATAGAAGAAAGTTTTGTTATGGCCACAACATACTAGTTAGGATTTTGTTTATCTCACGAAACCCTTAGTCTCGCTTCTCTCTGTCCGTCACAGCACTCGTACTCGGAAACTATTTAAGTTACAGACTTGATATTTTTTTTTTTTACACGCAGCTGAATACACTCTGTCATACCCCAAATCATAAAATTTTAAGAAATTTGTTATTTTAATTAAATTAATTTAATGACATCCCACCATTTTTGCGATTTCAGAACACAATCTTAATTTCAACCATGTTTTCGTGAACTCGGTAGTCCTGTGGTAGTGCATTATTTCTAACCGAAAGGTCCCGGGTCCGAAGCATGTCGGCAGAAGTTGAAATTTTTAATCTTTTACATTTGTCTAATGGATTTAATTAAAAGAAATTTCGTACTTTTTAGTCATTTTGGAATTTTAATAAGTGTTAATACCCTTTTTTGGCGCCATGTAGTGAATGTTTGGAAAGTGAAGGAAAGAATTAATATGGATTTTTTTCAGAATTATTTCAGCATTTTAAACATGTTTTAAACAATTTTTTTCTTTTTAAAAAAATTATATTTTATTTATACCTCCGCTAAATTTTTGAAATAGTTGTTTTTAAAAATATTCGGATTTTTTTAATTTTATTTAAATAATTTTACTGGAATATTTTTAATCTTGTCTAAAAAAAATATTTTTAAGTATTTTAAAATTAAATATAACGGTGCTGCCATTTATGTAGCGGTTTAATAATTATAAATTAACAATTCTGATTTATTAATTAAAGATAAAGTATTTTTAAGGGTCAATATCACAAAATACGGAAATTGGAGTCCGCACAATAAAATTTCTATTTAATCTTATATCATGCAATTTTCTTTTTTACATTCTAATAAAAAATATTCTTAGAAGTATTTTCAAAAGATATTGTATTCATAATAACACAAAGTAATTAAAAGACTTAAAATTCCAGATTGTCATTTTCCTGGCATGTCACACTGTGATGTGTGCAATGTAAAAGGCTTTCTGCTATCATGTACAAATATATTTTTCTAGTTTTTTAAGTTAATAATTATACCTTATATAACACATATGTGGAAGGTAACAAGTTCTGTATTTTACAAATAATTTTCCATAATTAAAATATGATTGTCACTGAAAATGAATTTCATTGTTCTGGCCTGCTCATTTTAGTTCTTTATGAGGTATAAAGATGGCGCAGCAGAGTAATTCTTCTTGTTCTTGACATAGTTCAAGCCAGAAGTAGTAAAATCATTGCTACCAGCAAGATTGTTTAGATATTTCTTCGAAAATAATGTGTTTAAAGGCTTTGTAAAAACTGAGTAGACTTTTATTATGTCATTTTCCTGGCTTCTATAAATTTCAAATAAAACTCAACATTACACTGAATTTGAGGTACTATAGAGGAAATATGTTCCTTTAAACAAAATTAAAATGTTAGACCTAAAAATAAAAACAAGAATGTGAAAAATGTTTTAGAATGATAATGTCATTATCCTGGCATACATATGCCAAGAAAATGACACATAATTACGTAAAAATGAACTTAAGCTCTTCAAACTTTAACAATTTTACATATAAATTCCTTTATTCAGCTGTTCAACCAACATTAAAAAAATAAAAATCAGAAACTTTTTCAAACGATTTAAATTTTCAAAATTTTTGTTTTCAAAATCTCACATTTTGTGATATCCACCCTTAAAAGAGATAGTAAACGAAACTATGCGATCTGCGATCACACTTACTCACTTGTTTTAATTTCGGATAAGGCGAGTTTTGAAACTCACGTCTACATATGCATAATACATTATTTGTTTATACTATATTGTCGGGCTAGCTCAGATTAAAATCACACAGAAATTTCACATAATTTCAAAATAACAATTTCTCGGGGTAGCTTTTTAAATATTTTATTTCTTCTTGGTAAGACGGCACATAACAAATAGAACATCACACGTACACACAAAAATAATAGCGCGAATAACTTTCTACATGTTTCCACAACTCAAAACAGAACAGAACTCTAATGAACTCACAGCATATTCTTATTCGGCAGAGCTCACGCAAGCCGGTCACGTGATTGCCGGTAAAGTCTATTTTTGAAACGGGAGGCGCGCGTTACATCCTCCTCCTCTGTTTCCGATTTACGTCTCGGAGAGGAAACAGGATGCTTTCTGGGTCTTCCTCTTTTTCTTAAGGGTGCAACTGGAATAGTTTCAGTTTCTTGAAATGGTGACAAGGCGGAAACATTGTAAGACCCAATTCGCTCGGTAGGATTGTCCAGGCTAGCAATATCATATGTCACTAGTGACTTTTGAGTCAAAACTATGTATGGCCCATCTCTCTTAGTAATAAATTTTGCTGTTTTATTTTTACTTGCCTTGCTCACAGGGTGTAGGGTAACCCATACTTTATCACCAGGCGTGAAATACACTCGTCTACGATTTTTATCGTAATATTTCTTCCGCTGATCTTGTTTCATTTCAACACGCTCTTTCACACTTTTTGAAATATTTGCAAGACGTTTAAGATATGGGGTTATTTCCGGAATAAAATTGTCATTTTCCACAACAGCTCTAAAATCGTTTACCACATCATCGATTGTTCTTAGTTCTCGACCAAATTGCAAACAGGCGGCAGTTTGGCCTATTGTATCAGATTTGGCAGAGTTCATAGCAAATCTAATAAAAGGAAGTTTGTCAATCCAGGAACTGTGTTCATCTCCAACAAGGATTGCTATTCGAGGTTTCAAGTCTCTATTTTTGAGTTCTACTGGATTGGCCTGAGGATGGTACAAAGGTGTCAACGATTGGTCTATTCCAAGAATGTAACAAAGTTGTTGTAGAACAGCGCCCACAAACTGAGGGCCGTTATCACTTATGAGTCTTCTTGGGATACCATAGCGAAGGAAGATCTCTTCAATCAGAGTAGTCGCACATTCTTGTGCAGTGGCAGTTGTTAAGGAAAATAGTTCGACCCACTTAGTGGCACAATCTTCTACTATAAAAATCCATCGATGCCCATCTTTACTAGGAGAAATGGTCCAAAGAGATCAATGCTGAGGGTCTCAAACCGCTGAGCATAAGCAGGTGTTCGTAATAAACCGGCTGGTTTCTGATTTGTTGCTTTATAACGAGCGCACTCTGGGCACTTCTTCACCTATTCAGAAATGTATGCTCTCATGCCTGTCCAATAATATCTTTTAGCAATTCTCTGATAAGTTCCTGCTTCACCATAATGTCCGGCTGAGGGATCGTCATGATGAAGTTTCAAAATATTTTGTCTTTCTTGTACTGGAACGACCAGTTGCGCTTCTTCGGCATCTGATTCGGGAGCATACCTATAAATCACACCTTGATTCATCGGGAATCCTCTATCAGTCCAATTGGCGAAATCTTCGCTTTTCTGTTCGTCTTCAAAAGAATCTATGATCTTTTTAAGGTTTTCATCTTGCAACTGTGCTTCTCTGATATCTTTTGGACTTCTTGTTGGCATGTCTATGCTGACAAAATTGCATGTCTCACAGAAAGCAGATTGATGATTACAGACAGGGCGTGACAGCATGTCAGGCACGACATTAGATTTTCCAGGTGCATATTCTATTTTCAATAAGAACGATTGTAACTGTAGTGCCCAACGGGCTGATCTCCCCGATGGTGACTTAAGGCTCAAAAGCCATTTTAAAGGTTGGTGGTCCGTTGCAACAACCATTTCTTGGCATTCCACATAGCCGCGAAATTATCTAAGGACCAGACTACAGCCAACGCCTCGCGTTCTGTAGTGGAATAATTTCTCTCTGCACTTGTAAGAAGACGGCTAGCATATTCTGTGGGGTGCTCAGAGGCCTTGTCAGTACCCTGTAAAAGTACAGCACCAAGAGCGTAGTTACTAGCGTCAGTTCGCAGAATAAATGGTTTGGTCCCATCAGCTTGCTTCAGTACTGGAGATGTCATGAGACATTGTTTTAGAGTTTCATCGGCTATTTGCTCTTCTTTCCCCATTTGCAAGTTGCTTTCTTTTTCGTAAGATTGCTAAGTGATCTTGAGATATCAGCAAAATTTGATAAATCTTCGGTACCAAGAACAGGTTTGTAGGAAAGACTGGATTTCTTTAACATTTTTGGGTGGTAGTATAGCTTTAATTGCAGATACTTTGTCTGGATCTACTTCTAGACCCTTGGGGTTATCCAGTGTCCTAGGTACTTGATTTTCTCACAAGAGAAATGACATTTTTCACGTTTGACATCTAACTTAAGTTCAATGAGTCTCTCGAATACAGCTGTAAGATCTGAGAGATGTTTCTCAAACGTTTCCGACAAAACGATGATGTCGTCTAGGTACGATAAAGCAAGGACATCCTTAAGATCACTTCTAAATTGATCTATCTATCTTTGAAACGTGACAGGAGCATTTTTGAGACCAAAAGGCATCTTTAAAAAACGATAGGTTCCAAAAGGGCAGACAAATGCAGTTTTATCTTGATCTGGTGGGTAGACTCGAACTTGGTGATACCCAGAACGAAGATCTAAAGTTGACATGTAAGGAGTGTGCTTGGTTTCATGTAAAAGGTCGTCCATTCGAGGTAATGGATTTTTATCTGCTACTGTAACTTCATTTAATTTTCTATAATCTATGCATAATCTTATACTGCCATCCGGCTTTGGTACGAGAACCACCGGCGAAGCATAAGGTGATTCACATTCTTCTATGATTCCTTGAGCTAAAAGATTATCTATTTCTTTTTTAAGAATTTCTTTCTTAGCAGGAGTCATCCGATAAGGTGGTACAGCAACAGGTGCACTATCACCTGTGTTGATACGATGCTCTACAAACGGGGTTGCCTCTCTCCCTGGTTGAAAACATTTTTCATATCTTTTCAGAAGATCATTAAGTTTGTCCCTTTCATCGGAATTTAGATTTTTACCTTCATCTTCACGTAAAGCGTACGGATTGACTTCGACCGCACCAGCTTACGTATTATTTTCTTCTTCGTATTCCTCTACAAAATAAAACTTTTCCTTAGGTTTATCATTGGAATACCATGTTTTGTTGGCAGTATCTAACACTATGTTAGCATTATGTAAGAAATCCATACCTAAAAGAGTTCTATTACACTTGGTATCTGGCAATACTATGAACTCCGTTTCGGAGACTCGGCCTTCAATCTCTACGGGCACAGTGGCAGACAAAGTGTCTCTAACTACCGTAATTCCGTCAGCCAATGTTACTTCATGCGTATGAGGGTTCAATGCAACACCAGTTTTTAAAAATAATTCATACATACGTTCTCCCGCAATAGAACGATTCGCCCCCGTATCTGCACAGACTAGCACATTCTTATTGCAGATCGTGATAGGCACATTTGGAGCTGAAACTGCTGATGTATTTAAACTATATAGATCAAGACGATGTGCTTGCACAGTTTGTTTTTTTAACTGTAGGGGAACAATCTGGGCATTTCCTTTTTATAAATCCCAATTTACCACAACCATAGCAAACATTATCGGATTCTAAGCGTCGATTAGCAAACTTAGGGGAAGATCGGTCTTCTTTTGGAGGCTTACTCTGCTTCCAATTATTTTCTAGACGAGAAAACTCCTTTTTATCTTGGGGTACAACTGGATCTCTTTTAGGAAACGTAGATCTGATAATGTCATAAGCATCTAATTTTTCGGCAAGGTCGACTGGCGAATTTAAATTTTCCCAATCGTCTAACATATATTGTTTGCATTCAACAGGCACGCGCCTTTTCATTTGATCAGCTGCGATAAGATCCTGAAGAGTTTCAAAAGACGTTACAGTTAATTCTTTAAGCCAGTTTTCAAAATAAGCTCGAAGTTCGAAATAATAATTTCGCCAAGTAATTTCTTTGGCCTTGCGATGAGTAAAGAACAGCTGCCTAAACTTTTCGGCACTAATTTTAAACCTTTTTAGAAGTAAATCTTTAACATGTGAAAAATTTGAAGCGTTTTCTTCTGATTCATGAGTGATAAGCGTAGAGATTTAGAGACAGAAGATGGTACAACACTGAGTAAATACGAAACCCACAGATGCTCTGGTACCTTCGAGAGCTTTAATTGACGTTGCAGGAGCACCAAAAACAAGGTTACATCATCAGTTTCTGGCCTGAATGTAGGCAACAGCTTTTGGATATCTATCTTACTCTCCGGGTGAGGCATTACCCCTGCTGCATTACCACCTACCGTTCCACTAGAAACACTTTGGCTCTGAGCATGTAACTTGAGCTTCTCAAGCTCAAAATTCATCTCAAGTTTTTTTTAACTCTAACTCTTCCGCTCTATGCTTTTCTTCTAATTACAGTTTACGCTGTTCTAACTCAGCTACTTTTTGTTTTCCCTCTAACTCAGCTACTTTTTGTTTTCCTTCTAAGTCTCGCTTGCGCTGTTCTTCTTCGCGAGTCGAAATTTGGTTTCTGACTAATGAATTTACAAAATCAACTTCGTACGAGGAGGAGGATTTAATTTTTTCACGCAATGTGACAACTGTCATAGAGGGTTCTACATCTAAATTCATTTCTAACGCAACCTGATGTAAATCCTCTTTGCGAGCTTTATTAAGTTAAGACATTTTAAACTTTAGCAAAACAACAAAACAAGTACCCCACAAATGCCAAAAATTCGTTTAAATTATTCCCCAAACGTGTGAGCTTTGCTGTTACAACTCATATAAACAAGACTTTAATAAAGCAAGACAGTAAGGTTTAACCTTAGCAAAACTCTGACTTCAAAACAAAACAAACTTTAAATCCCTGCAGGTATAAATAAACCGTATGGTCATACGCGACATTTAATCAAAACAATATTTTAGCCAATATAAAACCATTTACTGAATAGTTAACAAAATCAATATTCTAAATAATATCAAACACATAATTGAATAATTAAAATTTCAACCAATATTATTATCATATTACTAAGACTACTTAATATCGGTTTCATTCAATGTAACTTTTAAAAGAAAAGAAACTTTCCTTTATAAACAAACAATAAATGCAAAAACTTACTCATACCATTTTGAGAATGAATCACATTCAAGGCTTTTTTCATCAGTAAATCAGCAACTCAAACTTAAATACTTACGTTTAGCATTTAAATAATAACAAACACTTAAATAAAAATAGCAATCAATTCTCTTACGAAACCAATAAAATAAATAAATAAATAAATAAATACGCATCTTTATGAGAATTGCGATAAAATTATAAATACATTTGACTGACAGTTTATTTCTCTCATTATAAAAAGAAAAGAAAAAAAATCATCGAACGTAACTGAACACTTCTTTCACTTCCGCTCTCTCTCTCCTTTTTCTTTTTTTTTATGAATCGAAAAATATCTTACTTAAAGCAAAGTAAAAATAAAACATACCTGAACAGAATCAATAGTAATTTTCAGAATAATGGGTGAGGGAGGGGGGGAAGGGAAAATATGCAATACAAACATGACAGGAAAATAATAGAATGAATTAAAATTAATAATGTTAAGTATATGACGAATACCGATAATGTTACGAAGAATGCATTCTTTTTATTAAACAAACAATGGATCTATTCTATTTAAAAATCGCTTACTTGTTGATAATATTTTGTAGAATAAACAAATTTTGTAGAATAAATCACTATAGGCACAAACACTGTAGGCATCGTTGTAAGAACAAATGAAGTAAAAGTCCCTTAAAAACACAAACATCCTAGAACTTTCTTAGGACATTAACGAAATATTTTGTAGAACTTTAACTTGAGAAAACAAGAACACATATCACGTATGATGGAAAGAGGATGGCAAAGATAACGAAACATTTCAGATTCAGAACATATTTCACAGTTCGACGACTTAATCTGTAGAATTTTAGGAACATATTTCACACACTGACAACGATCGAATCTGTAGAATATTAGGAACATATTTCATTCGCACACGACCGGTCGTGCCATTTTTTTTCCCCAGTATGCTAGTTGAAACAACACTTCTTGAATAAAAATATATCATTGTTTTGTAGAATTAGGATGAGAACATTTTCCTTCGAATTCGGGGTACTAGCCCGAGCCCGGATGTTATTTTAAAATTATGTCAATTGTTATTTTGAATTATGTCAAAATTCAAATGAATTTTGATTTTCAAATTTGAATTATGTCAAAATTATGTCAATTGTTATTTTGAAATTATGTGAAATTTCTGTCTGATTTTAATCTGAGCTAGCCCGACAATTGGCTACCCAATTGTCGGGCTAGCTCAGATTAAAATCACACAGAAATTTCACATAATTTCAAAATAACAATTTCTCGGGGTAGCTTTTTAAATATTTTTTTATTTCTTCTTGGTAAGACGGCACATAACAAATAGAACATCACACGTACACACAAAAATAATAGCGCGAATAACTTTCTACATGTTTCCACAACTCAAAACAGAACAGAACTCTAACGAACTCACAGCATATTCTTATTCGGCAGAGCTCACGCAAGCCGGTCACGTGATTGCCGGTAAAGTCTATTTTTGAAACGGGTGGCGCGCGTTACAATATGTATTTTATGTGACACCTAACTTAAGTAAAAGAAAGTTTTTATGAGTTTATGCTTTTCTTTTTAGTTGGCTGGATGAAAGCAACATGGGGAAAAAAGCGTAGTTTAATCACTTTTATATCTTCATAGATGTCAAAGTTTCAGGATTCTAATGTTTAAATGCACTTGACAAACTTTATCTCCCCAAAAATCATCAGAGTCAAAATGTTTCCTTTTTAATGAAATACAATGAATAGATATAGACTAAACATATTGCAGGCCTTTTTTTTTAGCATACATATGTTTAATTATGAAAATGATTAATAAATTCGTATTAAAAATTAACAAGTTGGAAATTGCACGTCAAACGTGGCAAATGAGGTGCGTTCGTACTATAACTAGTTTTATAACTATTTTTTGCACCGCATATTGTACTGAATGTATATTTTAACTACACTTCATAAGTGCAGTTCAATTTCATTCTGTTCGAAAGGCTGTAACATCATTAAAATGCCCTTGAAATAATTTTTTCCCATTGGCCGTCATGTAACGGAAAACTTTTGACGCTCCCTGTAACTAAACTATACATCCGATTTTCATAAAATTTGAAAAGACTCGACAAAATTTTGCAACAATTATATATTTAAAATTTCAGACTATTCGGTTGGGTAGTATTTGCTCTGTTATATGCGGACAGACGGACGAATTGACGACTATAGGTACTACGTATTTATATAATTACGAACGCACCTAAAAATGAACGGTATGAATTTTTACATTAAAGGAATGAGCGACATCCAAAATTTAGTTACGTGCTTTTGCAATTAATTACTATTGTTAGTTTTCGCAGTTATGCCCCATTGGAGGCTCCTCTGCAACTTCCAGGCTTACGAGCGATACCTTTACTTTAGTAGCATAGCAGGAGGGTCTGTGACAGTCTCTATAGAATTTCACTTTCGGAAACTGCTGGTAAAGCGATAGCATTTTGGGGAAACCTGGGGCTAAGGCTGAGGATCCTGTACTCTTATGAGTATCCGGTACACACAAAGTTCCCAGGGAACTCTGAGGTGTGATACCCAAAGTACGTGGCTTGACTCTTTAGTATACGGGTTACTGTCGCAGAGACTTACTTCCAATGGTGTTTGGGCACAGGGAGAGTGACGCGTGTTGGCCGGTGCTCTTCCTTGTAAGGGTGAGAGCGGCATCACGCTGGACCACGCCAGTCCCGTATGACGTCGCTGCACATATGGGTTCTTCAAAGGTTAGACTGGCTACGTGACTTGCAGCATGTTCGTTTTATACCCTGTTGAAATGAGTTAGGTATAAAATTCGCAAAAAATCGTAAAATATTTCTTTCGAAGGCACTATAAAAATTTTTCCGTTACATACAGATTCCGTATTTACAGATTTTAAAGTTCCACTTTGTGCGGACTAACAGATAGCATGGCACGAAAAAAAAAATGTAAAGAATTTCTGCATTGCGAAAAATCGGGATTTTTTACGTCCCACGCAGTTGTTACGCGGGACAGGTCTCAGAACCCCTGAACATCGGAACGTCCCGCGTAAATAGGGACAGCTGGTAACACTACTTAGCACTGTCATTTTAAGATTAGATTTCGAAATCAAATTATTGTAAACAAAATTAAACATGCCGAAATAAGCTGTTGATCATACTTTTGTAACAATGTTCGTTTGAAGTTTATGCTTTTTCTCGCATGCTTGAAAAAAAAAAAAAAACCTTATAGAAAGTAACCTTGGTTATCTAAACCTTTTCACACTGAAACAACGGGAAACGTAGTATAATGAATAATTCTAAAAATTTTAGGTTAAAAATGCAATTTACTCTCGAGTCACCCGGCTATACCCAAATTACCCCTACACGAAATATAGAGAATTATTTTTTCGATTTTTAAGTCGGTTATACTCAACATTTTTTTCTTCGCGTCCCCAAATCTATTTTGATACCTTACACGTTGGCTGCAACACATTATACATGCGTAAAAAACAAATAGGTAACTAAAAAATATATATTAATAAAAACAGTATAACAAAGCAATTTAAAAAAATTAATGTAATCAGTGCTATCTATATAACAAGTAAAAAATTTAACCTTAAAACAATACAAAAGTTCAAAGTTTCAGATCAGATTTTTGCTCAATAAGAACAAATTTTTAAATATCAAAACGTACAGTGCAAATTTAATGAATTAAAAAAAAATGTTTGTTTAGTGTTGAAGATTCAAAAATATATCCATCAATGAAACGCAAGTAGGACTTTAGTTGAAAAGAACTTTTAACTAAGCAATTGACTTTTAGAAGTTTTTTATTTTAAGTTAATTGTAAGTAACAAAAAATATAATAAACAACAGTGAATGCCTTGCATATTTTTTTATGCGAATCTCCATTTCTTATAAATATGTATTAATGATTATGTATTTCGGGCCGCACAAGAAAGGTCGGCAGGCATAATGTTGAATATGGCTGGCACTCTAAGTCAAACATCTTCTGTTATCAAAGAATTCACATAAAAATCTGTGTATAATTTTCTTTCATAAAAAGGTGATTATTAATATTTAAAACTTCTGCAATTTTGTTCTAGTGACAACTTGAATGTTTTAGATACTTTTCATTGTAAAATTTTAATTTTATTTTCCGAAATTAAAGGATTAACCCTAACATTTTTTTTATATTACTTTATATAGATTTAAGAAAAAGCATATAAACTTTACCCCTTTTTCCTGGCTGATTTTGAACCGAGGAACTCGTATACGTTGTCAAAAGTGTGAGTTACAGTTTAAAAAATCAAAGTTGACACAATTTTTAATGCAAAGATGACTCCTATTTCCAAAATATCATATTCGGAAAGAAGCAATTCCTAGTCAAGCGATAAAAATAAAATATATAAACATCTGTATTTAATTTGCCAAGTTTTAAATTAAAGTACTCAGCTATCGAGAGGGCAATGGTTAATTTGTAATTCTGACTTTCCTGCCGGAAAAGCATAATCAAAATTAACGTCTATATAACTTTAGACTTATTAAGTAAAATGATCTATTTCCTCTTTTTTCGCGCATTTATCTATAAAAAGCAAATTTTACCCCCAACTCAGCAAAATTTGGCTTCGAGAAATTTTCCAAGTAGATTTTAGAGGAAAAAAAAAAAAACCCTGCATAAAATTTATCCGCACAAAAAACTGTCTTTAATCATCCAAAGTTAATTGTTAACATACACTGTATCACAATATATATTCCAAATGGAAAAGGTCAAAACATGTATTAAAATATTTATTTGCTTAAAAGACGTTACTAAAAACACATTAAAAGTATATTTATTACCTTAAGCAAATAAATATTTTAATATGTTTTGACTTTTCCGTTTGGAATATACAGGGTGGGAATATAAAGGGATGGGAATTTGTTTAAGCTGAAAAAAATATAAATAAAAATAGTTTAAAATTTCGCCACCAGAGGGCGGTTGTTAATAAATTACACATTTAGCATTACGATAGTTTAGAAAATTTATTTATTAACTTAACCTGATTCTAAAGACAGCATTTCACAACATGTTCCTAGCATTTCCCAGAACATACTGTGGAACATGCTATCTTGCCATTCCAGGTGGTATCTGAAAATGATGAAAGTCATGCAGAACATGTTTGGTTTTAACAAAATGTGTTAAACTATCTTAAATTTATGCTAAATGTGTAACTCCTTAAAAAACGGGCTCCTAATTTTTTTTTTTTCTCAAACAAATTCCTATAGTTTTATTATGTTCTCCAAAAAGTTTCACAATATTCTGAACAATAGATTCGTCTGTAGAAAACTTTAAAATAGGGTCGATTAATTATAAACATACTGTAAATAAAATTTCTAAACAGTCGTAATGCTCAATGTGTAAGTTATTAAAAATCGCCCTCTGGTGGCGAAAATTTGAACTATTTTTATTTATACATTTTTTAGCTTAAACAAATTCCCATCCCTTTAATACATCTTTCACAAAACTTTATGAGCAATAATTTTGTCTATAGACAACTTTAAAGTAGGGTCGGTTAATTACGGACACCCTGTATATTGTGATATGGTTTTTAGTGGGCGTAATTAAGGCTTATTACTCGTACTTACTTGCATTTGTAACTTACACTGATCAAAATTATTTCTGGAAAACTAGGGCCTAACTGAATTGCACGCGTGTTACTTTGTGTGGGTACTTTGCTTTAAAATTTATAACTCAAAAAGTAGAGATCGTAAGCCGTATATTCTAATAAATATAAATAAATAATCTCCTACCGTTATAAGACAGTTTTTAAAACAAACTAACTACAACGGTTAGTTTGTAACAATTGTCGTTTTCACGCAATAAAATCATAATCAAAATTGGCATCTATGTAACTTCAGCCCTATTTAGCAAAAGTTTTCTTTCTTCTCGCGCAGTTATTTTTATGATAAGCAACTTTTATCCCTACTCAGCTGGATTTAAGATGTATAGCTTAGGAAAATTTTCAGAGTGAATTTTCAAGAAGACGATAACAAAAATTTTTCTGAAGAAAATTTATCCCGCGTAACAGAACCGTATCCTTGGCTGAAATCCAGCCGCCAATACAATTTTCTCTTTAAAAGTTAGAAAAATATCCTTTCACCTCTGGTCTTTTGTACAGAGCTCTATAAATCGACTTTTGGCTACTTTTCTATAACGTTCTTCTCTCTTTTCCTGAAAAGCCAAGGAGGAAAGAAAAATAAAGCCAGGAGGAAAGATGTCACCGTTGGAAACATTATATTTAGCTCTCTTCGTGTGGAAGCGGTAGATAGATCATCTGAAATATGGAGAGAAAATATGGTTTTCTGACACTGCTCGCTCTGGAAAAGGGTTTAGGGTTTTTATATATAGTTTGTGGTATACCAGAAGAATTGTTGGGAACTTTTTTTTTTTTTACAAAGCATATTCTTTCAAAAAAATTATAAAAAGTAAAATGTTTTAGAATGTTAGGTTAATTATCATGAAAAATGAACATAACAAATAATGACATAAAGAATATCTGAATGTAGTACATAAATTTTTTTGCCTCGATGGTTTTATGTACTTGTATATCACTAAAATTTTGTAATATTAAAAAAAATATATAGAGAGAGAAATATTTCATTAAAAGACAATGCTTCAGAACGCTAGTTTAATTATAATGAAAAATGAATATAACAAATGATGGCAAAAGTAAATCTGAATGTAGTACATAAATGTTTTCACCTCAGTGCTTTCTATATACTTATATATTGCTATAAATTTGTAATATTTTTAAAAAATATAGAAATATTTCATTAAAAGGTAATACTTCAGAGCGTTAGTTTAATTATCATGAAAAATGAACATGACAAATAATGGCAAAAAGAATACCTGAATGTAGTACATAACTTTTTTTTTATCTTAATGCTTTTTACATACTTGTATATCGCTATAAATTTGTAATATAAAAAAAAAAATAGAGAAATATTTCATTAAAAGGTAATACTTCAGAGCGTTAGTTAAATTATCATGAAAAATGAACATGACAAATAATGACAAAAGGAATATTTGAATGTAGTACATAAAATTTTTTACCTCGATATATATATATTTTTACCTCGTTTTATATACTTGTACATCGCTATAATTTTGTTTAAAAAAAAAAAAATTCATTAAAGTAAAATGTTTTAGAATGTTAGCTTAATTATCATGAAAAAGGAACATAACACATAATGACAAAAAGAATATCTGAATGTAGTACATAAATTATTTTTACCTCAATGGTTTTTTACATACTTGTATACCACTATAATTTTGTAATATTTTAGAAAATATAGAAATATTTCATTAAAAGATAATACTTCAAGGCGTTAGTTTAATAATCACGAAAAATGAGCATAACGAATAATGGCAAGAAGCATATCTGAATGTAGTACATAAAATTTTTTAACTGAATAGTTTTTATATACTTGTATATCACTGTGATTTTGTAATCTTTAAAAAATATATAGAAATATTTCATTAAAAGATACTTCAGAGCGTTGGTTTTTCATGAAAAATGAATATAAAAAATAACGTAAAAATAATATTTGAATGCAGTACATAAAATATTTTACCTCAATTGTTTTTATATGCTTCTATATCACTATAATTTTGTAATATTTAAGAAATATATAGAAATATTTCATTAAAAGATACTTCAGAGCGTTAGTGTAACTATCATGAAAAATGAGCATAACAAATAAGGGCAAAAAGAATATCTGAATATAGTACATAATTTTTTTTACCTCAATGATTTTTATATACTTGTACATCACTACAATTTTGTAATATTAAAAATATAGAAATATTTCATTAAAAGATAATGTTTCAGAGCGTTAGTTTAATTATCATGAAAAATGAACATAACAAATAATGGCAAAAAATGTATCTTAATGTAGTACATAAATTTTTTCACCTCGATGCTTTTTATATACTTATATATCGCTATAAATTTGTAATATTTAAAAATATATATATAGAAATATTTCATTAAAAGGTAATACTTCAGAGCGTTAGTTTATCATGAAAAATGAACATAACAAATGACAAAAAGAATATCAATGCAGTGCATAAACTTTTTGTACGGGGGTGCCGTATAAAAATTTAATTTTTGTATTTCTTCAAATATACTACAGAATTTAATGAAATCAAAATTTTCAGGGTATCTTTTTTTACGTAACTTTATAATTTATATGTTTATGATCCATCCATATTTAAGGAATAAAAGCCGAAGTCAATGTTTTTGGGACACCCTGTATATCGCTTGTATATATCGCTATAAATTTGTAATATTTAAAAAAATATAGAAATATTTCATTAAAAGATAATACTACAAGACGCTAAACGGACACAAGCTGTCTTCAATTTTTATTAAAAGCCTTTTAATTCTTGAACGTAAATTTTACAATTTTTTTTTTTAAAGTAAAACATTTCAGCAATAAATATGCTTAGCAACTGAATATCCAAGTGTTATGCACAAATTGCACCATACCTTAATTTCCGAAACTTTTGCTTTCGTATGCGTGCTTTTGAAGATAATAAATAAGAGAAAAAAAAAAAACCTATAATCACCCCCCCGCAACTTTTGAACAATAAATCCGCAAAAAAAATAATAAAAATAAAAAGTAGGATAGGAAATATATTCTCGCCTTTAATGAAGGGTTTTATAAAATAACTTATATTCTTATTTGACGTCGTTTTTTCTACCCACGTCTTTATGAGCAGCTGTTTTTTTTTTATATATAAGAAACATAACTGTTTTTGTGCGGAACTAGTGACAATTCATCTAAATCCAAAGGAAAATATTGTAGCGATTCATTGCCGTTTAAACTGTTATGGATTTAGTACTTGATAGTTTGTGGTACAATAAAAGAATAGCTTTAAAAAAGAAAAAAAAAGAACTTTAAGGGGTCTTATACCATTAAAATCTCAGTCGCCATTGCAAAAGTGATGTAATTTCAAGTTTTCACAACTTTCTAAATGCTTTTTGAAATCACGTAAATCTGTGTAATATATTAAAGTCATATTTAAGGCTTTATAAAATGTAAAATTAAATTATAACATAAAATAAAATACAGCTTAGTTAAGGGGGTCCTTGACACATTTTAAAATAATTTTTATTTATTGAGTTAAAATTTTGAAATTTTTTTTGTGATGGTTAACCATATCATTTGTAAACAAAGTCACATGATAAAATTTCTCATAATTAAAAAAAAATTAATTTTTTTTTTAAAAAGGGGTAATTTAAGATCGCTATAACTCGAAATATTATTTGCAGAATTTCAATTTTTTTTTAAATTTAAATAAACAGAAATATATGTTTTAACTTTGAGTCAGCATTTAAAAAAATATTAATTTAAATAAAAATTAAAAATATTTAAAGTTAAAATTTTTCAAAAAAATATGTAACAAAAAAAAAATCATTTTCAAAAGGAAATATTTTTTTTTTTCAAATTTGCTGAATGAAAATTGGAGTAAAATAATTGAAAAAGACATGTTCCAAGTTAGAACCATCTATCTTTAACGGTTCTTGATAACAATTTAAATACGAGAAATGGTGAAAAAATCCACCATGAAGAAAAACGCATTTTCACAAGAAGTCATTTGCATGACAGCCGTTGCTTTGAAAACAAACCAAAACGAACAAAAATTAATATTTCCTGTTTCAATTAAGATAGAAACATGACTTGAGCGTCATTTTAAACAGAAAAAGACAGATAAATTTTTAATACAGCAAAATGTTTTTAGAAAATTTGAAGACTTTTGTGTCCCGTACCCCCTTAATATTTCAAAATATTTTCATATGGTATGTCACAATCCGCACGATAACTTAGAATAGATATATAAACATAAAACTTAAGTTAAAACAAGCTCTAACCTATATTTTATAGAATGAATTAATATTATTGAGATAAGTATTTTCATTATTTATTTTTTTTTCCTATTTTTCAAATTCAATTGAATTTTTAAAATAGTTTCTGTCAAAGAATTTATATATATCATTAATTCATTCTATGAAATATAGTTTAAAGTTAATTTTAAGACGAGTTTTATGTTTATATCTATTCCAAGTTATGCGGAATGTGGCGTAGCATGTGAAAAAATGTTGCAATATTAATTGAACTGTATCTTTTATTATATTATAAGTGTTTATTTTTATGTTCTACAAAGCCACAAATAATGCTTAAATAGATTACAAAGTTTAACGTAATTTCAATCAGTATTTAAAAAGTTATGAGAACTCGAAACCACATCACTTTTGCATAGGCGACGGAGATTTTAAAAGGTAAGAGACCCCTTAAACCATGATGTGCATCTGTGTAAAAATTCGCGTTTTATGAACAACTTAAAATCATACGTTAAGCATAGATTATGAAACACTTTCTATGCACATTCAGAATTCTATAATAAAACTTCACAGTTTAATAAGGTGAAAAAAGATGTCTAAATAAACAAAGTTCAACTAGGTGAAGAGGCCTACTCAAGGGCTAGAGCTCTACTAGCCCCACCCATCGACGCACATTAGACATCTTCCACCTTATATTCAGGCAAAGTTTCACAAAGTCTGTTGTACAGATTTATGATGTCAAAAATCATATATTAATATAATCTCCCCTTTCCTTTATTAAATCATAAATTTTTCCCTTTTTCATTTTATTTTACCTTCCAACTCCATTTAAATCATTAAAGGATATCTTAATAAACCTTTAGCATAACCGCTTTTATTTAAATACAGTCCCTATATTTAAAATTCGCAATAGTCATAAAATCCCTCCGAAGTTAACCGTTATAGAACCAGATGGCAAGTTTTGATTTCGATTAATTTTATCTGAACTTTTTCATGACCATATAGGGTTATCGATAATTGGCCGCTTTATCTGGGCCGTTTGCAAGCTAAGCAAAAGGTATAATTATATCCTTATTTGGTTCGCAAGTCTGCGATCGAAATTCCAAAGTTATCTTCACGAGCCCCCTTGTATAGTCTGAAATGAATGGATTTTGAAATGAATTCAAGGATAAAGGCGATAACCTGCCGATTTTTATATGAAGATCTTCCTATCAGAAAAATGTTATCGAGAATTTGTAGCCTTTTGGCGAATTATTTGGCGAGAATGTAATTAAGGCGGAACATGCAATGTATCTCACACTCGTTCTTTTGCTTCCGCCTCTGAAAGATATATTCTCCGCTTCCTCACCTCGAATAAACATTACTGCTTTTTAAGAACCTGACACGGCTTATTCATCTATAACAAAATGCTGCCAACGCAATACTCTACATGGATTAACAACAACTTTATAAGATTATTTACAGTTATTTTCTTCATAGGAGAATAAGTCCATAGTCTGTGGAAGTTATAATGAAAAATTTACATATTAATGAAACTATCGGAACATTTAGTCAATTGGCAGCAAGACATTTTTAAATATATATTGATTATGTCATTTAGTCTAACACAATCTATAATTTTTTGAAGTAGGTTTGGCTTCTTCAAGACTAAGGAAAACCATGATGATGATAATGATGTTGACTGTGCCTTTCTAAGGTGAAAAGTGTGAAGTTAAGGTACAATTTAGGATATAATGCACACTGTAACAAAACGGAATAAAATACGGAAATACTACTGGCAATCGAGACGCCAGTACTATTTCCGTATTTTAACGGAACTTTTTCCCGGTAAATTACAGAAAAACATCCGGTTTCTTTTTTGGAATTTACGGGGGAAAACTTCCGTTAAAATACGGAAATAGTACTGGCGTCTTGATTGCCAGTAGTATTTCCGTATTTTAGTCCCGCCCCCTTTTTTTTTACAGTGCAGTGAATTCCTATTTGGCCACAGGTGCAGTTCGGAGAGAAGGCCTTATTAAAATTGTAGAGGTATGACGGGAATGGCCTGTGGTTTGTTGCGAATACATAGATATTTCTATGGTGTAGTAATAGCTTATTAGATACATTTGGAAGAAGGCTGTATGTATAGCGCCCCCTTTGGGCATAATTCCATTCTTCTTGCCAGTATTGAAGTAAAGATATATTTAGTTGTTTTTTAAGATATGAGGATGGATATGGAAAAAAAGTTAACGTCTATAGCTGCTGATGTGGAGGCAAGCGCTGCCTCGTTAGCTAGTTTGTCAGCAATCTCATTCCCAGTTACTCCAGAGAGTCCACGAGCACACTGGAAATAGAAAGTCTTGAAGAAATTCTGCAGAGCTTGTATTATAGTTTGAACTAGATAGTTAGAGGTAAATATATTTTCCAGCGCCTGTAGACTTGAATAGCTATCGGGGTGGATTGTGATGCTCTTGTGATTCGAGTTCTCTAACAATTGGATGGCTTACTCGATCGCCAGAAGTTCTGCCTGAAAGATGGAGTTTGTCTAAATAAACAATTTGAAAAACGCATAACAAATTTGAAATCGCAATTTCATCAATCCCCATCAAAAGTCGAAATAAAAATCAATTTTTTGCGCAGTCCTGTATATGAACTATAGATTTATCATACAACACATAGTATGCTAAGATTTATTTAAATTAGAAAACGCATAACGCAGTTGAAAATTCACCTTCAGCAATCTCCATCAATAAACGGAAATGTACTTTAGATGTTTTGTGTAGCCCTGTATGTGATGTGTGGAATTTATACACACTAAGAAATATTAAAAAAAAAAAAAAATTAACCACACAAGAAAACTCACTTCCAGCAGTTATTGTTCATAGAAAGTACTGTACCCGAATTATTTTCTGTGTCCCTGTATATGAATGATGAACGCTTGCACATCATATATAGTAATTATAGTAAATATCTTGTGGTGCACCTAAGAAGTATATATCAATTCCGATATGTTTGAAAGTGCGTAACATGAACAAAATACGCCTTAAACAATTTTCCCGGAAGACCGTAATGTAATGGAATTGTTTTGAGTGTCCCTGTACATGAACGATAGATGCTATCCATACTGTATCGTATAGTAGGCATCTTTTAGTATACTCCAGCGATATATATAAATGTCAATGAGTTTGAAATTGTGAAACATTATTAAAAATCACCACAAACGATTTTTCCTCATAGGCCGTAATGTAACGGAATTCTTTTGAATGTTAATGTGAAGGAACTGTAGCTGCAACAAGCTTCATTTTCAATACCGAACATGTCATAGTGAATGTCAATAACAAAAGTCTTGCCATATTATAAATATTTATTGTGCTCAAACTATTATAATTAGACATATATTTGTTTGGATACATTGTAAGTACGGTTGTAAATTTTTTTATAAGGCCACGTACCTCAGTAAATTTTAACGTGTGCCCACTTAGTAGCTCGGAGAATGTCTGAGCGGTATTCTAGTTCCTGCCAAGTGTTTAACCCTTTCCGGCAGTGGCAACTTTTGTTGTAAAATGATGAAATGATTGAGTCAAACCGGAATTTACAAACGACTTTTTTAGAAGTTAAAAACATGCTATTTTAAATGTTCATTGTAAAAGCAAAATTTTACAAAAATATTCTTGGTGCCGTTCGTAAGTTTGGAATTAAAATTAGGTATTCCAACCTGGGCACACTGCGTCGGAAAGGGTTAACATGTCTTCTGTTAGTCACGCAGCAGCTTGTATCCTAGTCTTCAGTTCTTCGACGTCAGGAATTGGTGTGGCAAAGATATATCCCCTAAAGAAAAAATCCAGAGGAGTAATATCTGAAGAGCGCGGAGGCCAGGGTGTTGCTCGATCTCTTCTGATCCACCGATCCGGAAATGTTTCGTTTTGGAAATTACTAGGGTGTTCAAATGAAAGTGATTCGAAGCGTCGCATGCGAACAATTTTCAGTGTATTTTCGTGAAACAAACGCGACAGTGAAGGTGTATGTACCACGGGTGCGAAAGCGCCAGCAGATTTGTGATAACTTCATTCGTAAGACGTGGCATTCAGTTAAAAATGGCTGGTGCGGATGCAACTGCGTCCAAAACGGATCAGCGAGCTGCAATTAAGTTTTTAACACTGGAAGGGTGTAAGCCGGTAAACATTCATCACAGAATGCTGGCTGTGTACGGCGACACGTGTGTGTCAAAGCGCACGGTGACTTGGTGGGCGAGAATGTTTAGCGACGGTCGACAGCTGACAACGGATTTGCCGCGGCCCGGTGAGGCGCACAAAGTTGTGACCTCGTCACAGTGGGCTTTCGCACACACGTGTCACCGTACACAGCCAGTATTCTGTGATGAATATTCACTGGCTTACACTCTTCCTGTGTTAAAAACTTACAGCTCGCTGATCCGTTTTGGACGCAGTTGCATCCACACCAGCCATTTTTAACTGAATGCTACGTTCTTAGAATGAAGTTATCACAAATCTGCTTGCGCACGCGTGTACATACACATTCACTGTCGCGTTTGTTTCACGAAAGTACACTGAAAACTGTTTGCATGCGACGCTTCGAATCACTTTCGTTTGAACACGCCTTATACGTACTAAGGAACCCCACAACCCCAGTGTGGGGTGTCCATCTTACTATAAAATTATCCAACAAATGGTTAATTTGTAATAAATTATTATAATCGGGGTAAGACTTTTGGTTCACCCTGTATATCAATTTCATGGCGATCGGACTATATTTACGCAGGTTAGAGCACGGACAAACGGCAGACAGACAGACAAACCGAAGTCATAAACACTTTTCAACTATGTTGGAAAGTGTTAAAAAACCTCACAAGTTAAAATAATTTACCGACAGTAAACTTTGTGGGGGAAATTATGATAAAACATTTGTAAATTTGTGAAGAATCTTTTGCTGGAATACTCGTGCGTAATAACATAACTTTTTGACAATTTAGGGTGAGGCCATTTGCATATCAGTAATAATCTGATGATAATAATAATAATAATAAAAAACAGAAAAAAATTACCGTATCTAAATTTGCTTAACCATTTTACTGTTTTATGGAACGCATCTTATAAAAGTACAGAACGCTTAAAATAAAGAATATTTTTCTTTTCGGGTAATTCGAAAAAAAAAACAATATTACGGAAGGACTCTTGCTATTTTTTATGTATTTTTAGGTGCGTTCGTAGCACCTATAGTCGTCGATCGGTCCGTCTGTCTGTCTGTCCGTCCGTCCGCATATAACAGAGCAAAAACTACCCAACCGAATGGTCTGAAATTTTAAATACATAATTGTTGTAAATTTTTGTCGAGACATTTCAAATTTTATGAAAATCAGAAGTATATTTAATGAGAGGGACAGTCAAAAGTTTTCCGTTACATGACGGCCAATAGGAAAAAATATTTCAAGTGCATTTTAATGATGTTACAGCCTTTCGAACAGCATGAAATGGATATGTACTTATTGAAGTGCACTAAAATATACATTCGGTACAATATGCGGTGCAAACAATATTTATAAAACTAGTTATAGTACGACGAATGCACCTCATTATAGCCACGTTTGACGTGCACTTTCCAGCTTGTTATGTAAGGTTTTCAGAACTCTTCAATGGGACCAGAAGTGGAACAATTTCATAGGATTGTGATTGTCTTACCTTACCAAAAAAAAAAAAAAAATCCCTTTCTTTTCGAAGTCCAGCTTTTACATCGTAAAAATCCTTAGGCAATTTGATTTCAGAATAATTGTCACCCCTGCTAATAGACTTACTCTCTCCAAACCGAAAGATCCTATTGAGATATCCAATTCCTGGGGTATCTATAGTATGAGTTGTCAACGTGGTCTTTCTTATATTGGACAAAAAAAGCGCAGTTCAAAGTTTCGAATTAAAGAGCACAAGTAATATGTTCAGAAAGAGGAAATTAACAAATCTGCCATTGCTAAATATTTCTGGAAAATTAATCTCATTTTTAACTTTAGCCCCCCAAAGATTACCTCAAAACTCACTTCCATTCATGAACTTGACTTTCTTGAAGCATTCCATATTTATAAAAATCTTAGAAATATTGTTAATTGGGATTTTGCTATTCCTCCGTTGTCAGATTGCTGGAAAAATTATATAAAAACCTCTTGTTCATAAATTCCACTTGCATGTTTTCACATTACATTTATTATATCTTATTGGCTGTTTTCTAAACTTTCCTGAAATTCTACTGGCCAATAAACTTGATCCATGAATCCGCTTACATGGCCCGTTTTCTAAAATTCCCTATCGTAATTCTATTGGCTAATAAACTTTATCTTTGAATCCACTTTTCTTAAATTGGATGTTTCCTAAAATTTCCTGTAATTTTATTGGCTAATAAATTTTATCATTGAATCCGCTTCCCCTACATTTGTTTCAGCAATTTTCTTTTCTGAGAAATCATATTTTGACGGTACGCTATGGCTTCCGAAACTAGTTTGCAACAAGAAATAAAGTATTTTGGTGCTTTAAAAAAACGTTTTTTATTTATATTGTGATTATCTATTTATGGTCGAAGTTATGTTCCAATATTCATCAAATCGATAAACTTTTTAATAATTTTCTACAAAAATAATCACAGAAAAGGCCAAACCTTTTTATAATGACCTCCACCTAAAACATGTATCATTTTCTATAAAATAAGTTTTGAAAATGTATTTATCGCAATCAAAATTCCAAACCACAAAACATGAATAATGATGCACGCACGAGAAAACTTCATAAATTGTTTAGTCAATTAAGCCTTTTCATCTCACCGCTCTGTTGCCACCACACCATGAGAAAAAAATATAAAATGAAAATCGTCTGAAACATCTTTTAATAAAGAATCTATTGGTTGTGCACTTCCAGAGCCGCAAAATATCCCCATCATTTATTTCTAAATGATTCTCAGAGTAAGGGATGAAAGACACCCAACCGAGAGTTGTCTTTCGTTGCTTATATGCACTTGCTCTCCGCAAAAAGAATAAAAAAGGACCACAAAGATTTTTGCAGCCAAGTAAGTCAATTTATTTCCTGTTTTAAATGCAGTGAATAATGAACAGCAAAGTACATCCTTAGAGTTACGAAGAAAAGAAAAGATTGGAGAAATGCCAGGAGATACATATCTCCAGCGAACTTTGTTTCGGTGAAATTCAAATTAATTTCCGGAATGTTAATACGAACATCAGTTGAAACTAAAAAGTTTAAAAACTTGCATGTCATCCAGATTTGAAACTGCAAGTAATCCTGTCTGAAATAAGTGTTTTGTTCTTTCTCTTAAATTACGTATGATTTTAACAGAAAGCCTACTTTATTAGCCTTACTTTCGACTACAGATGGACCGAAAATTCGTCTTCGTTTTCAGGTCAAAATCAGAGTATCGCCGAACATTCGTTTTCGGCGAAAATGTTGCCGAACCTAAACTCAATCGAAACTATCTGTATTTCAAGAATCTCGTTTTTTCCTTCTGAAATTTTCAACATTACTCATTGATTTGAGCTGCATCGGTTGAAATGACACTTTTTAGGTGCGTTCGTAATTATATAAATACGTAGCACCTATAGTCGTCGTTCAGTCCGTCTGTCCGTCCGTCCGCATATAACAGAGCAAAAACTACCCAACCGAATGGTCTGAAATTTTAAATATATGATTGTTGCAAAACTTTGTCGAGCCATTTCAAATTTTATGAAAATCGGATGTATAGTTTAATTACAGGGACAATCAAAAGTTTTTCTTTACATTACGGCCAATGGGAAAAATTATTGCAAGTGAAATCTAATGATGTTACAGCCTTCCGAAAGGTCTGAAATTTTAAATATATAATTGTTGCAAAATTTTGTCGAGCCATTTCAAATTTTATGAAAATCGGATGTATAGTTTAATTACAGGGACAGTCAAGATTTTTCCATTTCATTACGGGGAATGGGAAAAAAATTATTGCAGTGCATTTTAATGATGTTACAGACTATGCACTTATGAAGTGCAAAAAAATATACATTCAGTAGAATATGGGGTGCAAAAAATAATTATAAAACTAGCTATAGTACGAACGCACCTCATTTGCCACGTTTGACGAGCAATTTCTAACTTTTTATTTATTGCTGTGAACTTCACTATTTATAATTATCAGTCATGACTGACTCGGGACGCGAGTGCAAATTATAAAGCAAGAAACTCAAATATGAATAAACTTTGAAGACTTTTTTCACGTTCTTATTAAAAGCTGCGGACTTAACAGTAATAGAAAATGTTTAGTTTGAAACAATAGAAGTGTTTCGAATACGCTTTGAGAAAGTTCTAGTATAACCGATGATCATTTACAAAAATCGTTATAAAAGATACATCGAGGTATGTATGCCTAAAACATTTTTTAATTAGATGAAATTCATATAATTAGAAAATCATTCTGCGTCGTTGACTAATTAATATTTTATTTTATTATATGAAAATAAAAAAAAGTTTTGGTCGAAGGCACTGAGAGCCAACAAGGACCACACGTGTATAGTTAAACGTATAATTAATTAATAATTATGTGTTAATTACTTTTAAAACAATTTTTGGATATTTTTGTTTTCAGCCGAAAATAGGAAGAGTACCGAAACTTAGTTTTGGTCGATCCTTACTTTCGGCTACGCAAGAGTAAGTGGTATTTAAACAGTTTATGAAATTTGGTTGTAATTTATATGGAAAGAAGATAAATATTTGTGTGCATTACATCTGAATTTTTTTGTAACTTTGAATTTTTTTTCTAATCGCTCCCCCCCCCCCCCCCAAATAATATAAACCCAACATTTTTATAGCAGTTTTCGCGGGAAATACAAACAATCGGAAACATGTCCTGTCATCTATGGAAAAAAAAGGGGGGGGGAAATCGCACCGATCACCCGACCCCCCCCCCCCCCCCAAAAAAAAAAATCTCTGAAAAACGCAATTTTCGCCAAAGGATCACGAAAAAAACGCGAATTTCGTCAAAGGACCAAGAAAAAACGTGGATTTTGTCACAAAATCGCGGAAAAGTCGCGAATTTCGCCACAGAATCGAGGATAAAACGCTAATTTCGTTAAGGGATCGTACAAAAACGCGAAATTCGCCAAAGGATCACGAAATAAAGGCGAATTTTGTCAAAGGACCGCGATAAAAGCGAATTTTGTCACAGGATCGCGGAAAAAACAGCAATTTTGTCACAGGATCGCGGAAAAATCGCAAATTTTGCCACAGGATCGCGGATAAAACACTAATTTCGCCAAAGGATTGTAAAAAAAAACGCGAATTTCGGCAAAGGATCACGAAAAAACGCGAATTTCGTCAAAGGATAGCAGGAAAACGGGAATTTCGTCAAAAGGATTGCGAAAAAACACGAATTTCGTCAAAGAATTGGTTAAAAACGGGAAAAAACGCAATTTTTTTGCCAAAGACCGGTAAAAAGCACGAATTTCGTCAAAGGATCACGAAATAAACGCGAATTTCGTCAAAGGATCTCGGAAAAACGTGCATTTTGCTACAGGATCACTGAAGAAACGCGAATTTCGTCAGAGGATCGCGGAAAAACGTTAATTTTGTCACAGGATCTCGGAAAAAAATCTAATTTCGTCCAAGGATAGCAGAAAAAGATTTTTTTGATAAAGGATCGCGGGAAAAAATGCGAATTTTGCCAAAGAATACCGAAAAAACGAATTCCATCAAAGGATCGCGAAAAAACGCGAATTTCGTCAAATACTTGTGAAACAATATGAATTTCGTCACAGGCTCGCGGAAAAAGCGCGAATTTTGCCACAGGATCGCCGATAAAACACAAATTTCGTCAAAGGATCGTACATAAACGCCAATTTCGCCAAAGGACGATGAAATAAAAGCGAATTTCGTCAAGGGATCGCGAAAAAACGGGCATTTCATCACAAGATCGCAAAAAAACGCAAATTTTGTCAAAGGATCGCGGAAAAAACGGGAATTTCGTCAAAGTATTGGTTAAAAACGCGAATTTCTTCAAAGAAGTGGTTAAAAACGCGAAAAAACACAAATTTCGCCAAAGGCTGCGAAAAATCTCTTAATTAGAGCCGGTAGAGGTCCCCCCTTCCCCGTCTGTTGTAGCCTTTCAAAAAATATGCTGCGATTTTCAGTATTTTTTTTACTCAGATTATATGTCACTCGGAATCGCCCTCCCCTTCAAAAAAAAAAAAAAAAAAAAAAAAAAAAACGATTCTCCTGATCCGTCACTGCTTTAACGAAGTGTACAAAATCTGTCTGAACTGGTTCATAAAATAAATATGAAGAAGCAGGAACTTTCTCAATTTCTAGTATTTTGTCGTTCGGAAAGTCGTGCCCGTTTGGTAAAACCAATTCGTATCGGAAAATTCTGCCCGGTAATAATTAGACATCGAAATCAATGTCTAATAATTAAATGATAGAATTTTCCGGTACGAATTGATTTTCCCAAACGGACACGACTTTCCGTACGACCCAATATATATAAATATTATTTAATACTATCTACTATTAATACTATTAACTGGTACTTACTTAATTATATTACATTGTTTATTACCATATTATCCATATTTAACACTTATATCTATTTATATCGAGCTTTACAATAATAACTTCATTGCTTGTTAATTTAATTCTTTGAATTACTTGTTAAGTGATTTTTGCTGTTTTAGTTTTTTTTTTAAATTTCACGCTAGATAGCAGCACTAACACGATATTATTCTTCTCTGTCTTCCAAAATTTCAAACATCACTTGAAGCTATGGCATGGTTTGGTTTTTGGTACACTTTTTAAAAATCTTTCTTAATCATTTGCAATTTTCTGCTCTGGTGAGTTTTGTTATAGTTATTTTTTTAAAGTCTTTATGTATTACATAGGATCATAATTTATATTTTGGATTTCTTGCTATGTTATAAGAAGCTAAATGTTGTCATTCTTAGGCCTAATGCCGACGGCAGTCGATGAAATAACATACCTTTACTATGCATTATGCTTATGTAGCTCTTCTTAAGATTCCATAAGTTTTTAAAAAAAAGTTTTTTTTTTTGCATTTCTAATTTCCAGTGTTCATCTTTTGAATTATCTTTCCATTTTATTTTTACAGTTGCGATTCCATTTTAATGGTTTAATTTTTATATTATTTTTTCCATTGAGTATCACACGTGTGATTTTCATTTTTTTTTTTATTATTGGAATATAGATGTGATTTTGCTTATCTTTTAATTTGCTTTTAAATTTTGTATCACAATTGATAGGGCAATTTGGGTGAAGTACGTAATGTTACGGCATGTTTCACTCAAATAAAAATCAATTGTCTTACTTACTTTTCTTATATTGTGGGATATTGCTGTTCTCATTTAAATCATTCAGTTAAAAGAAAAAACAACTACAAGGTCACAAAGGGGAAAATAGAATACTCCTTCTCAATACATTTCAAGTAAACAAAGCAGAAAAGTATTAACGAATCTGGTGTTCAAAAGGAAAAATGTAAGCACCCGTAATAACCCTGCATATATAAAATACATGCTAGATCTTCGCTGACCCCTGAAAACTGTTCTCAAATGCTCTGCTTAACAAGTGCAAAACGTTTTGACACATTTACAAATTCGTTTTTTAACGGAAAGATATAAAATTGGAAGTCCAGACTATGGAAGCGATTTTGGAATCGAACTGTGTTTTCCGTTTTTTCGTAAATAAATTACCTTTTGAGTTATAAGCGATTTTGAACACGTGACAAACACGTTTTTCACCCTTTCTTGAGTGGTTATTATTCTTTCGCGCGGAAATTCGGTTCAAAACGCCCATTTTGACACTATATTCTGAAAGATCTATTGCGTTTGCAAAAAAGCGAAAAAAAAAAACCAGTTCGATTACATAGTTTGTGAACAATAACACCTGCTAGTTTCATGCATTTCCGAACAAAAATAAATTAAAACTTATGTTATAAAGTTGCGCTTTTGGATTTGAGAACAGCCTTAAACATTCGTCGATTATTCATTGGTCTCCTCTAGACTACACAGTTTAAGAACCGCTGCATTAGAGTGACCCACTCTCCAAAATGTTATATACGTTCTATTACCTAATTGATATGCTATAAAACCAAAGCGATATAAGTAAGCGTACAATGTCAATCTGGAATCTGGAGTATATTGACACAGCTGCACCATCTGGTGGACGGGGTGAATAATGCAAATACGCCGATTTTCAGTATGACGTCATATATGACAGAATATCTAATCTACTATCTGCGCTTTTCTTGCGCATATTTTCTGAATCTTTACTCACTTATGGAAGATGAATCTTGTTTACCTGATTTATTGCAAAATATTTTTATTACAGTTTGTTTTGATAAAATTATGTACATTTAAAAAAAAAAAAATAGTCGCAAATATCATTTTAATGTCGGGAGAAAAGAACTAATGCTACGAAAGCATTACTGCCTTTTGCCCTTAAACTAAAATGACATTGCGACTTTTTCTTAAATACACATGTTTTTATCAAACAAGCTGTAACAAAAATATTTTGCAATAAATCTGGCAAACAAGATTCATCTTCTGTGAGTAAGTAGCAATCTGAAATTTGTAACTGAATTTTTAACAGGGAGTTTCTAAATGGCTTTGTCTGTTTCAAAGAAAAAAAAAACAATCTGGCGATTTTAGAAAAATTATTGAAGTTATTGCCTTGACTCGCAAAATATTTAAACAAATAAATGAACAACACTTGCTCCTTTAATAGTACAACATTTAATGCAAGCATTTTAAATTAAAGGGATTTCGAATATAAAATGAAAAATTTTAAGTTAAATGGATGAAATATTTGTAAGTTAAATAAGATGAATGCAATGCGATTAAGAGAATAATGGAAACACTTGATAAGCGAACAGAAGGACTTAAAATTGAATATTTTATTTATAATTAAATTCTATACATATTCTAAACATTCATAAATGCTGTATTCTCATCGGGAATACAACCGTGTATATCATTTTTTATAACTTTAGCACATCAAGAATTGAGTAAAAAAGAAGACTATAAAATTCAATCTTTATACATTAACTACGTACTAATTTTTATGCGTCATTTTTCATTTCATTAAAAGAAAATAATTAAAATCGAGCGTATTTAAATCAACAACATTTGATAATATGTGTGTATTAAGTAATATTTTATATTTTTTAATAAATTAAAGTTAAAATACGTAACTAACTTGTTTTACTCTTTGGAAAAGGACAGATATGAATTCCTTAAGAAAAAGAATTTCCTTACAATTTCGAAAACTACAGTTACTCGACGACCAATATTTTGCCATTTTAACAAATAATATTAATTCTAAAAAGAACTGTTTTTATTTAAATAATTAACTATAATAAATAAGTTGAAAAACACGAATAAAAATTAATAGAATGTTCTGTTACTGTCAGAATATAAATGCTACAAACAAATGAAAGCACGACGTTTGCGCTTGCGCAGTTATTTCATAGATGTGCAATTAATAGATTATCCATAAAGAAGAAAACAGTTAGGCATCTTTCTGTAGTTCACCCCGTCCGCTACGTGGCGTGCGACCTTGATTGATGTGACCTCGCCTTTAATCTTGCGGTTATCTCTCCCATTTAAGATAGGACGGTTACTTATATCGCTTTGCTATAAAACCGTTAAGATGCTACTCCAGTCAAGTGAAAAGACCCGTTCGCTAATGCTAATCCTTTGGAAGAAATTTATAAAGATATCTCAGTTGCATTTTAATATTTTTAAATGATTTTTTTTGCATTGGATAGCTGAGATCAATCTGCACAAAGGCCGTTTTTTACTTTTTCGATTTTGATTACAGATATTTTTTATAAAGACACTTTCATTTTCGGAGCCGGTTTCGAAACTGAAAACATCCTCATAAATAAAATCCGCAATAGAAATCGAAAAAGTAAAAAACGGCATTTGTACAGATCGATCTCAGCTATGCAATGAAAAAAAAAAAAAAAAAAAAATCATTTAAAAGTATTGAAATGCAACCGAGATATCTTTATAAATTTCTTCCATAGGATTAGCATTAACGAACGGGTCTTTTCACTTGACTGAAGTAGCCTCTTAAGGGGACTGGTCTCTCAACTTTGGAATTCTCCTGCGTAATGTTAAGTCTATGGATTTTTGATGTATTCGTATATTTAATTATTCGTATATGATGTATTCGTATATCTTCTCGGGAAATTCATATTTTTAACATATTTTTTCTGTGTATTCTTTTTAAAGGATGTCTCTTTTTTTCTTAGTTTTCAAAATATTTCTAAAATCGATGCTGAATTTAATGTTTTATGTGTTAAAAGTGGACGAACTGTGAGTAAGATTTTAACACTTCCTATAAAATTAAGTCTATACTTTAGAAATATTTTGAGAACTAAGAAAAAAAAGAGACATCTTTTAGGAAGCGTACACAAAAAATAAAAGTTTAAAATATTAATTTCCCGAGGAGATATTTTAAACAGACGAACGCATCAAATCCCTATAGACTTTACATTAATGAGGGGAAATCGGAAGATGAGTAACCAGCCCCAGTGTTCTCGCTGATTTTTGACCAACAGTAGCGATTTGGCGAATAAGAAATAAAAAAACAATAGCCAAATGAACAGAAATGTTAGCAAAATAGATTCGGCTTGAAATACTGAAAAATCTAGATTTGATTCTTTATTGTATCCTTTTTTTCAGTATGTTCTAAAATAACCTAAGTTTTTGTAATTGCTTATACAATAGAAATTCGAATTTCCGCTACAGAACTATTAAAAATAAGTACATTTTAAATGTCTCCTAAATGTGTAGATGTTCCGGACATTCTTTTAGCTGTCTAAATAAAAATTAAATACAGCAGTCTTTGATTTACCGTTGTGAAAAAACATTACTAATACTATACAAACTATACACACTAAAAATGTGTATGGGATTTCGGCTCTTAACCGATTGAAAAAATCTGACCGGCCAATAATACTTTGCATACATTTAATAAATAGTAATGGTCCAGATGGGTGACAAAATAATATGAACACCCATGAAAAAGGTATGGTCATTTCAAAGGACCAGAACGCGCATGTCACTTTGCGCTCAATTCTGCCACCTCACCTAGTGGTTATGAAAGGTAAGGTATCAGTCGCTCAACATCAGCCATAGGTATTGCATGCGCTTACCATGCGCTCTGGAAAACTCAGTATAATGACTGACTTGTCAGAGTTCGAAAAAGCCATGATTGTTGGAATACGGTGCGCTAGTTGCTTAGTGACGAAAACAGGCAATTATTTGAGGCGTGCAAGGAGTACTGTGTCAACCGTTATGACAGCGTACACGAAATGCGGTAAATTGTCGTCTGTGAAGTACAACAGTGGACGGAAAAGAAAGCTTTCTGAGAGGGATAAAAGAGTTGACCCCCATAGCGGTCAGAAAGCGAGGGCAATCTTTATCCCAGATAGCGTCGCATATAAATAGTCATCTCCAGAATCCATTTCAGCAAGAGCTGTCCAAAGGGAACTTCATGCTTCAAACATTTATGGGAGAGTTTCAATTCGTACGCCATTGGTGTCATAGGTGTTCGTATTAATCGTCGGCTAATTTCAACAACGCATTCCAGCAAAAATTTTCTCTATTTGGCGCTTAATGCGAGTAGTTTTGTTTGCGGTTTTACTGCCGCGACGCTGGAATACAGATAGTGATTAACTGACAATAGAGAAGTACCTATCGCATAATACTTTATGTGTCTTTGCCTGTTGTTAAACTAAATTGGTGTTGAGTCAGTATGTCTATAAATAGAGCAATGTAAATGGCACAGTGCGATTGAACATGTAAAGCGACATCAATCGTTCAGTAAAGCGCCTAAGAATCCCGACTGTATTAGCACACCAACACACACAAACTGAACAATCGAAATTTGGCGAATTTGACTGTTGGTTTACTCGCCAAATGAAGAATTTTCTCGCGATTTGGCGCAATGGCGAGTGGCAGCGAGAACTCTGACCAGCCCCTTAAGGGCTTGTGTGTTTGCACTTCAAGTTGTGGCAGTTTACAGAAAAAGTGAAAATAGACCTCATACCACCTGAGTTATTATTTTTCTTCTTGAATTTTATTATGCTACTTCCACATAATACTGACGTAGATTTTTTCATATTTTAGATGTGACGTCAGAACGTGTTAACCCACATCCCCCCCCCCCTGTTTTTGCGCTCCCTCACCTTGAAGTGTGACATAATTAATGGACGCAAGTCTCTTATAGTATGGAAGGAGCTTTAAGTGGATGGAGTCTTAGTTGCTTAACTTTTAAAAACAGTAGGAGTTCTCTTTCATTATTTTCCAAACTCTTTTCTCTCCCCCTTCTCCTATCTTAGTATTCTTAAAAGGATAAAAAGGATGACATGGGTAGAAAAACGTAGCCGAATGAAAAGATTTTTTTTTTTTTTTTTGAGAAGGTGCCGTTCATCTACATCCTATGATCTCGCAAAACAAAAAAAAGAAAAAAAAATCCAAGAAAAACGAGTGTGATTTATTTTTTATCCAAATTCAAGGGTGGTCATGAAAAAATACAATTTTCTTCATGAATACTGGAACATTTCCAGAAGAAATCCGATTTAACTTTTGTTTTTATAAGGTGGAATCTTACTCGAGTAATAATTCTTATAAAATAATATTTCAAAAAGGCAATACAAGGTGCAACAAAAGTCTTTTCACATCTTAGAAGTAAATAAAAACACACTTTGTGTTTTCAAAAATACAACTAAAATAACTGATTTTTATTATAAAAACATCGAATTTTTTTTTTCGAAACTAACAGTTGTAAACCTCACTTCCTCATAGAGATATGTGTTCAGACTTTAGTCATGTAGCCGGGGGGGGGGGGGGTCGGAGATCTGTAGCCACTTTAAAATTTTAGGCTATCTGAAATTTTACATTTGTCCATTAGTATTTTTTTCGAAGTTTTTTTAGCCCCTGATATGCTATTTCTTTCAGACAACAATTAAAGTGCCGTCACTAAACAAAAAAGTTACACGTAACCACTACTCATCCGTAAAACAAAGCAAGTGTATCATTGCACGGTTAAATACTGATAATCTACTGCAAATTTTTAAACTTTTAAACATCGCACATTTTCAATTTTTACGACCCCCTTATAGGAAAATACAAGTTGGAAATTGCACGTCAAACTTGGCAAATGAGGTGCGTTCGTACTGTAACTAGTTTTATAAATATTTTTTGCACCGCGTATTGTACTGAATCTATATTTTAGTGCACTTCATAAGTGCATATCAATTTCATTCTGTTCGAAAGACTGTAACATCAATAAAATGCACTTGAAATAATTTTTTCCATTGGCCGTAATGGAGCAGAAAACTTTTGTCTGTCCCTGTAATTAAACTATACGTCCGATTTTCATGACATTTGAAATGACTCCATAAAATTCTGCAACAATTATATATTTAAAATTTCAGACCATTTGGTTGGGTAGTTTTTGCTCTATTATATGCGGACAGACGAACCAAACGACGACTATAGGTGCTAGGTATTTATATCCCTTTAAGACCCGGTGTATTTGTAAACAAAGCTAGTGATGCCTGTAGAAAATGAAACATGGACTTCAACCGCTACCTATTGATAAAAAATGATACTTTACTCTATCTGCAAACCAGAACGATCGTTCGATTCGAGTTTTTATTATAAACGACTCAAAAGCAAACAATTAAATGAATGTCTAACCCGCACGATCGTGCGGGTTGGGTCTTAACGGGATAAAATTACGAACGCACCTAAAAAGAGTACTTTTAAATGCAATTTATTTGAAAACTGCATCTCAATTTATTTTTGAGATATTTTTTTCGTAATTTTTAATGCCATTTCTGTAATGTTGGCAACTGAAGTACTTCCTTTTTGTAGAAAGTAAAGGAAAAATAGTAGATTACTATATCTTTTTGTTGCCATTTTCTTATAACAACTGAAAAAAAAGTAATTAAATACGTGTAAAGCCAAGAATATCGCCTGCCTTAAAAATGTATATTAAAGAATATTCGTGCGACTTATTTTCTCTGCATTTACTTAATTCCTATAAAAAAAGCTAGAATTAAACTTTAATAATCCGTCTGTAATAACATTTTCCGAATTCTGAAAAAGTATAAATTAAGGATTTTGATAAAACATGGAGATATTATAAACTATGTTTAATTTTCAGTATCCATATTAATGTTACAAACAAATGGAGGCATATGAATAATTAGATACCCGCTTTTTTATCGAGTTTCTTGAATGACGACGTCTCTTTTTGCTGCGCCAGTGTATTATTCCGCGATAGTGACGAACTACACATACTTTTCTATAGATGTTGTTTAAGACTGGATCGTAAATATGGAATTCTTCAGCGTATGCAAATGGCGCCATTTTATATAAAATACAAGCGTGTATTTTAAGCCTTAAAACTGAAATGTGTTTTGTACTAGCTATATTCATATATTTTTCTTTTTTCACCGGGGGCGACACTAAATTCTAAAAAAGCAGAATTCCAGTTTTCTAGTTTCCATTTTTCGGAAAAGGCAGGAGATATTTCAAAAAATGCCGTCAAACTTGGAATTTTGAATCTAGTTTCCGGATGTGACAGCGTGGGAAAAGAAAAGAAGAAAGAAAAATCGTGCGTTAAACATAGATTATGAAACATTTCCCAACACATTCAGTGTACTGTAATAAAACTTCCCCGTTTAATAAGGTGAGAAAAATATTGTCTAAGTAAACAATCTGGAAAACGCACAACATCTTTGAAAACCAGATTTCATCAATTACCGCATCTGTAGTCAGAACCCCCCCCCCCCCCCCAGAATTATCTTGTCCGGCCCTGTGTATGTGTGTATGACTTGTAGAATTTATACACACCAAACTAGTAGGATGCGGCAGTCCCAAAACTTTCTTATGTCTCATACATGTTAACACTTCTTAATAAATGCAGAACAGCAGCGCCACCGATTAGGTGATTTGCATCAAAATCTGATCAGCAGCAACTGATGTCAACTCCGTGCATTAGTTTTTGAGATAGAGCTATTTCAGAAATCGTGAAAAGTTCTGCATAGCAAAGTCACCTGTTGGGCATATTACACCAAAAACTTATAAGGATCAATTTATATCAGGGACTAACTGAATTTGAAGTTTGATGAAAATTCATGCATTAGTTCTTGAAATACAGCTATTGCGGAAATCGCGAATAATACTACATAATAGCGCTACCTATTGGGCGATTTACATAAAAAGTAAACAGTACTAATTTATATCAGAGACTAACTGAATCTGAAGGTTGATGAAAATTCGTGCATTAGTTCCTGAGATAGAGCTATTGCGATAATCATGAATAATGCAGCATAAGAGAGCCACGTATTGGGCGATTTACACCAAAAAGTTAGCAGCATCAAATTATACCAAGGACTAACTGAATCTAAAGTTTTATTAAATTCCGTTCATTAGTTCTTGAGATAGAGTGCCCACAAAATTTGTGTCACACACACACAGACAGACATTTTGTAAAAACATTTTTTTCGTGACCTCTGACCCTTAAAACGTATAAATCCGTGGGAAACCGGAATTCGAAAACTTTCACGAATCCAATACTTTCTTCTTGTAAATATAGAAGAAAGTAATAATATTAAAATAAAAAATACTTACATTTAGAAAATCATACCACAATTTAACATGCACATCCAACAATTATTGCTCTTAGGCAATTCTGTAACCAAATTCTTTTGTGTGTCCCTGTACATGAACGAGAAATGCTCCTTTTCTATAGTAAGCATCTGGTAGTACACCTTAGTGATGTACATACCAATTTTAATATGTCTGAAATAATATAAAACATTGAAATACATTTCAAATGTTTTTCCCCATTGAGCATAATGTAACGGTATTCTATTGAGGGCTCTATAAATTCTGCATATTCAGTAGAACCTCGATTATTCGAAATAATTGGTACCGACCCTCTTTCGAAAAATCGAAATTTTCGGTTAATCGAGAATGCTTCAATTTTAATATTAAGGAGAAATATATGCAATATTTCATATTATGGTAACAAGTGATTAATAAAAGTAAAGCAATAGCAAAATAGAAACAAGAAAAAATTACCTGAACTTTAATTTTGAAATTAAGTACCTTTTACATATATCACAAGAGTTTGAAAGAATGTTTTCTTTATCGCAGTTTCGATTGCCTTGGCTTTGAAGCTCTATCACGGAGTTTTATAATATTATTTGTTCACCACTATCACAGTCTTTCTGCTGCTCCAGTCATGCCAAACTTTTTGCAAAACATTCAAAAGCTTCAGAATTGCTAATTTGTTGGTTTTCTTCCTTCTACTCCGCACCTCACGGAAGCTCAAGTTACATTCAAAGGAACTCTAAGAACCAAAAATATTTATATGTACTCGTAGTTCGGAAAGGGCCGTTTAAACACAAGGAATACGGTGGTTAAAAAAAAAAAAAAAAAAGCTTTAAAAATGGATTTCGGTTAATCGAGAGTTTCGGTTAAAAGAGTTTCGGATAAAAGAGGTTCTACTGTATTTCATTTTCAATACCAAACATTTCATAGTAAATAATATATATAATCAGAATGGCGATTTGGGTATATTTAAGCGAGTTTAGAGCATTGATAGACAGACGACCAGACAAACCGAATTCATAATTTTCAATTATGTTGGAAAGTGTTAAAAACAGATGTGCTGAGAAAGCGATAGCTTATAACTCAGGATGTAATTGAGAACTAAAAATAAAAAACGCTAAGAGTACCAAAAAATCAAATCTCTCTCTCTCTCTCTTTTTTTTACGAAAAAATGTTTTAAATGACAAGCTTAACAAACTGGACAAGCTTTGAAGTGCAAACCCCAGTAGAAATTGTTCAAAAAAGAGAAGAAAAATGTCGCTGGTTGAATGTGCCACACGAAATAAGTGGAGAACGCTGAATGTGCAACACGAAGTGAAGTGGAAAACGCTGAAAGTGCCAGTGATGAGATGCGCGGCGACTGATGGCTATTACACAACTTGATCCTATTGTTATTGTTTGCATCAATGGGATATTTTTAAACAAGGTGAAAAATTTAAATGAATAAATAAAAGAAATGTTTGCAAATGATTCCAGTAGGTATTTAAACACTAAACGAAAGGAAGCTAGGTGCCTACATTTAAAAGTGTTGAACTAAGAGCCCAAAAAGAAAGAAGTGAAAAACGCTGTTAAGTACCAGAAATACGAGGGTGGTTCAATAATTATTGTCCCGAGGGTGTATAAAATATTTGTACTGCGATGGTTGATGTGGAATTATTGAAGCCTAATGTCTTAGATGCCTATATTCTAGATTTCAGAACTGTAGCTGCTATATTAACATTTTTTTTTTCGTTTTGGTGTGAGAAGTCACACCTAGCTTGAAAGGGGGGGGGGGGGTGAGGTATGACAGTGGATGCGACGTGGCTACTTGTCGCTAGGACTCGGGATCATAGTGATGTAGCCACGTCTCATCCACTGTCACAAATCTAGCCCCATAAGCTCCCAACCAGCATTATCCCCCACCCACCACTTTTTCAAGCTAGAGGCCACCTCTCACACTTAAAACGAAAAAAAAAAATGTTAATATAGCAGCTACGGTTCTGAAATTGAACATATAGGCATCTAAGACATTAAGCTTCAATATTATACACCAACCATCGCAGTACAAATATTTTATACACACTCGGGGCAATAATTATTGTACCCATCTCGTAGCAGTTTTTCTTTTTTTCGCTCTCTTGAAAAATTTACTCTTTTGGATTTTCAGTATTTTCCATTTTTAGTCCTCAATTCATTTTTGCAAAAATGAAAAACTGTTCGATTACAAATAATCACTCCAATAATCAGGCTTGCAAGTGTCGTTTTTTCACATTTGACATTAAGACTGTAAATGTGTTAGAAAGTTTCGCGTTGTTAAGCGGCGAAAAGCATTTTTTTTTTTTTTTTTCAGATCCACTTTAAAAGGATAGAAAGAATGGTTGGGAAAGGAAGCGTAGTTGAACGAAAAGAATTTTTGAAAAGGTGACGCTCGTTTATTCCATTAGGTGTATGAGCAGGAATACATTGTAACCTCGAAAATCCGACATCGTCGGGACGGAGACTAAGCTGAATTTTTGAAAATTCCGGATTTTTGGAAGAATATCAAAGTACTTCCGATGTTCTTAATGGTGTCTTTATTCACAATTTAATTAAAAACCTGGTATTTATGTGAGAAAAAGAGAGAGAGAGAGAGAGAAAAACTTACCTCAGTTGGAATTTTTCTATGTTACAAAAACAATTCTAATAAACAGTGAAGTCATTTTTCTTGTGTAATTTCCGAAACACCTATGTCAATTTTATTTGCTTAAATTTTTTCGTCTTGTTTTTCTTGTATTTTATACAAAGGAAGAATATAGATTTCGGAAATGTAGTCTTTTTTTGCCTCTAAAGCAGATATTAATTTTGCAGTCAAATTTATGCATTTTTCCAATGACACCTTTTCTTCTGCCAGTTGTCTCATTCCTCTGAGCTGCTACTTGCGTTATGGACGGTTCTATTTAGCACAGTGTCAGCAATCTCACTGTTCTCTAATCCACCGCTTTCGATATCGAAGTTTTTAATTCGTAAACAATTGCTATATTTTAGGTAGATTTCGTAAGAAATACTACCTATTGCAGTCGTTACCATGGTGCGACTTTTGAAAAATTCCTTCATAACTTTTCATCATAGGACCCCAGGAACCCAAAACAACCCCACCTAAAAAGTTATATATATATATATATGTACTAAATTTTGTCCGCACGATAAAAGTCGCAATAATGCACGGATCGTCTTCAAACTCGCCAACAACTTTGAAATGGCTAATATCTCGGCGGGAATTCTAAATGGGCAAAATCGGGCCAAGGGAATGGAAATGGGGAGGGTTCAAAATTTTGAATATCTCTTAACAAGATTCTGATAAAAACAGCTCTTACACAACAATGGCAGGAAAAAATAAATATTTTTCGTTATAGCAGTTGCCAACAATTAAAAAAAGAAACAATAAAATTCTCACCACAACAATTGCTTTCCTATTTGAAGATTTTCTCGTGAAAAAATAAATTAAATAAATAGTTTGACGAATTGAAAACAAATTGAATATTACGTCATAAGTTTTCTAGAGCAATATTTCAGCATGAAAACTCAAAATGAAATAAATAGTTTGACGAATTAAAAAAAAAATATATTGCGCCATATTGGAAATATAATGGACCTCAGCAGGTGAATAGGTAACGTCATGTGAGTTTGAAGAAACGTATTAAAACATGATAAAAACCCGACTATGGAAATATTAACATATTTTAACACTTTGAGGTTCTCTGAATTTGTTTTAGCCATTTTTAAACCTATCCCATATACATGCGTGTGTGTATTCGTGTATATTAGAATTTTCACAAAATGTTTAGCTCCCTAGAGCTCATTCTTTGTGAAGGAACTGGGTTTATGTCTAATCTTGATTTAAGTTTTGTTGGTGAATTTAGTAATTAGCTTCGAAATCTACCTCCGCTTGTAGGCCCGAGCCGGCAGGGATTTTTTTCTCCTATAAGTTGGAAGCGAAAAAAAATTATACGTCAAGCATGGATTATGAAACACTTTCCAACACATTCAGAATAATGTAACAAATCTTCACAGTTTAAAAAAATTAAATATTACGTCTGATTCAAGCATATGGAAACGCATAACGCATTTCAAAACCCAATTTCAGCTGTTCCCATCTGCAATCGGAAAATTATCCGAATTTTTTTCAGCAGCTATATGATATATAGATTTGTATCTATTAACTACATGCATGCCAAAATTTAGTTCACTTAAGAAATGCATATACTTCAGTTGAAAATCCCCTTCATCAATTTCCTCTAATAAGGAGAATGGTACGTGAATACTTTTGTGCAGCCCTGTATATGAGGTATAGAAGTTATATATGACGAGTAAAATGCAAAAAATAGTTAAATTTAAAAGCGCATACCGAATTTTAAAACGTACACTCCAGCAATTATCACTCAAAGGCAATACTGTAACCGATTTATTTTGTGTGCCCCTGAAAATGAATAAAAAAAGCCTTGAATGCCCTGTTCTAAGGTGATCGTAGTGAAATTCAGTGATTTATATCAGTTTCAATATAATTGAAATAGCGCAATGTCATTCGAATTCTCTACAAACGATTTTTCCTCATATACCATAATGTAATGGAATTCTTTTGAATGCCCTGTAAATGAACTATTAATCCTACATATTTCATATGCAATACCAAACATGCTATGGTGACCCTAAATAACCTTTATCAATTGCGTGAAAATCCGAGTATATTTACAGGAGTTACAGCGTGGACAGACGGCCAGACAAACCGAATGCATAAACACTTTTCAACTTTGTTGGAAAGAGTTAAAAAATGTAGGGGGAAGGGGAGAGGACTTTGTTGCCCGATTTTCGATGTCACACTGTATACTATAAAATTGCTCGGAATTCCATTTTAAAAAGTTAATTTTTTCTCAATTCGTCCAATCTCAATGGTCATTTTGCTTAGTAAGTTGAAACCGAATCCGTATACAAATCACTCTAAAACTGGTCCTTCCAGACAAAACCAGAGAATTTAAAACTCTACATCTATCTATCTATCTATATTATAAAGGACAAACATATCTGTGCGTAACGCATACGTCATTTTGCGAATGGCAACACTTTGAAATTTGAAATAAAATTTTGGTTTTGCAATTTACTCTACTGCAAATTTTTAAACTTCTAAACATCGCACATTTTAAATTTTTAAGTGGGCGTATAAGGAAAAAAATGCTGTTTTAAATGCAATTTGTTTGAAAGCTGTACCTCAATTTATTTTTGAGATATTAATTTTTTTGTAGTTTTCAATAACATTTTTCTAATCGTGGCAACAAAAGTACCCCATTTCTATTGAAATTAAACGGAAAATAGTCGAAAATAGTAGATTATTGTATCTTTTTGTTGCCATTTTAAAATAAAACCTGAAAAAAAAAGGTTGAAATTAAAATACGGGCTATGTCAACAAAATCGACTGTTATTCTGCGATAATGACGTCATATGCATACTTTTCTATTAGATGAAGTTTAAGTATGGATTGTAAACGTGGATTGCTTTAGCGGATGCAAATGACGTCATTTTATATAAAAAAAAGCGTGTAATTTATTTCTTAAAATTGAAATATGTTTTGTAGAAGTGCGTCATTTTCACCCCAGCTGCTTCCTCAAGTTTTTCTCCAAAATTCTCGCTACTAATAAAATTTTAATGCTATTCTTTAGGATACTCTACTATAATTTTATCAAAATAACATAATTTGCTTAATTTAATTTTTCATAATTTTATATAATCTATATATTTAAAACACAAGTGTGTTTTTTAGTCAGTTGCCCTGATCTTTCTGTTGAACCAATTTTACTAATATTAGGTAGATTTCGTAAGAAATACTACCTATTGCAGTCTTTACCATGGTGCGACTTTTGAAAAATTCCTTCATAACTTTTCATTATAGGACCCCAGGAACCCAAAACCACCCCCACCTAAAAAGTTTATATATATATATATATATATATATATGTATGTATGTACTAAATTTTGTCCGCACGATAAAAGTCGCAATTATGCACGGATCGTCTTCAAATTCGCCAACAACTTTGAGATGGCTAATATCTCGGCGGGGATTGAAAATGGGTAAAATCGGACCAAGGGAATGGAAATGGGGAGGATTCAAACATTTGAATACCATCTTAACATGATTCCGATAAAATCAGCTCTTACACAACAATAACAGAAATAAATAAATATTTTTCGTTATTGCAGTTGCCAACAATTAAAAAAAAAGCAATAAAATTCTCACCACAACAATTGCTTTTCTTTTGCGAGAATTTCACGTGAAAAATTAAATAAAATAAATAGCTTGACGAATTGAAAACAAATTGAATATTACGTCATAAGTTTCCTAGAGCAAGATTTCCGCATGAAAACTCAAAATGAAATAACTAGTTTGACGAATTAAAAAACAACAAAATATTGCGTCATATTGGAAATAAAATGCACCTCAGCAGGTGAATATGTAACGTCATGTGAGTTTGAAGAAACGTATTAAAACATGATAAAAACCCGACTATGGAAATATTAACTTATTTATCACTTTGAGGTTCTCTGAATTTTTGCTTTAGCTATTTTTTAAACATATTCCATATGCTTGCGTGTGTGTATTCGTGTATATTATAATTTTCACAAAATGTTTAGCTCCCTAGAGCTCATTCTTAGTGGAGGAACTGGGTTTATCTCTAATCTTGATTTAAATTTTGTTGGTTAATTTAGTGCTTAACTTCGAAATCTACCTCCGCCTGTAGGCCCGAGTCGGCAGGGATTTTTTTTTTTTTAACTGAAAGCTGCTCATTTAGAGATGTGGATCGCACTATCTGTTTTTTTTATATCTCCATTTTTATATTTTAATTTTAAAAGCATTTTATGAAATTTATTCAAAATGTTGAAAATTAGATAGCTTTCACTATTGCAGAGAAGAGTGAAATAATGATGTTTATTTATCTTTGTTCATGCCATTTTCTGATACAAATTCAAAATTGTTGATAAAAATTGTTGCATAGGGTTTAGTGGCACAAAATCCGTTTAGGGGTATAATATTTTGAACGAATAATGACGTACAGCTTTTGAAAACACGTATTTTTCCTGATAAATTTTCCATTTTATTTTTTGTTCTGCATGCGTACTGATACTAAGTTTCAGACACTTGGCGAAATGCTTCTTTAAGTGAAAATGAAGTCATACTTAAAAGAAAACGATCCTTTTCATAGATAAAACTGAACATTTCAACACAAATGCGTATAAGAAACATAAATTACGGAATTTTTTACTCTCCGGTACTGAGATTAGAATCTCAAGTTAAGAGTGCGTCTGTTCACATAAAAGAAGTTCCTGACAATCGTGACTTCATGTTTTGAGTTAAAACGATTTTAAAATGATCAAACAAAATACAATTTTTAAAAAATGATGAATACGGACATGAGAAGTGCGTATGTAAATTCTAAGAAGGTGACAAGTATGTCGGGTTTAGATTTCATCCGGAAAAAATTCTACGATCGTGTCAGAATGGAATAAATGTTGCTGTTTTTCATTCCGGAATATCAAGCATAAGAGCCTCAATTGATAACCTCATTCTAATAACTTATATTAATAATATTTTACCGATTAGGAGTCTATATTATAAAGGGCAAACGTATCTGTGCGTAACGCTGACGTCATTTTGTGAATAGCAACACTTCACGATCAAATTTCGGTTTTGAAATTTTCGCTACTGCAATTTTTTAAACTTCTGACCATCGTACATTTTCAATTTTCGTCGCATAGGGAAAAATCTACTTTAAATTGCAATTTGTTGAAAAAATGTATCTCAATTGACTGATCTATTATGTTTTTTTTTTTAAAATAATTTTTAAGCATGATATTTTTAAATTTATCTTATCACGTGCTGGCTTCAATACATAATAATAATAAACATTTTGCACATAAAGCAAGAAGCACTGTTCAGCATTTGTTTCTGACTATTTTTTGTATAACGAAATTAATACTTCCTTTATAAACAAATAAAAGAATAATACTAAAAAAAACATGAATCTAACATATTTATAATAGTACAATTTAAATATTTAGATCACCAAATAGGAAAAAAAAATTCAAATGGAATTTGTTTGCAAAGTGCATTTCAGTTTACTGATTGTCTATGGTTTCAAAAACAATTTTAAAGCATGAAATATTTTTTAATTTATCTATATCGCGCGGAGCTCGATTAAGAAAGATTAATCCGTTTTCCCTTAAAGCAACATAAAGAGTTCATCATTTTCTTACGGCTATTATCCATTAAAAAAAAACTTTCTCTATGAATAAATAAATACAATAATATAATTAAAACACAAATTTAACAGACATGTAATTGAACTATGCGCTTAATGCTCTGAAATTATCAGAATATAAAAGGATGCCGAAAGTAGCAAGTAGTAAAATCTTGGTCAAATAACTCTTAGCATGAGGCTATTAAAAAATATAGCTTTTGATAAATTTCAAAACCTTATTTGATTGTATAATTCATATTTTTCATATGAAAAATGCTTTTTTAATGTTATTGAGCAATCTAAATAAAAAATATTGAACATAAAAAAATATTAGTTTTCAATTTAAAAAAATGTTTTCACCTATATTCTGTAACCCGGGAGGCCCGGGTACGATCCCCTAGTACTAATAAAAGAACAAATCGCTCTGTGTTTGCACGATGGCTAGCAAAAACTACCGCACGTAGAAGTCTGAAAATTCAGGTGTGATTGGTCCAAGACAGGTCCTGATGCACTTGAGGCTAGGATTTTTAATTTTTTAAGGGCCGGGGCCCCTGGGCCCCTTAAAGTTTTTATGCACTAAAACGTTAATAACATGCCTCTTTTCTATCCGATCTTCTTCATTTTTGCGGTGAATTCTCCTTTCAGCTTCTGCCCCATTTCTGCATTTCAGTTAAGACCCTGGCACCCTTGCAAGGGGCCCAGTACAGGGTCCCTTGAAGTTTTAGTGCACTAAATTGTTAATAACATGCCTCTTTTCGATTCTATCTTCACGTTTTTGGGGTGAATTCTCCTTTCAGTTTCTGCCTCATTTCTACATTTCAGTTAAGACCCTGGCACCCTTGCAAGGGGCCCGGTACAGGGCCCCTTGAAGCTTTAGTGCGCTAAATTGTTAAATTGCTTCCTTTTTATCCGATCTTCATTTTTGGTATACTTTCTTCATTTAGTTATTCTTCCGTTTCTACATACCAGTTAAGACCATGGCTCGTCTAGGGTCCCATAGGGCCTGGTCCAGGGCCCCTTGAATTTTTTGTGTGCCATGCGTTTTTCACACCCTAATTTTCTCCCCTTCGCAGCGCGTAATTTTAAAGTTGAATCTTGAACTCTTCTCCCTAGACCAACACTCACATATTTTTGTTGGGGCCCTAGGGCCCTTTTTTAAGCATTTCCCCAATTTTTTGCGCATTTCTTTTAAATTATATTCTAATGATTAATTCATACCCTATACTTAATCTTGACTAATCGAAGATCTAAAACGCTAAGTACTAAAACGTTTTAACATGTTTTCATGTTAGGGCCCTGTTCTCAACTATCACAACTGGCCCATTTTGGGCCCCCTGTTATAACTTCCTTAAAAATAGTCCGATTCTCTAGCCTTTTTTCTTTTCTAACAACATCTTAGGTTCTCCAGCTATTACATGAGCGACAAAAAGAAAAAAAAAAAAAAAATCTCAAACTTAAGCTACCACCAATTTTGAATATTAATCTCCTTCTTGGGTCCTTTGTTGCAACTTCTTTAAAAACTACCAGATTCTATTACATTTTTCTTTAAAACAGTTTCAGCGTCCTCCTGCAAATTTAAAACTACTAAAAAATTTTCTTATACTCAACTACATTCCAGTTAAGACCCTGTCACCCAGGGTTCGGTCTTTATTTATATCTCAGCTACCACTTTTTTCGAACATTAATCTCCTTTTTCACCAACAACTTACGTTTACTCACTACAGCCGTACATTAAAAATCGCGTTAATTTAAAGGTAACTTTAAATAATGGATTTCATCAGTTTATTAAATATCGTATTAATGTTAAAAGTAATTTATGAAATTTACAACGGGAAAGGTCATATTCCACCGCTTGGGGGCGCGTTCTTTCCTCCGATTCTAAGGACCTGATTTCAACGGGATTTGGTTCATTCCACTTACAGTACGATTCAGCTTCTTTCTGTCTTATGAAATTTTATCTTAGTCTTCAGTTACCAACATTTTCTAACATTAATGATGCATTCTTTTTTTGGATTCTATGGACTTGATTACTACGAGGTATGGCTCACTCAGTTTGGTTTTCAATTGTCTTCGGCACGTGCGGAGCACTTCCGGTACATGCTGCCTTAGGTAGCGTGGACCCAGATTACAGGTTCGTTCGGAAAGAAGTTTGTTGGGAACACGCTAGACGCTGCGGTGGGCAATGGATGCCTCCAAAATTAGGTTAATTCAAAAGAATTTCAAAAGATATGAAATCATACAAACTTCAGTTATGTTTAAAGTTATTATTTATGGACCCCGGGCAACGCCGGGTGGGCCTGCAAGTTAATATTAAAATAAGGCTAAACTGCAAACTTGGTAGCTTTATTCGCAATTTAATTAAAAGTTTGGTACAGCGAAACTTCTTTTTAACGAAGTCTCATCGTTACACTTAAATACTTCGTTATGAAGAAAATTCGTTAAATGGAAAACAACTCACATTCCTGAAATTTGTATAATAAAATACACATGCATAAAATAAAAAATATACATAAAATGGAAATATGGAAAAATATTTTTTAATCCGGCAGTAACTTCATTTTATGCATTGTAGACATATGACAATTTTTTTTATTAGAATAATGTCTAAAATATACATAATAAAGAGAGGTAACCAAATACACAAGCGTAGCGTACCGTCTCTCTTTTTTTTTTCTCATAATTCCAATTCCTTAAATTTATAAATGTCTGTAAAAGGCTGTTCTCAAATCCAAAAGGGCAACTTTATGACATAAGTTTTAATAAATTTTTGTTCGGAAATGCATAAAACTAGCAGGTGTTGTTGTTCAGAAACTATGTGATCAAGCTGTTTTTTCCGTTTTTTTGCAAACGCAATAGATCTTTCAGAAAATAGTGTTAAAATGGGTGCATTTCGAACCAAATTTCCGCGCGAAAGTAGAATAACCACTGAAGGAAGGGCGAAAAATGTGTTTGTTACGTGATCAAAATCGCTTATAACTCAGTAGGTAATTTATTGATCAAAAATGGAAAACACAGTTCGATTCCAAATCGCTTCCATAGTCAGGCCTTTCAATTTCATATCTTTCCGTTAAAAAATGAATTTGTAAATGTGTCAAAACGTTTTGTGCTTGTTGAGCAGAGCAGTTGAGAACAGCCTTAGTGCACGTTTCTTATCAAAAAATACACTGTTCATAAAATTTTCGCACTTTTGTGAGAACCCGGACAATTCATCTGTAACATTCTCGTGAAACTGGAATCCCCTTCGTAATTGTATCGAAGGCTTTTAGCATTTCTTCTTTTGAATGGAAATGATTAAATAAATAAATTACTTCCTTTTCATACAATCCACTGAAATAAATTCATACATCAATAGCAACAGCAACCTTTCCATTTGAATGTTATACACGCACGAAAGTGGAATAAACTTCGTTATATAGAATATATTTTTCGTAATATAGAGATTAATTTGCATGTTAATGGTGTTCAAAGTCAAGGTTCAGCAGAAAATTTCGTTAAGTGGAAATCTTCGTTAAGGCTGTTCTCAAATCCAAAAGGACAACTTTCTGACATAAGTTTTAATTTATTTTTGTTCGAAAATGCATGAAACTAGCTGGTGTTGTTGTTCAGAAACTATGTCATTGAGCTGTTTTTTCCATTTTTTTGCAAACGCAATAGATCTTTCAGAAAATAGTCTAAAAGTAGAAGTTTTGAACCGAGTTTCCTCGCGAACGGGAATAAGCACTCAAGAGCGGGCGAAAAACGGGTTTGTCACGTGATCAAAAACGCTTATAACTCAATAGGTAATTGATTCATCCAAAAATGGAAAAAACAGTTCGATTCCAAATCGCTTCCATGGCCAGTCTTTCCAATTTTATATCTTTCCGTTAAAAAATGAATTTGTAAATGTATCAAAACGTTTTGCGCTTGTTGAGCAAAGCAGTTAAGAACAGCCTTAAATAGGGACTTTGTTATAGGGAAGTTCGACTGTATTTATGTGAGAAAAATCAGGACTGAGAAAACAGGATTCGGCAAAGCTTCAATGACAAAATTCTCTATAATTCCACAAATAATTTAGTTCTGTGCATCATCAGATTTATTATCCATTCAAAAGATTTAGAAGCTCTGTTTTGAACAATCGAAAAAATTGAAGATTTTTTTCCGTTGCATCTATATCTTCACTAGCATATAATATAAGTTCTAAATTGCTGAGTACACTGATGCATCTGATCAAAAATTAAACTCATGACATCTCCCGCTGGGAGATTTCATCTGGATAAAGCAGCAGAACACAAATCGGGAAAATGTGCGTATTGGCGAGTGTGCGTGTGGGGGGAGTGGGGGGGGGGGGAAGGGTTTGTAAAGAAAACTTAATTCGCATCATCAGATTTATTATCCATTCAAAAGATTTAGAAGTTTTGTTTTGATCAATCGAAAAAAATTGAAGATTTTTTTCCGTTGCATCTATATCTTCACCAGCATATAATTTAAGTTCTAAATTGCTGAGTACACTGATGCATCTGATCAAAAATTAAACTCCTGACATCTCCCGCTGAGAAATTTCATCTGGATAAAACAGCAGAACACAAATCAGGAAAATGTGCGTATTGGCGAGTGTGTGTGTGTGGGGGGGGGGGGGGGGGGGGGGGGGAGAAGGTTTGTAAAGAAAACTTAATTCGCAAAATGTAAGCATTCTGATTTATCTCTGAAACTTCTAAAACGGTGGGAGTTTCTGTCTTGTTTTTTTTTTATAAATTATTTTATCTTCTCCCTTTTTTTAGTATTCTTAAAAGTATAGAAAGGATGGTGGGTACATAAAGCGTAGTCAAATGAAAAGTTTTTTTTCTTTTTTGAAAAAGTGGCGTGGCATTTATCCACGTCCTATGATCTCGCAAAACGAAAAAAAAAAATCATCAGAGAAGATGATTTATTTTTCACCCAAGTTCCAAGATGGTCATGAAAAAATGAATCATTTTTATGACTATTGAAACATTTCCAGGAGATATCTGGGTGATTTTTGTTTTTATAAGATATAATCTTATTCCAGAGACAATTAATAAATCTTCTAAGTAATATTTTGAAAAGTTAATACATGGTATTTCAAAAGTATTTTCACATTTGAGACGTAAATGATAATAGTAAATGTGTGGCTTCGAAAATACATGTGAATAAATTACGGATTTTTATTGTAAAATATAGGTTTTCTCAGAAGATGGCGTTCATCTACGTCCTATGATCTCGCAAAACGAAAGAAAATCATCAGAGAAGATCATTTACTTTTCACTCGAATTCCAAGATGGTCATGAAAAAAAAAATGCAACATTTTTATAATTTTTAGAACATTTGTAGGAGATATCTGGTGTGATTTTTGTTTTTATAAAATATAATCTTATTCAAGAGACAATTAATAATTCTTCTAAGTGATATTTTGAAAAGTTAATACATGGTATTTCAAAAGTATTTTCACATTTGAGACATAAATGATAATAGTAAATCTGTGGTTTCGAAAATACATGTGAATAAATTACAGATTTTTATTGTAAAATATAGATTTTCTTAGAAGGGCTTTCATCTACGTCCTATGATCTTGAAAAACGAAAGAAAATCATCAGAGAAGATAATTTATTTTTCACTCGAATTCCAAAATGATCATGAAAAAATGTATCATTTTCATGACTGCTGGAACATTTCCAGGAGAGATTTGGTATGACTTTTGTCTTTATAAGATATAATCTTATTCAAGAGACAAGTTATAATTTTTATAATATTTCGAAAAGATAATACAAGGTATTTCAAAGTTTTTTTCACAATTGAGACGCAAATGATAACTCTGTGTTTTCGATAATACATGCGAAATTACGGATTTTTATTGTAAAAATATTGATTTTTGTAGTTGATTTTTAAGAAGATGGCGCTTATTCACGACGTAAGATCTTCAAAACGAAAGAAATTCATCACAGAAGATGATTTATTTTTCATTAAAATTCCAAGATGGTCATGAAAAAATACATCATTTTTATGACTATTGGAAAATTTCCAGGAGAGATCTGGTGTGACTTTTGTTTTTATAATATGTACGTATGTATGTATGTGTATGTATGTATGTGTATGTATGTATTCAAGAGACAAGTAATAAATTTTCTAAATAATATTTCGAAAAGATAATACATGCTATTTCAAGAGTCTTTACACATTTGAGACGGACGTAAATGATAATAATAAATCTGTGTTCTGAAAAACACATGTGAAATTACTGATTTTTATTGTAAAAATACTGTGTCTATATTTCTAATAATAAAAATCAGTTTAAGTTTCAGAAGTGTAAATTTATTTTATTATTTACTACAGCCTATTTCCTTTCGGATAGTCTATCATTTTCTCAGTTTGGTAAATCTGTCACTAATTACCTATAAAGGCTTTTTACAATGAAATTTGCATTCAGATGTGTATGTCTGAAAGTGATAAAGCTGCTTTATCTAAAGAAAGAAAAAAAAATGGTATAAAAGTATATACAAATATTCCACAGCCATAGGGTGACCGCTCCAGTAGTTGATACCCCTCTAGTAGTTGATGAAATTTTTGAAATATTGCTCCATTTCCGGCGGAAATGAGTTTTACAAGTGGCACTAGACATAATATATTTGTTCGAATGTTAGTGCACCTGTTGTCGCATAGTTTCCAGCTATCTTCTGTAAGAGAAGCCATATTATGAAATTTTTTTATTAGAAAGTGTAAAAATTTAGTTTCTGATTAGTTGGAGACAATAACGGTAAGTTAAAATAATACCCTTCCATCTTGCTTATTTCAACTAATATTTTTATAAGAATTGTTGTTAATCACAGTCCAAGGATGATATTTTAAATATTAAATTTTAGATTTTCGATGGACTTCTTTTTTAGGGGTTGAAATTTGACTGATCAACTTCTGGTCTTATTAAATAAGCAAATTGTAGAAATTGATCAGCTGTGTTCAACTATTGGTTTCAAGGACTCTAGTTATTGATCAGTTTATCAACAACTGGCTAACAACAGGCGTATCCATTAATTGATCATTTTTTAATTTTTTTGCTTACCAAGCCATTATGGCTTATTTTCAGAATTCATTATGCCGCAGAAAAAGTAATTCTTCCAGTACTCAGAGGATGATCTGCGAGCACCCGTTGAAGACGCAAGAAAAAAGGGTGTTTCCATAATTTCGAATCAATAGCCCTGTTCGAAATGTTCCACCTATGTTTCCTTAAAAAGTTTTTTTGTTTTAGGTCAAAGGGAAAACGCCAGAGGTGAGACGGAAGGGACATTCATCGGTTTTAAAGCAAAGAAGAGGAACAACTCCTTGTTGATTGGATAAATGTTTATGCCAAAAAAGAGTTCCCGATTAAGAGGAGGATTTTATTTGAAACCGTAAAAAAAAAACTTTGAAGCCGATAAAAGGCTAAACCCTTTTGCAAACTCAACTCCCGGGAAAACATGGTTTAACCCCTTGAGGGGCGGTGGGATATATTTTATCCCACCTATGAAGATTTACACCAGAAAAATTTTATGAAATTTTACTTTTCTAACTCTGGTGGAAAAAAATCGTAAAATTGATTTTCCTTATTTTGAAATAAAATTTTTCTAAATTTCCTGTGAGAATTCAGCATTACACAAACGCAATTGCTTGCCCCAAGTGGTTGCCATCAAGTGGTTAAAGGATTCATGCGAAGAAGCAGTTCGATAGTTGAGAGGTATGCATATGATATCAACACTGCAAGAGCAGAAGTGTCAGAGCCGAACATCTGCGAGTGGTTCCAAGAACTTCACAAATATCTTGAAACTGAAGGCTGCCTTGACATTCTTCTTGATTCCAGGAGAATTTTTAATGCTGACGAAAGCGGTTTTCAAACTTGTCCAAAAACGGGTAAAGTTTTAGGACCCATTTCATTCAACATTTTATATGAATTAAAAACAGGTAATGAAAAAGAAGCTATAACCGTGATGGCTACTTTCAATGCAGCAGGAAAGGTTATTCCTGGTATGATCGTTTACCCATTGTAGAAAATATCACTTAAAATTGCACAGAATGCGCCAGACGACTGGGGAATAGGTAAATAAAAGAAAAGTTGTATGTGTGGGAGCACCTACTTTAAATATCTTGCAAATGTATTTCTGCCTTGGTTGAAAAAGCAAAATATCAAACTACCCATATTACCTCTGGTGGATGGCCACAAGAGCCACTTAACTCTTGAAGTGGCAAAGTTATGCTCAGCGAATCAAATACTTCATTTCGCTCTTTACCCGAATGCAACACACATACTCCAACCATCTGACGTTGTTATTTTCAGGCCTCTCAAAGTGCGCTGTCGGGAAACCGTTTACCATTGGAAAACTAAATCTGGAAACAAAGTGGTAACAAAAGCAGTATTTGGATCTTTGATTGCAAGTGTATTTCGCGAAGCAGCAACTCCGAAAGTCATTAAAAACGGCTTCCGGAAATGCTGTCTGCTTCCGTTTAACGCAGACGTTGTAGACTTCGAAAGGTGCATCAGCAGTAAGCAACGACATTGTCCACCAACAAACCCACGTGAAAATTGGTCTAGAGTAGGAGTAGCGGAAAACTTCAACGTCATGATGCTTTTGTACATTGAATCCCTATTCAAGAAAGGCAGAACTCAGAAGTTCAGGAGCGTGGAAGGGAACGAATGGGAGATTGGTGTTGAGGCTCTTGAACTGTTCCATTTCTGGAGGCAAATGCGGAACAAATATCTTGAACAAACTCAAACGAACATTGTGACACCAAAGAGCGAACCTGAATTGCCAGTTGATGATCGCCTAACACCAACTGCTTATATTGCTCTACAATCTGATGATCCTCGAACAACATTTGATCATGATCATGCAACACCAGATCCTTCAAGGCAGACGGACCTACTTCCAAATTATGCGACTCCTGAGCACACAAAAAATTTAGGTGTAGCTAAAGTAAAAAACGTCAGTACAGCTTTTGCAGACAACGTTCTATGACCTCACGACTCGCCACAGAAGAAAAAACAGAAAAGAGACGGTTGCCTTGTGCGACAACGTCAAAACAGTGGATGTCTTTCGAAGAAAGGGAAAATGAAAAAGAAGAGAAAGAAACCCGAAAGAAAGAAATGATTCAGAAAAGGGAAAAGAGGAAGCAACAACTATTGCATCAAAGGCAAGATATAGGACTATCTAAAATTCCGACTAGGTGGAAAAACAACGACTGAGCAACTCACACAGCTTTGAGTCCAGTGCCAAAGTTTCGTCCGGTGATGATGTGTGAGTGGAATCCTTAGATGAGAAAACTGCCCATACTTGGCAGACGGTGCAAAAGTATATTGATGAGCACGTTGTCATTTAAAAAAAATATTGGAAATGGAAAAAGAAGGAGCGACGGTGGCTTCCATTGCGGCATGTGGGCGACTACGGAAGTGTTCCTTTTTTATAGGTTGGATCAAATTATTTCCACATTGAACCCACAAAAATCAGTAAAACAAGAAATCTTTTCTCTGTCCCTTAATTAGAGTTTCAATATTGCTTATAAGTTATTGTATTTTTTACCTTTATTCGTCTCATTAAAATGTTTACTATTCTCAAATTGTTTAATTTTTTCTACTTATATTGAAACAAAGATCAAAATGACCAGTGATCAACTATTGGAATGAAATCGATCAAAAACTGGATTCGCCTGATCAACTACTGGGGAAATGGCAATTAAGAAAACTATTTATTTATAATTCTGTTGCTATTTAATTTCAGCAGAAATTAATTATTGTCTATTATAGGACATTCATTAAGGGTTGTAGAAATCAAGTTAGTTTACTCCTAAAACTTAAAAGGAAGGAAATATAATAAAAACCCCGTATCACCGACCTTATTTGATCAACTACTGGCTCGGTCACCCTACGTACAATTAATACAATAAACCCAACTGGAGTGAAATAATTAGCCAGAGCCAGGAATCATAGCTAGTAGGCTGTTGCGCTACTACTTAATGTATGTCTGCAGATTATTTGTATATACCTTTAATAGTTGAATGCAGACGTTATTTATGTGTGTATGTGTGTTTTAATATATGTAATTTGAAGTTCATTTAGAATTCTACATCTTTTGAATATTTTAATAAAATATTTTGGTGTTTTGACATTATTGCTGTATTCATTAGTTTAAGTTATTGTTTTTTTTCTCAAATAACGATTATTTTAAAACTTTAAAGTAATTAATTTTTTAAGTTTACCGGAAAAAAATGTCAATCCCTATTTCTTTTAAATAAAATAATAATAACCTGATGCTCATATTTGCTATAAATTCTCGAAATGCATATTTTTGCAGACCTCCATAAGATGTAGATAAACAACAATAAAACTTTCTTATAAAAACTTTTCAAAATAACAGACATTATATTACAAGATAAAAATACTAAAAACAATATAAAAAACGTTTCGGATTCATTCTGAATCCCTCATCAGCTAATTCCTAACGTAAAAGTCATACTAGATTTTAAAGTTCAACAAGTAGAAAAACATTACATCAAGCTGCCAAAAAATTATAGTTAAAACAAAACTGAATATTCTATTGGTAGAGATGCAGCCTCGTTAATTGCTAAATCAGCAGTTCTCGTGTACCAAGCTTCCAAAAACATACGACTTGCATAAATGCTGCAGCCTGATCTAATTATATAAGCATTCTCAAAACTCGGAAAATGATCAGTTTTCATGGCGTGGTCAACAATTTTAGAATTTAGTCAACGGTTTTAGAATATTTAGTTTTGTTTTAACTATAATTTTTTGGCAACTTGATGTAATGCTTTTCTACTTGTTGAACTTTAAAATCTAGTATGACTTTTACGTTAGGAATTAGCTGATGTGGGATTCAGAATGAATCCGAAACGTCCTTTTATATTGTTTTTAGTGTGTTTATCTTGTAATGTAATGTAATGTTTGTTATTTTGAAAAGTTTTTATAAATATGAATGAATTCAGACGTAGTCCTTTTGTTTATATTAAAAAAAAAAAAAAAAAAAAAAAAAACTTTCTTATTTGAATAGAAACTAGACGGATGTGCCAATCCTAATACGTTCTTATATTTCATACAGGTTAATACTTCAAAAAGCATATATATATTTTTAAATTATGCATTTACAAACAAACAAGATGCCAGAGTGTGCTTCGCTGTACGAGCATCCAGTGCAAAACACAACTACACAGACTTTGATTTTCATCTTAACTCTCTCGCTGCGCAACCCGAGAGTTTCTCGGGCAACGCAAAACTAGCAAAATTTGCGCAACCCGAGATTTCATCGGAGATGCATTTTTTCCGTCTAATTAACCCTCCTTGATCATTCCCACCAGTTACTTTTTGCTGTAAATTTTGCCTTATCTAATCGGAGCATTTTCCCGATTAAGGGGGTCCGGGCAACATTTTCAAAAAAATTTTATTTATTGAGTTAAAATTTTGAAATTTTTTGTGATGGTAAACCATATTATTTGTAAACAAAATCGCATGATAAAACTTCCCATAATTTTTTAAAAAAATTTAAATTTTAAATTTTGTTAAAAAAAGTGGGGTAGTTTAAAATCGTTATAACTCGAAATATTATTTATAGAATTTCAGTTTTTTTTTCATTTAAATAAACAAAAATATATAAATTTTAATCTAGAGCCATTTTTAAAAACATTCATTTAAAAAAAAATTAAAAATATTTAACGAAAAAATTACAAAAAAAGTGATGCAACTTTAAAAAAAAAATTATATTTTCAAAAGTAAACATTTTTTTCAAATATGCTGGCTCAAAAGTAAAGTAAAATAATTGAAAAACATATTTTCCGAGTTTCAACCCTGTATCTTTAACGGTTCTCGAGTTATAAGAATTTAAATATGAGAAATGGTGAAAAAACCTATCATGAAGAAAAACGCAATTTCACAAGAACTCGTTTTCCTCGACAACCATAGCTTGAAAGGCAGATTTTGAAAACAAACCAAAACGAAAAAATCAATATTTCCTGTTCTAATTGTGATAGAAACATTATTTAAACATCATTTTAAGCAGAAAACGGCAGAGAAATTTTTAATCCAATAAAAAAAAAAAAAATTGAAAATTTGAAGATTTTTGTGTCCCGGACCCCCTTAAATCAGACGAAAATTTTTGTTTTGAAAAACCGGTGACAAAAGAATAAAAATTCTTAACAGATGCTCGTCTCGGAGGAATTAAATGTGCAATTTTTGAAGCTATTTTGATAAAACAATTACGCAGCGAGAGGGTTAAGGCTGCTCGTCACTCAGTTTCCGAATTCCCCGCGGTAATGTTAAGTCTATGGGCGTTTGATGCAGTCTTATATTTAAAATATCTCTTCAGGATATTAAGATTTTTTATTTCTGTTTTCTGCGTGCTCTTCTTAAAGGATGTCTCTTTTTTCTTAGTTTTCAAAATATTTCTAAAATCTATGCTTAATTTAGTATTTTATGTGTTAAAAGCGTACGAACTGGGAGTAAATTTTAACACTTCATGTAAAATTAAGCATAGATTTTAGAAATATTTTGAAAACTAAGAAAAAAGGAGATATCCTTTAAGAAGAGTGCACAGAAAAAAATATGTTAAAAATATGAATTTCCCGAGAAGATATTTAAAATATACGAATGCATTAAAAGTCCATAGACTTAACATTACGGAGGAGAATTCCGAAGCTGAGTGACCACCCCCCTTAAGTTTCTGCTTCATTTTATTAATCGGTGAAAATACCAGTTAATATCGATAGTAACTTTCAACAAAATCAATATTTTTCGTCATTCTGTTGTACATCAGCTTCTTGCGCTTCGCCGGGTTACTTGGATGCGAAGCACCCTTCGCCGCAAGAGAAGCTGATGTACAACACAACTACGAAAAATCGAGAAAATCGCTATCATAGCGCCCCCATGTGGGTGAATATCCCATTTTCAACTGGGACCTGACGTCCATAGTCAAAAACGTAAATATGAAGTTTGGTTCAATTTATATCCATAAGGTTATACATTTTACGATGGTGCAAAAGAAAACTTTCACAAAAATCGCTATCACATCGCCCCATTCCGGAGAATACCCTCAATTTCACATGGGGCCTGGTGGCCATAGTCAAAAACACATATATGAATTTGATTTAATTCTATGCATAATTTCATGCACTTTCCAAAGATATATAAGGAAAATGGCTTAAAAATTGCTATTAAAACAGTATCCCATTCCGGGAGAATATCCCCAATTTCACCTGTGACTTGCTGGTCATAGCCAAAAGCATTATATGAAGTTTAATTCGATTCTATTCATAACTTCATATACTTTTCGATGATATAAAGAAAGTACCACACACACACACGGACAGACAGACATTTTGTAAAAACGTTGTTCTTGTTAGATAAAAAATGAGACTTAACGTGTTATAATAATAATCACATTAAATCACAAAATAAAGATAAGGTAAATCCGCTTACCTTTTGGTTCATGATCGTCCACGGTTTAAAACGGAACTTTCTTCAACATTTCCAATGAGGGTTAGTATATATCCATTTGCAATATAAATTATCTTTGCATGTTTATCCTGTAAAAGAAACTTGTGTTTTCCTTTGTTAATATGTGTACTTTTTTAATTCATAATGTATCCCATGAATTTTTCAGGAACATTGTGACAGTTTTGGTTTAAACTATAATTTTTATATTTTTTAAAATACAAAACTGGAGCATACATCTTTGCTTCTTTCTGATTACATTTCTATATACACACTGAAAAAATTATAATATACAAAACATTATTGATTCTTGATTAATTACATAAATAAAAATTCTACATTATATTTATCAATAAAACACTGAATATCATTTAAAGTCTTAAATTATTAATAATGTTCTTTCAGCTGTCAAAATCGCAGTCTTTTAATCTAAATGTTTATCAGTTTTTGATTGACACATTACATGAACAAGAAAGTCATTTTGTGAAAGAATAATCAAGTCTTATTTACGACATGCATTAATAGTTTTTTGAAAAGCAGTTAACTTGATTTATAATAAGTTTTATCTAATTCTGAAAGATATTAGTATTTCCAACATGCCCTAATCTCTTCAGATTGATGAGGCAAACAAGTTCATTGAATTTCTGTGATTCACTAATTCAGGTTTGGGAATGGGTTTAGTGAGTGCATCAGCAATCATATATTTCGATGGACAGTACTTTAATTCAATTATTCCATCTTCTTTGAGTTGTTGTATTGCGTGAAATCTAATATCTATGTGTTTAATCCTTTTTGAAAACTTCCCACTTTCAATCATTTTGATGCAGCTTTGGTTTTCTTCATATAAACATATAGGTTTTATCTGTTCTAAGTCTAAATCTTCCAGGAGTTTTAATAAATAACTAATTTCTTGCCCTGCACTTGCGGCTGAGACATATTCAGCTTCTGCTGATGAAAGGGTGATGCATGATTGTTATTTTGTAATCCATTGAATTGGATTATTACCTAAGGTAAAAAGATTGCCGCTGGTTGATTTTCTTGTACTAGTATCACCTGCCCAGTCGGCATCCGCAAAAGCCTTTAAAATCGGTTCAGTTTTAGTGTCTATGTGCAAGTTTCGTTGTTTTGTGCAGTTTAAATATCGTATTATTCTTTTAGCTGCCATCCAATCTTTTTGACGCGGGGATTCGTTTCTTCTACTTAATACATTCACAGCAGCAGAAATGTCAGGTGTACTGACAGATGCGATATAAAGCAATGAGCCTATCGCCTGTCTGTATTTAACATTATTTGGCAATAAATTGTCATTATCTTCTAATCTATTAAAGTTAGGTTCTATCGGAGTACCGACTGGTTTAGCTTCCTCTAAATTAAACATTTTTTACTAGTTCTTCTATTTTAGCTATTTGATTTAATTCGTAACCTTCTGCTGTTTTCTTTATTTTGATTCCTAAATAATAACTTAGTTCTCCTAGATTTTTTAATTCATATTCTCGCTTAAGTTTTCTATTATTTCTTTAATTTCGTCATCTTTTCCTGCTATAAGTATATCATCAACGTAAACGATAATATACGTTTTGCTTTCTCCTTCATTTCGAATGTATAAACAAGTGTCTGAATTAGACTGTTTAAATTTTAAACCATTTAATGATTTTGTTATCGTAGTGTGCCATGCCCTGGCTGCTTGTTTCAAGCCGTAAATGGATTTATTTAATCGGCATACTTTGTTTTCCTGATTTGGAATAATATAACCTTCTGGCTGAGTTATGTAAATTTCTTCATCTAAATTACCATACAGGAAAGCCATTTTAATGTCTACGTTATTAGTTTTTAATTTGTGGTAAGTTGCTGCTGCTATAAAACATCTAAGTGTCGTATATGAAACAACATCGGCAAAAGTTTCTTCGTAGTCTACGCCATATTTTTGATAATATCCTTTTGCAACTAATCTCGCTTTATATTTCTGTATTCTTCCTTGATCATCATATTTGGTTTTAAAAATCCATCTGGATCTAATTATTTTTTTTACCTTGTGGGGATTAACTAGTGTCCATGTTTTGTTTTTATTAAGAGAATTTATCTCTTCTTGTGTCGCATTTAATCAATTTTGTTTCTCTTCTGGATTTTCAATATTCATTATGTCATGAAAATTTTCTGTTCTTTTATATGTTCGTGAGTTGTCATGTAAATAAATCGGTCTGGAGGGACTCCTTTATTTGATCTATCTGACCGCCTTGGTTCTGGTGTTAATTGTTTAGACTCACTTGATGTGTCTTCAGTGTTTGTGACTTCAATTTCTACGAAGTTTTTATTCTGTGATTTGACATTTTCATCAGATGGTTTTCCTCTCAAATTTAATTGTTTCTACCTTCTCATGTGTATTTTTCTTTTCTAGAAACTTTAGTGTTCTGGCAATTATTATTTTTTTTACCACTTGTGTAAATACGCTATCCTTTGGAGTAATTGTCATAGCCGACAAAAATACCTTCAACTGCCTTATTATCTAATTTTTGTCGTTTATTTTTGTTGACATAAGCAAAGGCTTTACAGCCAAACACTCTAAGGTAATGCAAATTTGGTGGTCGTTCATTCCAAAGCTCAAACGGGGACTTTTCATTAGCTTTTGTAGACAATCGGTTTTGCAGGTGATTCGCCGTACAGATAGCTTCACCCCAGAATTTTTGAGGCAAGTTTGCTTCTCTGAGCAAAGCTCTCGTCATTTCAATTAAAGTTCTATTTTTACGTTCAGCGACGCCATTTTGGCTCGGAGAGTACGGAACAGTGTGTTGGTGCTTTATGCCGTTTTTCTAAGATAATTGTCAACTAAATCATTGTTAAATTCCCCTCCATTGTCTGTTCTTATATTTTTCGGCTTTTCGCCAAATTTATTACTAACTAAGGCAACAAATTCCTTAAGTTTTTCATAAACTTCTGATTTCTTTGATAATAAATACAGAAGGGTAAATCTAGAGTAATCATCTACAAATGTTAAGAAGTATGTTTTTCCCCGTATGGTTGGTATTTGGAAAGGCCCACATACGTCAGAGTGTATCAACCCCAATCGTTTAGTGGCTCTATAATCTGCTAATTTTGGTTAAGGTGCATCTGTTAGCTTTGTTTTGATGCAAGTTTCACAAGTTGTGTCATGTTTACATTTATTTATTTGTATTCCTTTCGCTAGGTGTTTTTCTTCGATTTGTTTGATAGATGCAAAATTTTTATGGCCGAACGTTCTCTGCCATAATTCTATGCAATTATTATTGTTACAAGTGTAAGTTTTGTTTGCATAGTTTACGTTTGAGCTTTTATTAGCTAATTGAATTTCATATAAGTTATTTTTCTTTATCGCTTCCAGGCGGGTTATTCCGTTATACGTTAACTTACATTTATCATTTTTGAATAAAATCTCGCATCTATTTTCTGTAGCTTTACGAACGGAAAATAGGTTTGATTCAATATTTTTAACAAATAACACATCTTTAAGTGTTATGTTTTCACCGTCTGAAGTTATTGTTTTTATTATTGTATTCCTGATCCATAAGAAACTAATTTGTTTCCATTTGCAATAACAATTAGTTTTTTCATTTGATTTAATTTCTGTAAATAAATGTTGATCATTTGTTATGTGACTGGAACTGCCACTGTCAACTATACACGCTTTATTATTGCGCGGTTTTATTATAAACGCACAATGTTTATCACCTTGATGACTTTCATATTTATTACAATCGGCATTTTTATCCGAATTTGATACCCAATCATTTCTAACAGTTTTATCATCCTTTTGGAAAACAAGAAAAGAATTAAATTTTTTTTTGTAGTTTTGTTTGTAATTTGTATTATATGAAGAATTGTTTTGTTTATTTTTATAATTATTATTATGCCAGCATTCTTTAGTGGAATGGTTTTTTAATTTACAATTTGAACAGTATTTTCGTTTCTTCTTATATGCCGCATTATTGAATTTGTAACCTACATTGTGAAATTTCTTCGTAGTTTTGAATGCTCTAGCGGTATTTTCAGATGATTCCGAACTATCGCTTCTGCGATTATATTCATCAATCAATTTACTTTTAATAAAAGTAGTTGTCAATTCTTCTTCATTTCGGGATTCAAGTGCCGTTATAAGTGTGTCGTAAGAAGCTGGTAAGCTACACAGCAAAAGTGCTGAAATATGATTATATTTTATAGTTTCACCGATTGCTGATAATTTGTCTATCAACTCAAGTATGTTTGCGATATGCTTTACCATATCACCAACTTCAGGTAATTTTGTGCTAAACAACTTGCGTAAAAGGTATAGTTTGCTAGATAAATTACTTCTTTCATGAATTGCTTTTAAAGTTTTCCAGGTATCTCTAGCATTTTGAATATTTTTTACGTGGACGATCTGGCTATCCGCAATGCTGAGGTGAGATTAATTATAGCCCTTGCCTTCCGGTCCTTTTTGGACCAATCGGTCGTAATTGGGTTTGGTGGTTCATCAGTAATGATCTCAAAAGGATCTTCTTTTATGAGAAGCATCTCGATTTTAAATTTCCAAACATTATAATTATTCGAGTTGAGCTTCTCTATTATCTGTGCATCTTTCGCTGAAGTCATTTTTAACTTCTGTTACCACCTTTTAATTTTCAAATAAACCCTTTTATTAAATTATCATATACTTATATTTAATATTTAAGGAAGGCAGCGCGTCAGTTTCATAATCATTGTTAGATAAAAAATTAGACTTAAAGTGTTACAATGATAATCACATTAAATCACAAAATAAAGATAAGATAAATCTGCTTACCTTTTGGTTCATGATCATCCACGGTAAAAAACAGAACCTTCTTCAACATTTCCATTGAGGGTTAGTATATATCCATTTGCTATATAAATTATCTTTGCATGTTTATCCTGTAAAAGAAACTTGTGTTTTCTTTTGTTAATATGTGTACTTTTTTAATTCATAATGTATCCCATGAATTTTTCAGGAACATTGTGACAGTTCTGGTTTAAACTATAATTTTTATATTTCTTAAAATACAAAACTGAAGCATACATCTTTGCTCCTTTCTGATTACATTTCTATATACTGAAAAAATTATAATATACAAAACATTATTGATTCTTGATTAATTACATAAATAAAAATTCTAGATTATATTTATCAATAAAACACTGAATATCAAAGTCTTAAATTATTAATATAGTTCTTTCAGCTCTCAAAATCGCAGTCTTTTAATCTAAATGTTTATCAGTTTTTGATTGACACATTACATAAACAAGGAAGTCATTTTGTGAAAGAATAATCAAGTCTTATTTACGACAGGCATTAAGAGTTTTTTGAAAAGCAGTTAACTTGATTTATAATGAGTTTTATCTAATTCTGAAAGAGATTAGTATTTCCAACAGTTCTTCGGGATCTATGTCCCCTAAAATATGTAAAATCCGTTAAAACTCGGAAAATTTTGATTACGATATTTTCTTCTATTATAGATAGAAGAGAGAAGAAATAAAAGAACAAAGACCCAGAATAAATAATTACTGAAAACAGACCGACCGCAGATATATCAATTGCTATAGGTGGAGAGGAATAAAAGTGGGTTATAAATTGAAAATAGAAGGGTTAATCGAGCTTTTCGAAAATACGCAAACTTTATATCCCATTTATTTTCCTTTCCCTTTCTTTTTTTGACCGTCTTTTTTTAGCTGAAATACTTATTTCTCCAAAAGAAAAAAAAATCAACTTTTCGTATTTTTGCCCTGTGTTTGAAACATATTAAATTTACTTGGATACGTTGTTTCACTAATCTACAGAGGCGAACTTATTAAAATACATGTCAATAGATTTAAAAATAAAAATTGTGGTATACGTCGTAGACCTTTCGATTTTTATTAGAAGCTCCGTATACCTTCTATTTCTCAAGTAAAGCTAGCATATACTTTCTAGCGTCAATCTTCTACCAATAGCGTATAAACTTTGATCTTTTTACGATTATAGCATTACTCAAAGTCCTAATTCACTGGTTCGATTCCGAACGGGTTAGCTTGTGTAAAGTTTTTTAAGAGGTGTCAGGACTCTTAAAGCTTCAAAATTTTCGAAATTTTAATTATTTTATATTTTAAACTCCTATTTTTCTGAGCATTTTGATATGTTTCCTCAAAATTCCCATTAGAACAGAAGTTATGGTTTTTAGAATTGTACCCTCTCAATAACTGAAGCTATTTTTCCGAAACTTTGAAGTCCTTTTACTGAAAATGACATTTTTGGGCATAACGCGCAGGATATCTCAAAAACTTCTCAATATTTTTTCATAAAATTTTCGAAACATATATTTCAACATTAAACATGTATAAACATGTTATCAGTTTAAACATGTATAAACTGAACCTAAAATTTCATTTTTATTGTTCAAAAAATATATTTTTTAGGTGATTATACTATTGAAATTTTCAAAATTTTGTATTAGATAAATACAACTTTGTATTCAAATTGTAAAAATGCTTTAAATACAACTTTATTTAGGTTCAGGTTAATTATTAGGATCTGTAGTATAATTAGGTACCAAAATTTTCATTCTAGTTGCAAAACTTATTTGTAATCGTGCGCGTAATCTGTCATACCAATTTTCTGCTTTACGAATGTCTGACAGTTTGAAGCCCCCTATAAATATTAATTCTGCATTTTGTAATTTTTTTAATCTATGAAACGGAAGAACATATACTTATATTTTTCATTCCCCTAAAAATTGTGTTTTAAAATCATATACATTTTAAAATATTAAATGTTAAAAATTGTCCGATTTTTTCCTTTTTTTTCAAATTTTAAGAATCCTGAGACCCCTTAAAAAATGAGAATCCGTGTCACATTCTCCTTTAAAGTTATCACCTAAATCCATCCTAAATGATACTATAATTGAGGATCGGCCAAAACCAAATTAATTATATGTGTGGCCCAAGTTGACTTTCTGTGCCTCTGACCAAATCTTTTTATTACTTTCATATAAAATAAAATGTAATTAATTCATTAACGACACAAAATGATATTCTAATTATAACGAATTTCATTTAATTAAAAAACTTTTTAAGTAGACATATCTCAATTTATCTTTTATAATGATTTTTGTAAAAGATCATCTGCTTTACTTCAACTTCTTGAAAGAGTATTCAAAACATTTCTGTGGTTTCAAACTAAACATTTTCTGTTACTGTTAAATCTGAAGCTTTTAATATAATCCTATATGCATTTCTTGCTTTATAATTTGCACTCACGTATTGAATCAGTCATGACTGATAATTATAAACAGTGAAGTTCAAGCAATAAATAAAGAGTGTCTCATTCGAGCCCATACAGCTCAAATCAATGAGTAAATATTAGATGTAAATTTCCAACTGGGCGAAAAATGTCCGGACCAGGATTCGAACCCGGGTCCTGGTGAAAAAGTTCGACCAGAATCGTCCGGGATAGCTCAGATGGCAGAGCACTGGCGGCTTCAGCCAGGAGGTCCCGGGTTCAAATCCTGGTCCGGACATTTTTCGCCTAGTGGAAATTTATATCTAATATGATTTGTCTACCAATTAGAATAATTGTGTGTAAATTAATCTAATGAGTAAATGTTAAAAATTTCCGAAGGAAGAAACGAGATTTTTGGAATACAGATAGTTTCGGTCGAATTTCGGTCCGGCCGAATTTTCGGAAGCAAATGTTCGGCGAAACTCAGATTTTGAGCCTAAAACGAAACCGAATTTTTGTTTGATCTCTAATTATAGTACTTTCGAAGTTATCTATCTATGATTATTTAATTTAATGAATGATGCAGTGTACAAGAAAAAGCTTTAAAATTTTCTATCTCCTTATTTTATCTTTCAAAGAACTTATGGTTAAGTTAAATGATTAATGATTTTTTTTTTCCTTTACATTTTCGCCCAAGAAAAAGATTTTTCTTTATTCGGTTTTGAGAAAAGAAGAAACAAATCTTTGAAAGAATAAGCTGAAAAAGAAACTCTAGTCTCTTTTTATTCAGACCACTTGGGAGTCTTTATGTGGCATCATGAGAATTTTTTGTCTGCTTTTTCGACAAGAAAAGGATAAGAAAGGAAAGAAATGATTAAAGATGAAAAAATAAAAGTAAAGACGTTTCTTTCTGAACATTACCCCTACTCTCATATCGTTTGAATATTCGTTTCTATAAACTAAGGAATGATAATAAACGAGTTTTCAGGACTGAAACCGAAACCGAATTTCGGTAATCTTCCTATTTTCGCCCGAAAACGAAAGTGTCCAAATTTCATTAAATTATGTAATACATGCACAAATATGCATAATTAGTAAATAATTATGCATGTAATTATACGTGTGGCACAAGTTGGCTCTTTGCGCCTCTGACCAAAACTTTTTATTTTCATATAAAATAAAATGTAATTAATTCATCAACGACACAAAATGATTTTCTAATTATATGAATTTCATCTAATTGTAAAATGCTTTAGGTATACATACCTCGATTTATGTTTATTAATGATTTTTTGCAAATGATTGTCTGTTTTACTCGAACTTTCTAAAAGAGTATTCGAAACATTTTTGCGGTTTCAAACTAAAAAAATTCTGTTACTTTTATGTCTGCAGCATTTAAATAAGCACGTGAAAAGCGTCAAAAGCGTCTTCAAAGTTTAATCCTGCATGCATTTCTTGCTTTAAAATTTGCACTCACGTCTTGAGTCAGTCATAACTGATAATTATAAACAGTGAACTTTATAGCAATAAATAAAAAGTGTCTCATTCGAGCCGTTAAAGCTTAAATGAATGAGTAAATATTGAAAATTTCTGAAGGAAGAAACGCGATTTTTGAATACAGATTTCGGCAGCAAATTTTCAGCGAAACTCAGATTTTGAACAGAAAACTAAACTGAATTTTCGGTCGATCTTTAACTATAATACTTTCGAAGTTTCTATGATTATTATATTTAACAACACTGTTAAAAATTTGCAGCATTCTGGCAGGTCATTTGACCGTTTTTTCCGAAAACGGTTACACAACCGTAATTTTAACACTATTCTGACCATATTATTGGCCATTTTATGGTCAGAATATAGTTAAATTATGGTTATGAAACCGTTTTTTCAAAAAACGGTCGAATGACCTGCCAGAATGCTGCAAAATTTTTAACAGTGTAGTATACAAACCCCGTCAAAAGTGATGGAATGTGAATGATAAATCTTCAAAGCAATATTTAAAAATATATTTTTTCGACTTAAAAAAAAAAAAAAAAATGATGCCTCATGCATTTTGTTAATCAAAAAGTATTATCCTTTGATTTTTGATGATTAGAACAAAGAAATTGACGAAAATGCTTGTTTAGGTTCCCTCTACATTAAAAATTTGCTGTTTAGCGTGACTTTTTTTTTTTCGCTACAAACTATGTTAAAATTCATAATTAGTATAGTATTCAAACAGTATAAACGTAAGAAAATAGCTTTAAAATTTTCTATCTCCTTATTTTATCGTTTAAAGAACGTATGGGTGAGTTAAATGATTAATGATTTTTTTTTTTTCCTTTACATTTTCGTCCAAGAAAAAGGCTTTTCTTTATTCGGTTTTGGGAAAGGGAATTTTTTTTTTTTTTTTTTGAAAGAGTGAACTGAAAAAGAAACTCTAGTCTCTTTTTATTCAGACCACTAGGGGGTCTTTATGTGGTATCGTCAGAATTTTCTTTCGAAGTTTTGTCTGCTCTTCCGATAAGAAAAAGAAACAAGAACGAAAAATCATACGTTCAGCATAGATTATGTAATACTTTCCAACACATTCAGAATAGAGTAACAAAACTTCAGAGTTTATTGTGCCCTTGCCTGTGGAATACATTGGAGAAAAACGTACCAAAAATGAAAGAAAAAAAAATTTCACTTTAATTTTGTTCGTTATTATCAGGGCTGCGGAGTCGGAGTCGGAGTTCGCCCCATTTTTGAGTTAAAGAGTCGGAGTCGGATCTGTTAAAAGTCCCGGAGTCTGAGTGGAGTCAGATCCATTTTTGAGCGAAAGATTCGAAGTCGGATCTATTAAAATCCTCGGAGTCGGATTTGTCCATTTTACCCACCGACTCCGCAGCCTTGGCTATTATCATCAAAATGTTAGAAATAGATTATTAAAGAAAAAAGATTAAACGAAATAACTACTATATTCAATATTTGCACATATATGGAAAGTGTTAATGGATTACAGCATTTTTTGTTCAAATTATAGCAAAATAAATCAAATGACATGATTTTCAAGATAAATATATTAAACTAAAACAGCAATATTATTATTTATATCAACTGTCATGAATTCCTTGTTCCCCAGATTCCTTTGAATTCCCCAAATCCTTTACAGTATGGCATATACGAACATTTGGGAAGAACTGCAAAATTATAAAAATCTGACAAATGGCGCGAAACTGCCGAACTTTTCGCGAAAAAGTTTCGCTATCTATTGGGAAAATGATTAATTACATATTATGCATTGGAAGAACTGAGTTCGGGCTTCACGGAATTGAAACACTGATTTTAGGTAGATTTCGTATGAAATACTACCTATTGGGATCGTTCCTATGTTGGAATTTCTGAAAAATTTTTGCAGATCTACACCGATCATGACTCCTAGAACCCAAAACCACCCTCAGTAAAAAAGTTTATCTATCTATCTATCTATCTATCTATCTATCTATCTATCTATCTATCTATATATATCACTTTCTTCTGGACACGATAACTTTCGTAATTCTGCACCAATCTCTTCCAAACTGATACATAAAATCAAAGGGTATAAAATCTCGGTCAAGTTCGTTAATGGGCAAAATCGGACCAAGGGGATGGAAATAGGGAGGGGTTTTGTGAAAACAGAAACCCCCCCTAACTTCTTAATTTTTGTACATATCAAATCAGTTTAAAGTTTTTGTTACTTCTAAAAATAGGGCCAAAATTTTATGTATCACAGATTTTTGATAAAGTTAAAAATGGGCTCAAGGGGCGCAAAAAATAGGGTTTTTGGGAGAAAAAAATTCATAATTTCGTCAATTCTCAATATATCAATTCCAATTAATTTTATTATAAATCTCCATAATATTATCTACAACTTTTATATTCACAAGTTTTTGATAGGACCAATTCGTACCGCAAAAAAAAAATTAAAAACGAAAACAAAAAGGGGGTTTGAAGAAATAAAAAATCCATAACTCCGTCAATTCAAAAGATATAAAATCCCCATGAATTTATCATATATCTTCTTAATATTGTCTACAACATCTATATAGACAAGTTTTGGATAAGACCAATTCTTACAGCAAAAACAAATTAAAAATACATAGCGGTTGAAGAAAAAAATCATCTAAGTAAGGGTGTATTCAAATTCAAACTGCGTATTTTCTGACTCATTTTACAATTCATTTTTGCTCTCAAAGGCTTCCAATTGGTACGTTTTCTTACTCAGAAACTATATAATGTACCGTAAGGGTCAATTTTTTGATAGAGGCAGAATATATTTTAAAAAATGCTGTTAAAGAGGGCATTTTGAACGAATTTCCCGAAGCGGATTGTGTTGGAAAAATCATTGCATTAAGGATGCACTCAAATCCAAACTGCTTATTTTCTGACTCATTTTTAAATTCATTTTTGCTCTCAAACGCATTTAATTGGTAGATTCGCTTATTCAGAAACTATATAATGTACTGCAATGATCGATTTTTTGATAGAGGCAGAATTTATTTCAAAAAATTATGTCAAAGTGGGCATTTTGAACGGAATTTCCCGAAGCAATTGTGTTATCACTTTCTTCTGGACACGATAACTTCCGCAATTCTGCACAAATCTCTTCCAAACTGATACATAAAATCAAGAGACATAAAATCTCGGTCAAGTTCGTTAATGGGCAAAATCGGACAAAGGGGATGGAAATAGGGAGGGGTTTTGTGAAAACCGAAAAACCCCCATAACTTCTTAATTTTTGTACATATCAAACCAGTTTAAAGTTTTTATTACTTCTAAAAATAGCGCCAAAAATTCATGCATCACAGATTTTTGATAAAATTTAAAATAGTCTCAAGGGGCGCAAAAAATAGGGTTTTTGGGAGAAAAAAATTCCTTACTTCGTCAATTCTCAAGATATCAAATCCAATAATCTCATTATACATCTCCTTAATATTATCTACAACTTTTATATTCAACTTATATATCAAGTTTTTGATAGGACCAATTCGTACCAAAAAAAAAAAAAAAAAAAAAAAAAAAAACTAAAACAAAAAAAGGGGGTTGAAGAAAAATTTTCAAAACTCCGTCAATTCACAAGATATAAAATCTCCATGAATTTATCATATAGCTTCTTAATATTGTCTTCAACATTTATATAGACAAGTTTTTGATAGGGCCAATTCTTAAAGCAAAAACAAATTAAAAATACATAGCGGTTGAAGAAAAAAATCATCTTATTAAGGGTGCATCCAAATCCAAACTGTCTATTTTCTTACTCATTTTTAAATTCATTTTTGCTCTCAAACGCATCCAATTGCTAGATTCTCTTATTCAGAAACTATATAATGCACAGTAATAATCGAGTTTTTGATAGAGGTAGAATATATTTTAAAAAATGATGTCAAAGTGGGCATTTTGAACAGAATTTCCCGAACCGATTGTGTTAGAAATGAAAAATATTGCCCTACTGAGAAAATAATTGTTTATTAATCAAGTTTTAATTAATTGAAAGAAAAATAAAAACACAGGTCGCTTATAAATCTTTTCAAAAATCGCGTCAGCATGTTTCCTATTTTTTTTAATTAAAAATTAATATGAAAATGTGCCAGAAAATTTCGAGTTGTTGAGTATGGAAAAATATTTTTTTAATATCGCCTTAACATGATTCTGATAAAACCATCTATTTTATAAAAAGGAAATAAAAACTCGTCAAAAGCAGACAGATAAAACTGTTAAAGTGGATTTATATCTAATAATGATTTAGTTTTTGTTGGTGAAATTATTATACTTAACTTCGAAATCTACCTCTGCCTGTAGGCCGGGCCGGCAGGGATTTTTTTCTCTTGCCCGAACTCAGGGCGGGAATTCCAAAATTGGCGCATTTGCGTTGCCGAACTGACAAGGAAGGTCTCCATACGGGCATACTCAGAAAAATCTGAAAAAAATTACAGAATGTTCTTCTCATACGGATATACAGTCTCACCTCGTTATCACGACACCCGGTTTTCATGTCACTTCGCTTATCACGTCAGTTTTTCAAAGTCCCGATTTTCTGTATATGATTTTAATGTAAATAAACCCCGGATTTTACGTCGTTAAATAATTTTCAACTCCGGATATCCCGACGGTTTAGAAAAATTGTCCATCTTTCATAATCCATCTTATAAGCAAGGAAATTAAGCGGTAAGAAATGTCTTAGCCAAACTTTTCACAAAAATGTCAAAAATACACATTGAGATGAATGAGAAATTTTACTTCAATCCTTTATCTGAATAAATAAACCCACAAACGATGAATGACCCACCTGAGCTCCAGATCCTGATAGACGTATCAGTCTACTCGCGGTTCTTTGTTTTGGTCTTTCTTGTGGTTACACGGCGTTTTTCATCCGACATAAATCGAAGCATTGCATTGCATTGAAACGATCAGAAGCTATCTATAATCCATTTTTGAAACAACGAATATTGATCACATTTCATTGTATGATATTGAAAAAGAATTGCAGGAAGCACATCTAGAGATAAGTAAACCTTGATTCATCAATATTTCATGTAGCAATAAAAAAACAAGTCCATAAATCTGATTTTTATTCTTTTCAATTTTGTTTTTGTGTTTAATAATGTTTAATTGTTTAAAACAGCAAGAACAGTTATGAATTTAAAATTATCTTACATTAATTAAAAATACAAATTTTTATAAACATATTTTTCTCCAACTCCGGTTACCGCGACACTCCGCTTATGACGACACATTTTTCTCGTCATTAGACTGTCGGGATAACAAGGTTCGACTGTATACGTTTATAAAAATTTTTTTGGCGGAACCCCGATACAACGTCCGTAAAAAAAATAACGAAATTTTCGTTTATTTGGCGATTTATCACCGGTTGGCGATGAAAAAAAAAATACGCTTTTATGTAGGAAAAAACTTTTTATGTTGAATTTGTCTATATAAGTTTAACTTAAATAACTTTAGTTTTGTCATTTTTAATTTGTTTTAACTATATTTTTGACATTTTTAGCTTGTTTTAACTATAGTTTGTCATATATATTTATATGTATTTATAATAAAATTTAAATATCATATTTTACGATTTAAAACAAAATTTAAATTGATTTAAATTATTTCAAGCTCAAAAATAAGACAGATAGAACACTGTCGATTTGATTTTGTTGCTATGGAAACGACTTCGTCTTCGATATGGAAGTGTATTATGGCAATCAAATGTCAGCTGACTATAACTTAAAATAGATATTTGCAACTTGCAAAACATAGAAAATATTTTTACAGTGATAAAATTAGATAACTACAGCAACAAACAACATACATATGTAATATAAAAAATATATAATAACCTCTTTCATTGATTAAGTTGAAATTCATTAAAAACCGTGCATTCTAAAAAACAATTAATAATCAATTTTCAGATGCATTAAAATAGTTTGCTTTTGGCGAGGAAAAATCCTGCTCGCCAAATCGCGTGTCACTTTCGTATTTTCGCGCCAAATATTCGAAAGTTTTTTATTTTTTTACAGACTTTCTACTGAAATTCCGCCGTTAAATTTGACTGATCCCTTATTATATACATGAGTAGTTTCACTAGCATTTTTTTCAACATATTCTGAGTATGCCCTGTTAGGAGACCTTCCTTGTGAGTTCGGGCGTCACAAGCAAGGAGTTAAGGTGAAATATAATGTCTAAAGAAACAATTTAAAAAACTCATAACGCATTTGAAAACCTAATTTCTGCTATTACTAGCATCAATAGTCGGGGAAATATCCTTTTTTTTTGTTCAGCCCTGTATATGATATATATATTTGTATGTATACTAGATATCATGATGCTAAAAGTTAGTTCATTTAAGCGAATAGCACAGTTGTAATTTTTCATTAGTAATTTCCTTGAATAAACGGAAATGTACTTGAGAACTTTAGTGCAGCCCTGTATAGGACCTGTAGAATTTATACACACCAAGTAATATTTACAAATATAGTTCAATTTAAAAACTAATACCACAATTGAAAACGCACTTGTCATAGGTTTCAATAGTTCAATTTCTTCTCTAGCCAAATTCTTTTGTGTGTCCCTGTAAATAAGCGACAAATTCTATGCATACATCCTATTCTACAGTTAACACCGTGTAGTACACCTCAGTGATACACAGGGTGAGTCAAAAGTTCGTTACAACTTTAAAAACTGATAAAAAGGGAAGAAATTATGATAAAGGAGTGCGGTTTGCAAGAAAGGGCTCTCAAGGTAATCGGATTTCTTTTAGCAGCAAAAGAAATTTTACTTAAAAAATCACATGTAGAGGTCGCTGATGACCCGAAACACAATGAACAGGACAACAGTTGTGTCATAGAATATTTTGGAGGTCATGTTGAACATTTGTTATTGGAAAAACAAATGAATGGAGCGTATTGTTGTCCGGTTCATTGTGTTTCGGGTCGTCAGCGCCCTCTACATGTGATTTTTTAACTAAATTTTTCTTTGCTCCTAAAAAAATCCGACGACTACCTTTTCTTGCAAACCGCTCTCCTTTATTATAATTTCTTCCTTTTTTATAAGTTTTTAAAGTTGTAACGAACTTTTGGCTCATCCGGTATATAAACTTCAGTATGTTTAAAATAGTGTAATACCATTAAAATATACCGCAAACGACCCCCCCCCCTCCCCATAGACAATAATGTAACGGCATTCTTTTGAGTGTCTCTGTAAATGAATCGTAATTGCTACACACTTCAATTTCAATTCCGAACATGCTTTCTCATTCCCAATAACATCTAGGAATTTCATAGCAACAGGCTATATTTACGCACATTAGAGCACGGACAGACATACAGACGGACAAACAGACAGACAAACCGAATGCATAAACACTTTTCAACTTTGTTGGAAAGAATTAAAAATGGAAAGAAATGATTAAGGATGATTGTTTCTTTCTTAACATTACCCCTACTCCCATATCGTTTGAATAATCTATTCTATAAACTTCTGCTTTACTTTTGTTTCCGCATATTTCAGGATAATTTAATTATTGCGGGTTCCGTTTCCGCAGCTTTTGATGTAATTTATCATAATTGCAGCAAAACCTATGAAAATATAACCGATCTATAACGAAATCCTGATTTTAACTGAAAAATTTCCTGGTCTCGGCTACAAGAAAGGCATCCAGTTATACCCATTAAGAGGGAAATGTATTTGAAAAGAAAATTTTCTTCGGTCACGTGTTATTCCGTCTTAGAGGATTTTATTGTAAGATTTATTGAAGGATATGGTAGTATGCATAGAAAATCGTATTAAAAATTTCCATCTTCTTTTATCATTTTAGAGGATGTAAGGGAGAGTAGCCGAATTTGGACCACTTCACTTATTTTCAGGTGTAACTCACTTCATTTTTAGAATATCTGCAAAATATCGCTACACGTGGTCAATCTATTCATCTGCCAACTAAATAAATCTTTAGAACAATTTCTTTTTGAAAATATAAAGTTTTATTTTAATTTGGAAAATTTGTCAAATTGAGCGACTGTTGGACCCTCCCCCCTTTTCCTAAATTGGACCAAACAGTATGAGGCTGTTTTAATGAGTAGAGAATATAACTAATTTTATTAAAAGTAAAGTTTACGATTAATGAAACAAAAGAAAAAAAAAAACAAACATCAGCAATGAAATGTAATGAAATCAAATGTCCGAAAGTAAGAGTAATTTTAAATCAAAATGCATTCAAAATATAAATCAAAGTTATAAGTAATTAAGAATAGAAATTATGGAACTAACTGCCAGTTACTTGAATATCATGTAAGAAGTGATGCAAGCTTACACATAAATTTCTTTTGTTCATTTTTTATTCCAGCTCGCACACAACATGGAACCATGTTTGGCAATCTGAATACTGAATCCCTTTTGCTATTTTATTTTTCTTACAAATTAGGCAAAACAAATCATCATTGTCTCGATTTTTATTTTTTAATTCTGAATCATTAGACTTGTTTTTTTTTTGCAACAGAAGTTTTCTTTACCTCATGTCTGTAGTTCTTCCGTTCCATCATTTTCTTCCCAATTGAATTACGCCTATTTTTTAAAATTTGATATTCTAATTGAGTTGTGCTTTGAGAGCGTCCTTTTTGTCATTTTTTGGTTTTTTTTTTTCATTTCAAGGTTTACTTTATACGGCGAAGATGTTAACACAGCTGTTTTTTGGCCCCCTCTATACTTTGACTTAACTGATTTCGACAAGGGAGATAACATTTCTAATGATTCTTTGGCTTTTTGGGGGTTTTGTAGCTGCAGCCTTCTTGTGGGTCAATATCTTCAAAACTTATTCTTTCCTTTTCATTTCCTATATCTTTAACAACTTTTGCTGTCCCTGATTTTTTCATTCAGACTGTTTGACTGTGTCGATTTCATCATTCCCCCCCACCCCCCTCCTAGATTTAGCATGTTTCAGGATTACTGACTCTGACTCCGAAATCTCACTAGCAGGGGAATCAACGGGTCTATCTGCAGTGCCTGTCTCCACACCAGGAATAAATGCAGAAGCAGCTTCAAAATGATGACTTTTAAAAGCATGCCTGTTACGAGGCCAAATGCCACTTCCTTTAAAAGCTTGAACGGCGGTTTCAACGGTTACTGCTCTGTTGTAAGCGAGAGCTCTTCAAATTTATGATCTTATATCTGGCCCAATTTAAGCAGCTCAAATTGATCAAATTAAGGCAACTGCGCCATTTTTTAAAACAGATAATCTCAAGACTAAGAACAAAAACGAAGCAAATAAATTTGCGTGAAAAATATGCGCAATAAACTCATGAATTTAGTTATGCATAAGAAAACATAACAACTTACCTTATTTTTAAAGTATTCTCTTACGTTTAGTAAGAAAAAATTAGATGAAAACAGCTAATTTTTGGTCTTTTAAAATTGTCTGAAAACAGCACATCAAAGGCGGCTATTTCTTCTGATCATAAATGACGTCATTCGATGAGTAGAATTTCAGCGGTAGATGGCGTCTCTTTCCAGGGGCGGACTGGTCCACCTCGCTAACCCGCGATCGCGGGTTGGGCCAAACTGGTGTAGTGCGCCAAAAAAAGTAATTTAAGGTTTTGTTTTAATAAAACTAAAAAAATAATAATAATTCTGAAAATGAATTTTTCTTTTCCTTTTTTTCTGTGAAGTGTTTTTTTTCCTTGATCGGGTAAGTCCTAATTTATCCTTTCCCTATTCCATCAGCAATATTTGGAAGATCTGTGCAAATTACTCATTTTGTATAGAAGACGAGAGACAGGGGATAAAGTAAAAAGCACATCAGAGGAGTCCTACCACGAACAGATCGAATTCTCCCCTTTCTCGTAAAATCTTCTGCATTTCCCGATGTGACGTTGCATTCCGATGACCCTGGAATAAATGCTACCACGACACAATCGAGAACGTCTTCCATCGGATTACTGTTATCGAGATCTCCACGAAAACTTCCGACTCCATTGAAGGGAGTGAGAAAAGCATATATTGTCGGAAGTGCGTCTTTGGGGAGAGATTTTAAAGCGGTTGATATTGTTTTCTCTGTTTAGTAAAAATACCATCGACACACGCCTAATTAAGATATTTTCATAATCCTCTTTTTAAACGAGAGTGAAATGTTCAGATTTTCAGTTGTCAAAATCTCAAAGTGATATGACGGATAGTTATTTATAAAATGGAAAATAAAAATGAAATTTGTTTTTTTTTTAACCAAGCAAGGGTTTTTCTTTGAAAATTAATAAAAAAATAACATGTTAACCTACAAATATTTAATTAGTATCATAAGAAAGATTTTATTCCAGATTTTTAAATGGTATAAAAAGAAAAGTTTTATAAGTTCTTCTTAAGCAAATATGGGTATAAATACGCCAAAATTTCAAGAAATTCTACTTAAATATAAAATAACTGGGAGAATATTATAAGTTTTGAAACTAATTTTTAGCACTAATAATAAGCGGTTTTTTTTTTTTTTTTTTTTTTTTTTGTAGATTTAGATTTATTTTTCTTTGTGATACGCTATCTTTTTAAAATGAAATGTTAACTTAAAATAACAAAAACTAATATTAATTTGAAAAAAAGTAATTGAAAAGCTTATTAAAACATAGTCTAACAAATCATCACGCACAATCTTATTAATCTGCTTTAAATAAACAACGCGCAATACCAAGAAAGCTAATTATATCATAGTTCATGCACAAATAATTAGCAGTGTGACCAAGTGCTGCATATGCCCCAAAAATAATTGACCATATACTTTTACTAAAACTTCTGTATACTAAATATAACATTTATGCTAATATTTAAGCCCATGTGCGCTCTATCGTTGTTTACTCAAACAAAATAATTATCCAAAATTTCCAAAAGATTTTCCTTTTCTTTTTTTAGAATTATTATTAAATGCTTGCTGTATCAATTTTAATGACTTGTTGTATAATATATATATCTATATATAAATATATAAAATCTTTTAATAACATCCAATGAGAATTTCCGATTAGTACAAAATCAAAATATTCAATCAAAAAGTTTTCGGAAAGAGAAAATCTTAGGAAAGTTTTGCATGTTTTTGAACGGCATATTTTATTATGGAATTTAAATAAATTGTAGCGTTTCTAAGGTCATTAAAAAACAACGTATTTCCTCGTAACTTTTTTACAATAAATTTCGAAAACTTTCAAACAAAATAAAATATATATATATATATATATATTGTTTGAAGATGATGTGAATCAGTCTTCTTCACTTTTCATTTTTTTCTGCCTTTGATTATAAAACTTTTTTTTCGGAATATAAAATAATTATTGCTCAAATTAACAAAACAAAACAAAAAAGTTTCGATATTAAATAAAGCTTAATATTAGGATCGCCAGAGAGTCCTCTTTTTTTTTTTGTGTGTGTGTGTAGATTGAGTAATATTTAACTTATATTTTGAAAGATTAGTTTTATATAGAAATTAAAGACGGAGACAAAAAATTAAAAATCTAAGAAGACTGATTCACATCGTCTTCAAATAATATATTTTTTATCTTTTCTAAATTTACAGTAAAGTTACTATGAAATAAGTTGCTTTTTTATGTTATTAGAAACTTTATAATTTATTTTATATCCAATGAAATATGAAGTATAAAAAATGTAGTATCTTAAAGTATTCAAAATCCTGCATTACTTTCCAAAGATTTTTACTTCTTTTTTTTTCTTTTTTTTTTGCGCAAAAATTTTAAATTTAATATTTTTATCTTGTTCTAAAAAGAAATTCTCTATCTATTTACTAAAGTATTTTGTTATTTAAGCAACAAATAACAAATCTTAAAACTGATACAACATTTAATAATCTATATAAATAAATATTTGGAAATTTTGAATATTTGATTTATTTGGGTAAACAATGATAGTGCACACATGGGCTTCGATATTTTCAGAAATGTTATATTTACTATAAAGAAGTTTTAGAAAATATCTAGTCAATTATTTTCTAGTAAGCACAGCATGTTTTCTCTGCTAATTTTTTTATGCGACAACTATTGTATAATTAGAGTTTTCTTAGCATAACACACTGTTTATTTAAAGGAAATTAATAAACTTACACACGATATTTTGTTAAACTATATTTTAATATGTACTGCAATTATTATTTTTTTAATTCACATTAGAATTTATTTTTTTTTATTTTGCGTTGAATTTTCATTACATGCACAGACTCTATACTGCATCAATCTAAATCTACCAAAAACTGCATGCAATATTTTTAAAGTACATTTATTATTAGTGTTTAAAATGAGTTCCAAAGCTTAAATATTTTCCCGTTTATTTTGTATTTAAGCAGAATTTCTTGAAATTTTTGGATATTTATGCTAATATTTACTTAACGAAAACTCACAAAAAATTTATTTTCATATCATTTTAAAGTTTAGAATAAGGCCTTTCTTATGATAGTTATTAAATATCTCTAGAGTAATTTGTTAATTTTTTATTAATTTTTAAAGAAAAGCTCCCGCTTAGTCAAAAAAAGCTAATTTCATTTTTATTTATCATTTTCTAAAGATCTACCGGTCGTATGATTTTGAGCTTTTAACAGCTAAAAATCTGTATATTTCACATTCGTTAAAAAAAAAAAGATTATGAAAATATCTTAATTAGGTGTGTGTAGATGGCATTTTTAATAAACACAGAAAGCAAAATTAAACATTTGTTTTCTTTTCAAACAGGAGAAAAAGAGGGAAGGTCAGTGAGAATTGTCTCGTAACTGAAGTGGTCAATCTAGTTTTTTCCGATGCCTACTTGAAAAGGAATCTAGAATCCGTGAGCTATTTGCCGAGCTCTTCGTGGTAGCACTTAATCTGTGTATCGGAAAAAAATTTCGGGAAACATGTAAATTCGACCTCGGGTTCTTCTCGCTTCGGAAGGAACTCGATGCGCTTGTGGTAGCCGAGGTCGAATTTACATGTTTCCCGAAAATTTTTTCCGATACACAGATTAAGTGCTACCACGAAGAGCTCGGCAATACCTCACGGATTCTAGATTCCTTTTCAAGTAGGCATCGGAAAAAACTAGATTGACCACTTCAGTTACGGGACAATTCTCACTGACCTTCCCTCTTTTTCTCCCGTTTGAAAAGAAAACAAATGTTTAATTTTGCTTTCTGTGTTTATTAAAAATGCCATCTACACACACCTAATTAAGATATTTTCATAATCTTTTTTTTTTAACGAATGTGAAATATACAGATTTTTAGCTGTTAAAAGCTCAAAATCATACGATCGGTAGATCTTTAGAAAATGATAAATAAAAATGAAATTACCTTTTTTTGACTAAGCGGGAGCTTTTCTTTAAAAATTAATAAAAAATAACAAATTACTCTAGAGATATTTAATAACTATCATAAGAAAGGCCTTATTCTAAACTTTAAAATGATATGAAAATAAATTTTTTGTGAGTTTTCGTTAAGTAAATATTAGCATAAATACCCAAAAATTTCAAGAAATTCTGCTTAAATACAAAATAAACGGGAAAATATTTAATCTTTGAAACTCATTTTAAACACTAATAATAAATGTACTTTGAAAATATTGCATGCAGTTTTTGGTAGATTTAGATTGATGCAGTATGGAGTCTGTGTTCGTAATGAAAATTCAACGCAAAATTAAAAAAATAAATTCTAATGTGAATTAAAAAAATAATAATTGCAGTACATATTAAAATATAGTTTAACAAAATATCGTGTGTAAGTTTATTAATTTCCTTTAAATAAACAGTGTGTTATGCTAAGAAAACTCTAATTATACAATAGTTCTCGCATAAAAAAATTAGCAGAGAAAACATGCTGTGCTTACTAGAAAATAATTGATTAGATATTTTTGCTAAAACTTTTTTATAGTAAATATAACATTTCTGAAAATATCCACCCATGTGTGCACTATCATTGTTTACCCAAATAAATCAAATATTCAAAATTTCCAAATATTTATTTATATAGATTATTAAATGTTGTATCAGTTTTAAGATTTGTTATTTGTTGCTTAAATAACAAAATACTTTAGTAAATAGATAGAGAATTTCTTTTTAGAACAAGATAAAAATATTAAATTTAAAATTTTTGCGCAAAAAAAAAGTAAATATCTTTGGAAAGTATTGCAGGATTTTGAATACTTTAAGATACTACATTTTTTATACTTCATATTTCATTGTATATAAAATAAATTGTAAAGTTTCTAATAGCATAAAAAAGCAACTTATTTCATTGTAACTTTACAGTAAATTTAGAAAAGATAAAAAATATATTATTTGAAGATGATGTGAATCAGACTTCTTAGATTTTATTTTTTTGTCTCTGTCTTTAATTTCTATATAAAACTAATCTTTCAAAATATAAGTTAAATATTACTCAATCTACACACACGCACACACACACACACAAAAAAGAGGACTCTCTGGCGATCCTAATATTAAGCTTTATTTAATATCGAAACTCCCTTTTTTTTTTTTCGTTAATTTGAGCAATAATTATTTTATATTCCGAAAAAAATGTTTTATAATCAAAGGCAGAAAAAAAATGAAAAGTGAAGAAGACTGATTCACATCATCTTCAAACAATATATATGTGGAGATTTCGCAAGCAACACCTGCATCAGACTGAGTGTCCCCGTATTTTCCGCTTCGAGATTAAAAAGGAAACGAGCCTTAACGAAGCTGTGTGAAGTGGAAATGCAGAAGAAGGTAAAGAGAACGAAATGAGTTTTACGACGCAAGGTTTTGTTAAAAAAGAACAGAACATATTTCGGTGAAATAAGATTGAATATTTACACGACGTAAGAAAATCTCAGAAATATTCAACGACGTCCTGAATTATAGACTTTAAGCTAATTAAAGAACGAGAAGAGTGTTTATATCTGTATTTTTTGTTTGTGTGTTCGTCTCAATAAATGTCAGTGTTCGTCCTAAAAGTGAGTTGTGAGTTATGTATGGAGTCTCACCCCATAAATTGGTGTCATAAGTGACAGTTAACCCACCAATATGATTAGAGTTATTAATCCTACAGATTCAAGCCGGATATTATTCTAACGGTGAGTTCATTATTATTATTTTATTATGAAGTTAGTTGAGATACCTGAACGGAAGTTGCATTTAAAAACGAACGAACGCATAAAATTAAATTGCTGCATAAATTCCTATTTGATGCTGACGGTGATCGATCTAATAGAAAGAGAATACGTGATTTTACTGGTTTCGGTTTTCAAATCGACAGCACCGAATTCAAAAATAAAATAACTAAAGTTCAAACTGATTTTTCATTAAATGATCTGATTACAGTGTGCAATCTACTTTGTATTGATAATGAGGGATCTTTAAACGATCTCGCAACCCGATTAGTTACATACCTTTCAGACTTGACCTTACTACAAAATAATATTATACAAAATGAAAGTGACACCGACTCGGAACCCGAACTGCCTTCAAATAATATGACTTCAAGTAATAACACTGAATTATCAAATTTTAACAAACAACAGCAATTTCCAGTTCAAAGCTTTATGCCATCGTCTGTTAATTTTACTGATATTGAAAGTGTAATACCTCCTTTCGATGGTAGTTCTTTTAGTGATATACACGTATGGTTTAATAATTTTGAGGATGCTACTAATATGTTTAATTTATCTGACTTTCATAAATTCATATTTTGTAAAAGATCATTACGAGGAAAAGCCCAGTTATTAGCACAAACAGAATTTCACATCAATTCATATGACAAACTTAAACAACTCTTAATATCAGAATTTAGCACCACTTATAATTCTGCCGAGTTACATGATATATTAAATAAACGAAAATTGCAAGAAAATGAATCAATAGAAGAATATTTTCTTATCATGAAACAAATATGCTCGCGTGGTAAAATCGAGGATTCCGCATTAATGCAATACATCATAAATGGTATACCCGACTCTGTTTTCAGAAAATCCATGTTATATGGATGTCAATCCATTGTAGAATTCAAGCAAAAGCTCAAAATTTATGACAAAATTCGACATGACTTTGAGATCACTAAATTTCGTAAAGTCAAACCTGAAATGCCAGTGAAAGAGAAATTCTTTCGACCAAAATCTGATCTTTTTTGCTTTAATTGTGGTTTGTCGAATCATAAAAGTAGCCAATGCAGACATAAAGATAAAGACCCTCGTTGTTTTAATTGTTCGAATTTTGGCCATAAATCGGCTCAATGTGATCAACCAAGGAGGCATAGAGTTAAGTCAGAGCCCTCCAATGTTTCCACTGTCACGTCGAACACTTTCATGACCAAACAAGTCATTATTTCGTCTGTAAATGTTACATCATTGGTAGACACAGGTAGTGAAAGAAGTTTACTAAAGGAAAGTATTTATCGCAAACTCCCTACAATTTCGAACCTTGAACATTCAACTATCACATTAACTGGATTAGGAAATACTATAATCAAACCCCTAGGTTTTTTCTCTACGAACATTATGATAGATGATTTTAATTATACAACTAATGTTTATGTAGTCCCAGATTATTCCATATCTTTTGATCTTATTATTGGTACAGATATCATTCAACAAAGTATTTTAACAATTTCTGGAAATAATATTTCGATGCAAAATATCGAGAAAAATGACGATACGTCCAATAATTTTTTGATTAATATTGCTCATGTGTTAGACGATCTTAATCTTGATTTATCTCATATTACCGATGAAACAATACGTTTAAAAATTTCAGAACTTATTCAAAATTATTCTCCTAAAAAAATAAAGACAACTGATGTTAAATTATCAATTCATCTGGAAAACGAAGAACCTGTTACTTGTCCTCCCAGGCGCTTGGCGCAAATAGAGAAAAACTTCGTCGAAAAACAAATTTCTGAGTGGCTCGAAAAAGGAATTATTCGTAAAAGCACTAGTAATTTTTCATCACCTATTGTCCTAGTAAAAAAGAAAGATGGTTCATATAGATTGTGTGTTGACTATAGTAAGTTAAATTCTAAAGCACATAAACAACGTTTTCCCCTCCCAGTAATTGATGACATTATTGATCAGTTGCATTCTGCAAAAGTATTTACTACTCTTGACCTTAAAAATGCTTTTTTTCATGTCGAAGTAGAAGAAAATAGTAGAAAATATACTTCTTTCGTAACACATTCTGGTCAATTTGAATTCTTATATATGAATTATGGCCTTAGCGATGCACCGTTAGTGTTTCAAAGATATATTTATAACGTTTTTCGAGACCTCATTAATGAAAAAGTACTTATTGTCTATATGGATGACTTCATAATACCAGCTGAAAACGAAGTCGAAGGACTCCAGAAATTACAACGCGTCCTTACAACTGCATCCGAATATGGTTTAGAACTGAATCTCAAAAAATGCCACTTTCTACAACGAGAAATTGATTTTTTGGGTTACCACATTAAAAATGGTCAACTGCACCCATCCCCCTTAAAAACTAAAGCTGTCCTTAATTTCCCAGAACCTAAAAGTATAAAAGATGTACATTCATTTGTCGGATTAACTTCATATTTTCGTAAATTCATTCAAGATTACTCTTTAATAGCTAAGCCTTTAACAGATCTTCTTAGAAAGGACACTAAATTTCACTTTGGCGACCAGCAACGAAATGCATTTAATCAGCTGAAACACATCGTTTCTTCAGGTCCTGTTTTAAGCATTTATAACCCTAGTAACGAAACAGAAGTTCACTGTGATGCATCTATTGACGGTTACGGAGCAGTCCTCCTTCAAAAGTCTTCTATTGACAATCAATTTCACCCTGTCTATTTTATGAGCAAAAAAACCACAGATGCCGAACGTAAATATTCGAGTTATGAATTAGAAGTTTTAGCTGTCATAGAAGCCCTTAAAAAATTTCGCGTTTACATTCTAGGTATTCCTTTCAAGATAGTCACAGATTGCAACGCATTCGCCCTTACTATGAATAAAAAAGATCTTTGCACCAAGATTGCTCGATGGGCTTTAATGTTAGCTGACTATAACTATACAATCGAACACAGACAAGGTACACGCATGCGCCATGTCGACGCTTTAAGTAGAAATCCAATATGTATGATCATTCAAGATAGTTTTACTACCAAAATCATACAATCACAGAACACTGACGAACATATGCAGGGCATCAAAGAAATTTTGAAAACAAAGCCATATGGCAACTATTTCCTTAAAAATAACGTTCTCTATAAAAATCATAAAGGTATCGATCTGATAGTTGTGCCGGATGAACTGCAGCTAAATGTCATTAAACACGTTCATGACAAAGGACATTTTGGCCGTAAACGCTGTGAAGAACTCCTTAACGAAGAATTTCTCATCCCTAATATGTCAAATAAAATTGATAAAATTATAGCAAATTGTGTAACATGCCATTTGTATAATCGCAAACGTGGCAAACAAGAAGGTGAATTGCATCCCTTACCTAAAGAAGAGACTCCTCTCCAAACCTACCACATTGATCATTTAGGCCCTCTTGAAACAACCAACAAAAATTATAAACATATTTTGTCTTTAATAGACGCATTTACTAAATTCGTCTGGTTGTATCCATGTAAAAGTACTTCTGCTACCGAAGTTATATCAAAACTACGACAACAAAGTCATACTTTTGGCAATCCTTCCATTATCATTAGCGATAAAGGTCCTGCATTTACAAGCAAAGAATTTGCTGATTATTGTCAAGATGAAAATATAAAGCACGAGACAGTTACAACTGGCCTTCCCCGTGCCAATGGTCAAGTAGAGCGACTTAATTCCACCATAATTTCCGTAATCTCCAAAATGTCCAAAGACGAACCGACCAAATGGTTTAAACATGTTCCTAAGGTTCAACAAGTCATTAATTCAACTTACTAAAGAAGCATTAAGAGAACACCGTTTGAAATATTATTTGGTACAAAAATGAAACAGAAAGAAGATGTACAAATTATTGACCTCTTAAACAGTGCAGTCGAAGAACAATTCATGAAAGACAGAGAAGAGCTCCGTAAAGAAGCCAAGAAGAATATTCTGGAAATTCAACAAGAAAACCGCAAGCACTATAATTTACGACGTAAGAAACCCCGTAAGTACAAGCTTGGTGACCTTGTAGCAATTAAGAGAACCCAGCAAGGACCAGGTTTAAAGTTGAAATCTAAATTCTTAGGTCCGTATAAAGTAATCAAAGTGAAGTCTAACGACACCTACGACGTATCGAAAATCTCACCAACTGAAGGGCCGATAAATACTAGCTCCTGTGCTGAATACATGAAACCTTGGCCTGACGAAAACTGAAACTTAAAAAAAAAAAAAAAAAATTAAATCTTTTCTTTCTGTGTCCTATAAACATTTTACAAGTCACTGCTTCAAAGAAATCTCTATACGATGTTACGCTACTTCAACTATGATGTGCAGATTAATTTTTTTTTTCTTTTCCCCTAAGAACAGTTACTGGTTTTTGTTTTTTGGTTTTCAGATTCTATTTTACCACATGTCGCTGCGGCAGCTCCAGATGTCAGGACGGCCGCTTGTGGAGATTTCGCAAGCAACACCTGCATCAGACTGAGTGTCCCCGTATTTTCTGCTTCGAGATTAAAAAGGAAACGAGCCTTAACGAAGCTGTGTGAAGTGGAAATGCAGAAGAAGGTAAAGAGAACGAAATGAGTTTTACGACGCAAGGTTTTGTTAAAAAAGAACAGAACATATTTCGGTGAAATAAGATTGAATATTTACACGACGTAAGAAAATCTCAGAAATATTCAACGACGTCCTGAATTATAGACTTTAAGCTAATTAAAGAACGAGAAGAGTGTTTATATCTGTATTTTTTGGTTGTGTGTTCGTCTCAATAAATGTCAGTGTTCGTCCTAAAAGTGAGTTGTGAGTTATGTATGGAGTCTCACCCCATATATATATATAGTTTTTTTATTTTGTTTGAAAGTTTTCGAAATTTATTGTAAAAAAGTTACGAGGAAATACATTGTTTTTTGATGACCTTAGAAAAGCTACAATTTATTTAAATTCCATAATAAAATATGCCGTTCAAAAACATGCAAAACTTTCCTAAGATTTTTTCTTTCCGAAAACTTTTTGATTGAATATTTTGATTTTGTACTAATCGGAAATTCTCATTGGATGTTATTAAAAGATTTTATATATTTATATATAGATAGATATATTATACAACAAGTCATTAGAATTGATACAGCAAGCATTTGATAATAATTAAAAAAAAAAGAAAAGGAAAATCTTTTGGAAATTTTTGATAATTATTTTGTTTGAGTAAACAACGATAGAGCGCACATGGGCTTAAATATTAGCATAAATGTTATACAGTGGACTCTCTCTATCTGAACACTCTCTAATGTGAACACCCCGGTATTATGAACACATTCTGACGATCCCTGCGAAACTCCATAGACTTAACAAAAGATGAACTCTTTGTATTCTGAACACCCTCTAATCTGAACACCCCGCTATTATGAACGCTACTTTTGGTCCCCATTCTACCCCACCTCCCTATAAACTGAACATGTGTTTGCAGTCGGAATCCGGAGAATTTCCCCATCATGGAAATTCGGAAAAAATAGTTTCAGAAGAATAAAAAGTTTCGACGAACTCGTCGAAAGAAAGGCTTATCGCCATGTTCTGTGTCAGTTTTACAGGTGCAAAGCTCAAACCACTTGTGATCGGAAAAGGGAAGAACCATGATGCTTCAAAAATGTCAAGATCGCACCATTGCATGTTCACTATAAATCGAATTGAAAAGCCTGGATGACAGTAACAATTGTCTCACAATGGTTGGGGTTCATTAACGAGATGATGAAGAGAGAAGGAAGGAAAATTCTTCTTTTTGTGGATAATGCCAGATTACATACAAACATGCAGCTGAGCAACTTGATCCCGAAGTTCCTGCTACCAAACTGTACTTCTATAATCCAACCACTTGATCAAGGAGTAATCAAGACTTTTATAGTTCACTACCGAATCCATTTTCTGAAGAAAATGTCCTTGGGTATGGAGGAGTCAAATTTGGCAACTGAACTAACGAAGAAGGTCAACGTCATGGATGCTGTCCATTGGATATCAACAGCTTGGAATGAAGTAACCGCCTATACCATCCACACATGCTTCTGCGAAGCTGGATTCCCATGTGAGAATCAGCAATTAAGAATAGAGGTCTATGAAGCAACAGCCGTGAGTGACTTTTGATCAATTCTTCAGGAGCTTCATACTGAAATTGAACCTGCAGCTTATCTCAAAGCCGACGGAAGACTTCCGATTTGCGACAACAACATCGTTGAAGAGGAAGAAATTAGTGAAGAAGACACAGAACCATAATGGGCCAATGAAACAAGAAGTGCGATTACCTTCAAACAATATGACCAAGGAATTCAAGACCTGTTGCCCAGTAGCAGAAATTTCTCCAAGTGTCTGCGACAGATAATTCAGGGGAAAAAGTAATCTGCCGGTAAAATATTTTTATAAATGAAGCGTTAATTAATCAAACAATCACTTACCTGTAGCGTTTTTAGGCATTTTATAATTTTTTATTAATAATAGTCTTAACTTTTTGTATTAAGTAATAAAGAGCTAAACATAATACGAAGCAAAATAAAAGTTCGATGAAAAAGAATCTGCAAAAGAGAAAAGAAAATCTGCGACGCCCGTCTCCCGTCTCGAACTATCTGTTACCGGGACCTGTTGAAGTATGCGTCTGAACATCACCCGGAAGCCTTTCAACTTCTTAAACAACTAAATAACAACTGCACTGTACAAGCATACACTTTGCAAAAACAGACTAAAATTACTCACTTTTTTGAGTAATGTACCGATTATGTTTTCAAGTAATGTATTGTATATATGCAATTATATTAATTGTAAACCTTTTTTTATAAAAATAAATAAATGAGATGGTAGAGTACACGTCCAACTGATTGCACTAGTCACCAAATCTACACCCATATTCCAAATTTTTTAAAAATGCATATTTTCTCGAATTTCATGAAAAATACCGAAAGAAAGGGGAAACTGTTGCTTCGAAACAGCGATGTAACTTTTTAGTGTGGAACACGCAAGCGTGCATGTGTGTATGGGCAGAGGCAGTAAAGAGACAGGCTTTATAAGTGAGCGTGGCAATTTTCGCATTTTGTTCGCTCGCACACCTCACCGAATATCTTGGTCTTTTTTTCAACATTCTACAAAATTTAAAAGCAAACAGAAAGAATGAGTAACCACCATAGTTTGGATGGTGGAATGAGAAGGTGAATTGCAGGGAGAATGGAAACATGGTAGTCTGAAGTACAAATTCCTAGTGACTTCAAAGTAATGCCCAGTGTCGTGTCTACCTTTTGGAAATAGTTTAAGGATACTGGATCCTTATAGAGAAAGCTTAGGCAAGATCGTCCAAGAGCCACGTCGTCTAATGAAGATCACAATTTCTCCATTACAGGAGTGCAACAGCTTCTCGGCTCTCTCATGACCTTTATATGGCCATATGAAGCCGTTTGCAAAAAGCTACATGACAGAGGGCTATTTACAATAAGACCTGCTCTTTGCGTTCTGCTCACTTCTGCACACAAGAGAACCTGTTTAGCTTTGTATAGAGATCTTCGACTTTGGACCAGGTATCAATGGGGGAACGTTTTATTCACTCATGAGTCTCGGTTAAGCCTAAACACTAATTCTCGATGCATTTTCATCTGGATAAAATCAGGGATCCTTTCAACATACGAAAAAGAGACTACTATGATAGGGGAGGTTTGATGGTCGGGCCAGGCGTCATGTCTAATGGGCACACACCCCTACCTTTGCTTGGCAAATGCTCTGTTACTGGTGTGAAGTTTAGGGATTATATACCTAGGATCTCTATGTTGGGCTTTTAAGGAATGCAGTTGGCTCCGATTTCATTTTAATGGACCACAACGCACGCCCAGATAGAGCACATTTCGTCGACGAATTTCTGGAAACTGAGAACATTCGCTTGGATTGGCCCGTCAGATCTCCGGACCTAAACCCTATAGAGTATATCTAGAACGCTCTGGGGAGGAAAACTGGAACTCGCTTTCCACCGCCCAGAACTACCAAGAGCCTGAAAACAGCGTTGCTGGAGGAGCAAGGCTAATTGCTTCATGTTCTCATAAACTTCCTGATTTCCAGTATGAATTCGTTATGAGAGCTGTATAACTGTAAGAGAGGACCATACTCCCTATTAACCCATTTTCTAGGTCAATATTGAGAGCTCTGTTTTATATCTTCTGACACTAATGCGTCTCACGTACGATCACACGCGTGTATTATAACTATTGAATGTTTGTTTTCATTATATTAACCTATGTATATACCTAATTTAATTAAAATCTGTCCAGTAGTTCTTGAGATAATCGACCAAATCTGAAAATACTCTTAATTTTGAAGATGAGTGTAAATTCAGCACCTCCACCTCAGTAGCTGGCATGGCTAACCAGGCTAAGTATTCTATACAGTCTATAAATTCAATACATAGCAGTCATTTTCAAATTCCCTCTATACTGAACACCCCCATAATCTGAACATTTTTGGTTGGTCCGATGAGTGTTCAGAATAGAGAGAGTCCACTGTATTTAGTATACAGAAGTTTTAGTAAAAGTATATGGTAAATTATTTTTGGGGCATATGCAGCGCTTGGTCACACTGCTAATTATTTTTGCAGGAACTATGATATAATTAGCTTTCTTGGTATTGCGCGTTGTTTATTTAAAGCAGATTAATAGGATTGTGCGTGATGATTTGTTAGACTATGTTTTAATAAGCATTTTAATTACTTTTTTTCAAATTAATATTAGTTTTTGTTATTTTAAGTTAACATTTCATTTTAAAAAGATAGCGTATCACAAAGAAAAATCAATCTAAATCTACAAAAAATTGTTTGCAGTATTTGCAAATAAAAAAAAAAAAAAAAAAAAAAAAAAAAAAAAACGTTTATTATTAGTGCTAAAAATTAGTTTCAAAACTTATATTTTCCCAGTTATTTTATATTTAAGTAGAATTTCTTGAAATTTTGGTGTATTTATACCCATATTTGCTTAAGAAGAACTTATAAAACTTTTCTTTTTATACCATTTAAAAATATAGAATAAGATCTTTCTTATGATACTAATTAAATATTTGTAGGTTAACATGTTAATTTTTTATTAATTTTCAAAGAAAAACCCTTGCTTGGTTAAAAAAACAAATTTCATTTTTATTTTCCATTTTATAAATAACTATCCGTCATATCACTTTGAGATTTTGACAACTGAAAATCTGAACATTTCACTCTCGTTTAAAAAAAAGATTATGAAAATATCTTAATTAGGCGTGTGTCGATGGTATTTTTACTAAACAGAGAAAACAATATCAACCGCTTTAAAATCTCTCCCCAAAGACGCACTTCCGACAATATATGCTTTTCTCACTCCCTTCAATGGGGTCGGAAGTTTTCGTGGAGATCTCGATGACAGTAATCCGATGGAAGACGTTCTCGATTGTGTCGTGGTAGCATTTATTTCAGGGTCATCGGAATGCAACGTCACATCGGGAAATGCAGAAGATTTTACGAGAAAGGGGAGAATTCGATCTGTTCGTGGTAGGCCTCTTGAATAGTAGAGACGTTAAAGACTGCAATTTTTTAGATTTATTAATACTGCTATGTAAATATGATCAAATTTTGCACGGTCATATAGCACATGCTATCGAGAAAGAAGATCTTCAGAAAGTATGAAGAAGACTAGAATAGAGAAGAAAGAAGAACAAAATGAAAATCCTAAACGGCATGGAAGAGGTTCGTTGATTAAGTTCAAGTCCAAGTCTTTTATAAATGAGTTAATCGCTCATCTTTCCATTCAGATCCAAATAAACATTGCCGATGAAGTAAAACAGTCAGGTTCATCCAGTATTGATACAGATTTCACACAAGATATATCGCTAATGGAGCATTTGGTGCTTTGTGTTTGTTATGTGCAGCATGGTAAATTGAAGGTTAGTTTTTAAAATTGGTTGATATACCAAAACAACGGGGAAAACCCTCCATCTCCAAATAAAAGAAGAACTTAAAATGTTAAAACTCCTTTCTTCACAAATAGTTAGCACTTCTTTTGTTGGTGCAGCAAATAATGAGTGGGAGATATAAATGTCTGCAGGCACAATTGAAAAAGGACAATCCAGATATACATCATGCGCGTTGTTATACACATGTGCTAAATTTGTTTCTGTCAGATGCAACAGAATGTTGCAAATTCGCAAAGGACTTCTTGGGCTTAAATCAAGCTACAACTGTGTTTATCTCCGAGTAATATAAACGAATGCAAGCGTGGATTTTAGTGAATAAGAGGTGTATAGGTGGAAATAAATTTCTTCGACGATTACAAAAACTATATCCTACTAGGTGGTGGATTAAGGATCTAGCACTTAATAGCATGTTTGACGAGTCTAAAAACTTTTAAAGATCTACGTAAGGTTTCAATATTGCTTAATCCATGGAGCACACGCAGATAAATCTCACCCCAATCACATTTTTTCTTAAAAAAAAAGGATAATTTTTTTTGAGGACGCTTCTGACCTGTCTTGTACCTTTCAACGTCAAGGTCGAGAAGGGGTGGGTGAAGCAATGTCTTTTCTTTGTTTGCTAGGCGTGGAAATACATACATACCTCTTGGGATTAATTAATCCCGCGCGTGTACAAACGTTCTATTTTTAATACGTTCATTTCTTATGCGATAACACACACACAAAAATAATTTTAATGAAAGACTAACATAAAAGCTACTTGTATAAATTGATGAAAGGGTATTAATTGTAATTAATATCGATTTTGTGAAATAATTCATCTTTTAAGGTGCAAAGCAAATCGTTTTCATATTTTCTAAACAAAAACGTGATTTTTACAAAAACTGCAACAAAATCTGAAAATAAATATGAAAAGCATGATTTTCCCGCCAAAGAAGTAGTCTTGATGCATGTTACAGTATAGAGTTGTAGATTTGTTTTTAAAACGCATTTAGCCAAAAATATAATGGGAGACAAAATGGGGTGATATTTATCCCACGCGCGTAGAAAGGTAATGGACAGGAGCGTGTGTGCTGACAGGTTAAGACTTACAAGCTATCACCAAAATGGACGAATTCCTGTCACATGTATCATTTTCGGCAAGATCACTAATTAATAATTGCTGCACGTTTCATTATAGGTTAATAGCAATCATTTTCAGTAACCTATTCAATATATCTACGGTCACATCGAAGTATCTACAGATAAGCGACCTGGACTACTTAAATGCTGCGAACAAAATCCAATCTGCTACACCAGAAAAATAATTTTGATATGGTTCTGAAAAATGCTTCTGAATTTGCGGAACATCTTCAGAAGCAACTAATAGAAAAGGAGTACACCACTGAAATTGAGAGTTTCCTACCGGAAAATAAAGTATTTATAGCGAAACGTCGATGCGGTGAGTATTTTCACGATAAAACAAGAAGTATTATCGGATCTCCGTCAGAAATATTTCAGGTAAACCTTCATAATATCGTCTTGTACACAGCTATTCATCAGTTGAATACACGATTTACTGGAAAGGACTTGCTCATGAAAGACATTGCCTGGTTCGATCATCGCCGCTTCAGTGAGGTTAAAATGTTAAATGAACTTGCTGAAGAAGCTCTTAGTACTCTGTCTGACTTGGCAAAAGTCAAGAAAGACTATGACAAAAAAGAGTTACTGTAATTTTCCTATGTTAGTAATGTTTCCTTAGAGTTACTGTATCACTATGCTGATTATAATCAGTCCCTATTGCAGCAACAATCTCGACGTAGTGAGCTCTCAGCCGCTTACAGCAAAGAAACGAGCGATTCAGAAAAACTCATTAAAGATTATGAGAATCGGTTTAAAGTTAATAAGAAATGTAAAAAATTGCCTAGCTTGTGCATTAGAATTATTTTACGAGTTAAATGCCTATGGTTGTATTTTTTCCAACCTCACATAGCTTATAAGTACATATTGACTTTATCATGCACTTACGTGTCTTGTGAACGAATGTTCTGTAAACTTAAAATTATAAAGAAGTGCTTGCGTTCATATCTAGGACAAGAACTTTTAGATGATTTTAGCCCATTCAGTGTTCAGTTATCTTTAGATTACGATAATACATGGAGGCGCCTCAAGCATTGTCCAGATATCTGTTTATCTAATTAGCTAATAGTGAGGGTAGAAAACAAATCATTCAATTTTCAGGTATCATATTGATATTTTTAACAAACATTGATCAATGTACAAAGTATATATATGTTGATAATTTAAAATAACAAAATAAAATGTGCAAATGAATATAATGCTATTTTAAATAACAAATTAATCAATGTATGTGTGTCAATTTTAACAGTATTAACTCTTTCCAGTCAATACTAACACATTCCAGAATAAAATTTACAATGTAGTATACAGACAAGTCTAAGGTTTTTTTTTCACGGCATAGTGGTTAGTCCATTAGCCTTCCACGGAAAGGAGCCTGGATCCAAACTCAGGGTGAGGTATGGGTGTTCCTGTGTGTTGCCAATGTACATAGGTTAGGTACCTATGTTGTCAATGTACATAGGTCAAAGATGGGAGCCTCTTCACAAGTAGCCATCATCTATTCTACGATATTGTTGGGTGATGCTGACCGCGTAATTTAACCCGCCATTGGACCAAACATTTTTTTTTAATACAAAGAATAAAAATATCTGAACAGAATTCCTATAAGGAATTTAAAACGTTTTTATTGTTTAAAGTTTACGTATTCAAAAAATAAATAAAAATTAAGCAAGTTAACCCCCACCCCACACAAGATTTTTTTTTCACTAAAAAATTACTACCAATTGAAAATAAACGATTACAAAGATGCTAATATATATCGAATTGAAGTTAAGTCATCTTCATTAAGTAAGAGCAAAGGGTCGTGTTGATTGTCAGTATTCAAACATTTTAACAATGGGTTTCTCGACTCGTGGGCCAATGTATAAGTCCAGCGGGGTGGGCCAAACTATGCCAGTCCACCCCTGTCTCTTTCTGTATAATTAACGGCAGAATTGCAGCGGTCCACATATAGTTACTCTCCAGTCTCCACTATCAGAATGTTAAATAACACTGGACAACAATGGTTTCTCACCTCACATAACTGAAATTAGTTTATTCTAGATAGTTTTTACGCTGATTCTGAATATGCTTCCCGTTTTTCTCTAGGTGGCCCAGTTTTTGAGAAATTTGCATATTTATGTTTAGGAAAATTTAAGCTCTTATGTATTATTTTATGCAAATTTTAGATACAATAAATGTCAGATTGAAGAACCTTTTCTAGATAATGATTACTGGACTATTTGCTTCAGATAAATGTCACGATCTTCATTATTCTTAACAGTTATCTGTCAGTAAGTCTAATTTGCATATTTTTCAATGGTGTAATATTTACATTACTATAAACTTTAAAGTAGTTACCACAGAATTACCACAATGTTTTTCTAGGCTAGATTTTTATGCTGATTTCAAATCTGCAATATGTTTCCTTATATCACGTCTAGTTTTTGAGTAAAATGAATTTCTACTTTTGTACGGTATTGACACAAGTTTGATATAAGATGCTTTTTTAGGGGTGTATACCTAATTATCAAAAGAGTAAACAATGTCAGTTTCCTATCAGGGACCTAAACAACAACTTATATAATCGAAAAAAAAAATTAAAAAAGTAGTAGAATCTATCCTAACTAGTTAAGGTATGTGCTTACCCTCAAACTGCCGTTTTTGCGAAACATTTCGTTTTTTTTTTAAAAATTATTTTAAATTAAAGTTTAAACATTTAGGAGTCCAAAAATGCCTTACTTTTGATTCAGCGATAATTAGAAGCAAAGTTATAGCCAAAATATAAACCTTTATACATGAGTTTTTGTGCTATATTAAAATCTTAACTTGCGTTTTCTGGAAAACTGTGCTTTTCATTCTTTACATTTACAGGAAACTTCATTTCTTAAAAAGTTTTTAAGATGTTGAAATAAAATTTGGTCACAAGGTTCTGCTCATCTATTGGTATGTTATGAAGCAAAATATAGCTTTTAAGTATGCATATATTAATTTAAGAGCTGTTTTTACTGAAATATACACATTTATTTTTTTTTTAAATCATGTTTTATATACAAAATTTAGTATATGTTAGTAAATTTAAGAGGTATCGCAAATCTTTTGCTTCATAACACAGGTAAGTATAGTTTGCTAATATATTGTTGAAAAAAAAAAGTGAAATATACGCAATTCTTTGCTAAAATTTGACTAAATATTGCCTAAATTTGAAAAGTTAATTAAAATTCAATTAAAAATTTATTTGAATTTATAGTTTTATTCCCTGTTTAAATTAAAAGCACATGTGTTTAATAAAAATTTCATATATTTTTTTAAAAAGTGCCCAGAAGATAGGCACCTTAAAGTACAGTCGTGGAAAAAGAAATAAACACCCCTTACTAACTCTGCAAAAAAGTATCGTAGAAGAAAGTTACTGGTACCACACGATTGGTAATAAAGTCTACTTTTAAATGATGTGTATAAATTTTGCTTAGGTGGCCATCTACAATCGAACCATAACTTTGTTTTTTTTTTCAATAGCAGTACACAATTCTGACAGCATAAATGAACTCTACACCCTTCAATTAGCTTAAAAACAAATTTTTATGCAATTCGTACGATAAGTTTCTGAGAAATTAATTATTTTAAAATGAGCTTATTTTAGGGCTGTATCCAAATTGAAATTCGTCCGAAAGAGCGGAAAGTGCCTTTCTTGATCAAGGCATCTTAAGCGCCACTCAAGCAGTCATTGAAGACTGCTAGATTACATAAGATAGCATAAGAAATTTCGAAATATCTAGTCTCTTCTATCATAGAAGGCCCCTTAAACCATCATTTTGCTGTTTTTAAGCATAATTTGAAAACTACTTGGAAGAAAATGTGAAATTTTGGATTTCCATGAAGCAGGACAAAACAAATCTAAATCCATAAAAAAATTGTAGGTTGTAATTTATAATTTTTTTAATATTAATTTCATTTTTATAAATTATTCAATTTTTATATTTTTTTAAAATTAAAATTATGATTAAAATTAAAATTAAATTTAAAATTATTCAATTTTTATAATTTTATGATATGAATTATCATATCATAAAATTATAAAAATTGCAAATTCAACGTATTTATGTTTGGGTATTTTAGTGTTATTGCTACACAAAAAAATTAGCACATTATTTGTATAATTTTAGGAGACATTAATAAAAATATGAAAATGTAATTTAACATAAGAAGCACTAAATTTTGAATGTTTATAATTCAAAAACTTATCATTCAAATGACTTGAAATTTGGTGTCTAGTCTAGGCATAGTTTGAACCGAAGATTTGAAATATCTTGTTAAAATTGGGTATTGCATTGAAAAAAAATGAAGTTTGTGTTCGTTTTAATATGTAGATGGTCCCCTAAGCAAATTTTATATACTTCATTTAAAAGTAGACTTTATTTCCAATCGTCTGGTTGCCAGTAACTTTCTTGAGGAGTTAGTAGAGGGTGTTTACTTTTTTTTCCACACGACTGTGCATCACAAAGTAGCATAAAAAGCGATTTCTTTCTTTCTTGACGAAAAAATAAAATTTCACTTTTTTCAAAAACTAGACGTGATAGAAGAAAATAGATACCAGATTTGAAATGAGTCAAAAAGCTGGTTTAGAAGCATATTAGCGTACTCGTGTAACAGAAGTATTTGGACGTCAAGAAACATTATTAGAAAAAACATGAAAAATATGCAAATTACACTATATTTCACGGTAAGATGTCAGTATGATCTCAGAAATAAAGTTTTTGTAAAATAAACTAGACAATAATCATAATATAAAACAAAATAGCCTGTCTAATAATGCTTTACGTCTTAAATGTGCATATAATTTTACAAAATTTGCATAAATGGAAATATGTGAGTATCTAAAAAACAAGACCAACTGGAGTACATCTAAAACTTGATTCGGAATCTGCACAAAAAACAGCCTACACTATAAAAAAAATCTGTAATCCTACAAATGTAAAGTTACAGAAATCTGTATGCTTACTAAAATTTTATCTGTACACCGTACAAAAAAAAAAAAAAAATGTAAATCTACAAAACTAGTTTTTGTAAAGCTACAGAAATCTGTAGTTTTAGAAAAGAATCTACTAAAATTACAGGAATCTTACTAAAATTTTGTCTGTAACTGTGGTTGCAGTTACATAAAAAGTTCTAGGCATTCCAGTTTCCTAAGAAAATTTTTAGTAATTTTACAGATTTTTTTTACAGTGTAGAAAACACTAATTTCGGTTTTGTAAAAGAGAAAAATTTCAAATTTGTTGATCAGTGTAATTAATGTTTATTTTTTCTTGTATTTTTCCTTAAGAAAAAGATTTTTCTTCATTCGGATTTAGGAAAATAGGAAAAAAATCTTTGAAATCGTCAGCTGAAAAAGAAACTCAAATCACTTTTTTTTTTTCCATAGCACTAGGGGGTCTTTATGTGGTATCATCAGATTTTTCTTTGGAAGTTTTTTCTACTTTTCAGACAAAAAGAAAAGAAGAAAGAAATGATAAATGACGGAGCTATCTTTTTGAACATTACACCCTCTCGCATATCATTTGAATGATCTAATCCATAAACTTCTGCTTTACTGTTGTTTCCGCATAATTCAGAAAAATTTCACAGAGGAATGTTAAATTTTCTAATTTTACATTATAGTTCTGTTGTGTACAATAGTAATTCATGAATTCGAAAGTATTGTGCATTTTTATGGAAATTTCTAACTATAATAGGATGAATTTGGGTATATAGGCAATTAATTGTATAAATAATAAAGAAATGTCTGGATTTCTTCTAAATCCTGAAATATGTTCATATGCAATCTTTCGGAATGTTCCGAACGTCTGCATAATTCAGAAAAATTTCACAGAGGAATGTTAAATTTTCTTATTTTGCATTAAATATAGTTCTGTTGTGTACAATCGTAATTTGTGTATTCGAAAGCATTGTGCATTTTTATGGAATGTTTGATTCAGTGTAGTTATATCCCACCCGAATCAGAAAATTCTAATAAGTCAACCTGAAACACAACAATAAAAAAATTTCATTGGCTTGAATTCGACGAAAATATTTTCATTAATCCGAAACACTCTCCAAATTTGAAATAATTTGACCCGAACCCGAACTGAAACCTCAGATCAACGAAAATTGATCCATTATTAAATACAATTATGAAATAGTATTCAACAATCTCTTATGTAAATTTTATATTTTGTGAAGAAAAACTAATATATGTAGGTTTATTTATACTCAAATATAGTTTTTCATCTGAAACAATATTTTGCACTTTCTTTTGAAAATCTGCTTACCCGACCTGACCCGAAACAGGACTCTACTTGCTTCCACACAAATTGTTGCCACTTCCAGCCTTTACTACGTTGTCTGTCATCACATTTCCCACAAAAGAAAGTAAGTCTGTCGATTAAATGCTTTTAGGGGCTTTGTAACCCTTAAAATCGTCAAACATGACAAAAATATCGATTTTTTTTAATGTTTTGCTAAAAAATCTCTAGTATATTTGAACAATATTATAAAACAATCGGCCAATGTAAATGTAATAAAAACACTTTTTATTATTTTGAAGCTCTTTAAATATAACGTTTACTACACTGGTTACACGATAAAATGTAACATGTGTAACTTACAAGTATATAAGCAGCAAATATATTCAGTTAATAAAAAAAGGGAACAGTTTTCAACATATATATATATAGGGGAAGGTGGGGCAAAATCGGGTACCATAAATGTTTGTTTTTCTCAAATGCAGTGAAATGGGAAAACAAACTCCGAACACCGTTGTTAATATAAAATGAACCTTTGGCTATAACAAAACATATTCCTTTCAATAAAAATTATAATTGATTATATAAAAAATAGCTTTTTCCAGACAAATGCAAAAATCCGGTTTTACCCCACTGGTTGTGTAAAACCGGGTATCCATTTAAAACTTCAGGAAAACACATTTTAGTCACACAAATTCTTGTTTAACCCATTACCCGCTGGTGTTGCGTTCACGCAACAGTCAAAATGATTGCTCATACTTAAATTAATTACTTTGCCACCACTGTTTCAGAACTAAAAAAATTGCCTTATTTACTGGCAGAAATTTTGCTATTTTAATAAAGCGAAAATTTTATTTTTGAATTTGTGGTGGCAAAGGATTTTCACCAATAAATTTGTAAATTCCTACTTTTATAGTTTTGGCGGTTAATGGGTTAATATAGTAAAAAATATATTTTTGTTATTTTTAACAAAATGAAATTGTACGTCTTCTTCCACGAGTCAAAAATAAACATGTGGGAAATTTTCTACATTGCATAGGCCCATCTACTTTACACTGAAAGTCTTAGAGTTTTTATAGCTGCAAAAATGACAAATGAATTTGTAATAATATTCTTCTGCATTACTACATGCTTCGTGTGCTCATCCGTGGCATTTCAAACATTGTAATATCCAACCTTTTTGGATTTTGAATTTCAGCAAATTTCATTGCAAAACATACAGGCTTTATTATCTTCTTCTTCTTCTGAGGATGTCTCCTCAACCTTTTTGGTTTCTTTAAGTTGATTCTTAATTTCTTTTTTTCTTTTTAACACTAGAACTACCGGAAATATGAGTCAAGTTTTATAAAAATATTTGACATCAGGATTTTGATTTAAAACCGTTTAACTTTATTATTTAACGTTCTTCTTCTTTGTATCTTTTAAACTTATTTCATAATCAAATTTCTGGTTTTAACCGAAACATATTCATATGGTGGCCGTCAAAATGACGGCGGGTCGCGGTAGTTCTAGTGATAAGAATCTTCTTTTCTGGTCTTGCATTTTGTTTGGCTTATTTCGCCTTAATATCTATTTCGATCTCTAATTTATAGGGGGAAGAAGTCAAAATAACGGTTTTCCCCCTTCTTTTGTCAGATCTTTTCTCAATCCTGAAGACTTCCTGGGGGGGAGGGGGGGGTAATAACATTGTAGGCGAAATTGCTGGGCTACATATTCTGAATATGTCAATGAGATAAATTTATTAATGTATTCTGTAGAGGTAACATTTTGAATTACTGATGACGTCTGTGATTGTGATGTCAACTGCTGCATGCGGTAGCCGTTCAACGTGGAAGATGTTGTCAGCTAATGGATGTTTGCTGTCAACGCTTTTAGGTTTGGAAGGTTGAGCTCCATTATCCTGTGTTTTTTCAGAAATATTTATTGCTGCAGTTATGCCAACCTGTGGCTGCATAGACCCAGGTGTGCTATCACGACTTTTGCGGGTTTCTCTGTCGTTTCCGAAACAGCAAAAACATGGTCTGGAAAAATATCGTTTTTGTAGGGAAAAAACCCTGTTCTCTCAAATCCTCTGATTACACTATCTGCAACTGCTGTTCTCGAAAATGCAGCTTTAAATAATTTTCCAATTTGGTAAATTGTTTCAAATCGCTCAGTATTGGAAAGTAACCACTTCCTCATCTCTTGTTCGTAGTATCGGTTTAGAGGTGCATGAAGGACACATCAAGTGGTTGAAATCAATATGTTGCGTATGGAGGGAAGAATACGATAAATACATTGCTTTCTCTTGCTAGATTGATTGATTTGATTCTTTTAGCATGAGTTGAATGCCCATCAAGTATTAAAAGTACAGGCTTTCCAGGCAATGTTAAATTCAAACTGTTTGTTCCAGGTTTTGTGGCTTCGGGGGGGGGGGGGGGGTTACATTGTAGAGTCAAGGGGGATTGCACTTTTTTACCATTTAATACACAAAATCTCAAATCATCCGGGGAGAACATCTTATTGCTCTGAGGTGGAATGTCCCCCCCCCCCCCCCACACACACACACCGGGCCACCCTCTGTATTCAACACTGCTTCCAAGAGAAGGATTGGAAAAATCTATAAATCCCACTTTCGTAATGCGTCAATTCCTATTATATACAGCAAATGAGTCTGGGAAAGCATCATCCATCAAGACAGGGTTTTCTCTTGCTTGTTTAATATTTATTTCAGAAAAAAAAGCTTGTTATAGATTATGTAGCCTAGCTATACGGGATTGAGATTTATAGATTATTTATCAATTAGGACAGATTATTTTATGTAAAAAAAATAATTTACGAAATATATTTTGAATTTTAACCCGGGAGAACTCGCTAGTGAGAATGCCCAATTGCTTTTCTTTTACTTTACATTCATATAATATCAACTTTTTTTGGTTGGCTTAGTACTTTTATTCACAAAATAGGTAAAATAATTGAAAAACATTTTGAAATTTTAATTAAAATGAAAAATGATTTAAATAAGAGTCTTAAAAAAGTACGACTGTGAGAGAAAATCTCCTGCAGAGAGTTCTCCTGGGTTAAGTAGGCCTATAACGCAAGTTATTACACCTCAGATTAGAAGGTTATTTTTTTTAATGCAATAAGGATAATATAAAAATATACCTTAATTAGTACCATTATTTTGTTCATTAATAATTGCAGTTTATTTAATTTAATGCATTTTAGCTAACAATTCGTCCCACTTTTTAATATAAAACAAAAACAAAATTAACGTTTTCAGTATAACTATATATATATTACAAAATTTAAATTTTTGCACCAAGTTTAAAGTATTTTATGTAAATTTTCCTTTTTCAGTAATATTCCGTATATTATACCGGCTTATTAAATTAAAAACCCTAGTCTATTAATCTCTATAAGATCTTAATCCATATAATAATGTTTATTCCAAATTGCGTAAATCTAAAAAAGGCTCAAACTATTCATCTTTCTTTAATAAAACTTTTATTATTTAAATTCCTATTAAATTCCGATATTAAATCCCGGTATATCATATTCCCCTTAAATCTTTATTTAACTGCTAAAATATTATTCCGTCTTAAAGAAAAAAATCTACTTATTTCAATTTATTCTTTTATTTAAAATATCCAGGTGTAGTTAAAATATTTCAAAGATTAAAACTTTCGCAGACATAAATTCATTTCTTTTATCGTCTGAAGAGGGAAAATAGGTTATTTTTGCATAACCTCGACTACAGATTTTAACATTTGTTTATGCTTTAGACATCTGGGACCAGGATATAAGAATCTTCTAGAACAACCTTTTGAGGGGAGTATAAATACGGATGGCGGGAACCAGAGAGAAGCTTTTTAGCATGTAGAAGTGAACGCGATGTCATGTCATGTAGAAGTGTAAAGAGAGAGAGAAGGGTAGCAGATTGCAGTCGTGGAAGATTGGATATACAATGTGACTAAATTATTTAAAAACAACGTTTGAACACACAATAAAATAAGTTGATTTGATCATACGTATACGTTTCGTGAGTACTATGGACTCAGATCTTCAGTGTAAAAACTTTAAAAACAATATCCCCCCAACTACATGTACGATGAAAACCCAAATGTCAAAACAAAAAACCAAAAGACTATCAAGTTCGAACAGCCAATAAAATTAATGCGGAAGTGAAGTGTCGTGACACAGTAAATCCACCCAGAAAGTTGAGATGTATGGTGTACTAGATAAATCATTAACCAAGGAGTCTTTAAATTTATGGATATGAACCGCCTCAAAAAAGTCCAAATCCAGAGGAGTAATGCATTTCTTGATAATGGTAGCTGAATCAAAATCAAAATTATGTCCCTCCCCCCAGCAATGAGAGGCGATAGAGGATTTCTGTAATTCTTTTTTCTTTACATAGTTTCTGTGTTCATTGACTCTGTAACGGAGTTTTCGTTTAGTTTGTTCAATGTAGGATAAACCACATTGACATTGAATGTTGTAGACTCCCCAATTATTATGAGGAGGAATTTGATCCTTAAGTTGCGAAAATGTCAATTTATTAACTGGTTTAAAAACCACATTGAAATCATAATGCCTTAAGATATTAGCCATCTTAAAGCTAATGCTATTATAAAATGGTAAAATTATAAGGTTAGAAATGGAAACCGCAGTAACAGGAGAATCAAGATTATTAACACATTTATTAAGACTATGAGAAATTAAATTATTGATATAATTTAATTTTTTTTTTAAGTTTTTACACTGAGGATGTGAGTCCATAGTACTCACGAAACGTATACGTATGATCAAATCAACTTATTTTATTGTGTATTCAAACGTTGTTTTTAAATAATTTATATTTCCACACAAGTTCTGTACTTACTATACAATGTGACTGCTCGATGGAGGTAGTAATACGGTGGATGAATACTGTTTTATATGTGTGTAGAATGAGGAAGAAACGGTATCGTAATGGGTACGAAGATGTTAGTTGTTTACGGATTTATGTATAGAACGCAGTCAAGAGATGGAATGTTTTTAAACTAATTGTGTGATGAGAATAGACTTTATTCTTTTTACCATTGAAGGAATGAGCATCTTCCCTAGATTCAATCGTGAGTGTGGAAATAAAGTGAATTAGTGTTTCAAACGACTGCCTTGTGTGAATTCTTCATTTTTCTTTTACTATCTTAAACCAATCGGCTGAAACGCCTGTGCTGTTTACGAATGGAAGCCCCCATTATTTTCGACAATACCAACTACTTGCCGTCAAAACGTCACATATATATTTAGAAATATAAGATAATTTAACAGCATTAAAATGCAATTTATGATGGATATAAATCAAGCTAATTAGCTATGATAAAAGTAATTTCCTCAGTTACATAAATAATGTGTCGATTCAACTCAGCCATAAATCTTTTCAAATGTGAAAAATGTATTTAACCTTGAAAACCTTGATAAAGATAATGACTTGTTGAGTGACTCATAGACATTAAACTGATTTATTATTATTATTATTATTATATTAATATTACAATTATTATTACTGATTTATTATCTTATGATGTAAAAATTTTTCATTCTGAAAATGTAGTTATTCCAGAGAAGAGGGATGAAAAATGCTCTCTCTTTTTCACAATTTAAACAATGTGAATTAAATAGCTTAAAGTGTTACCACTGCTTATTCATTTGAGATAACAAATCGTCTACAATTTCTTTATTTGAGGGAGGCATGAAAAGCAATTAGAGGATACAATCTTCAACTAATTAAACTATCGTCAACTAATGCATATTGTATTCAAATAAATTGTGGATTTACACCGAAATGGACAAGTATCCTGAAGAAGGGTAAGTCTCAATTTTATATAACTTACTCACGCCTTTTTCATTGGGATTCAAATACTAACAATTTAAAGCTCCATTCTAATTTATTTATTATAACAAAAATATCATTCCATGAGTGTAGGACAAAACCGGGTATATTAGTTGTAAATTTCCAACTGGGCGAAAAATGTCCGGACCAGGATTCGAACCCGGGACCTCCTGGCTGAAGCCGCCAGTGCTCTGCCATCTGAGCTATCCCGGACGATTCTGGTCGAACTTTTTCACCCAGCTAACCTTGATGATTACAGCATCTGGTCTGAAACTTGGTTCAGCTCAACAGAATAAATCTCAGGTAATGGAACTCCAGAAATCGCTGGATACGAAATTGCACTAGATTAATTTTTACACAATTATTCTAATTGATAAACAAATCATATTAGTTGTAAATTTCCAACTGGGCGAAAAATGTCCGGACCAGGATTCGAACCCGGGACCTCCTGGCTGAAGCCGCCAGTGCTCTGCCATCTGAGCTATCCCGGACGATTCTGGTCGAACTTTTTCACCCAGCTAACCTTGATAATTACAGCGTCTGGTCTGAAACTTGGTTCAGCTCAACAGAATAAATCTCAGGTAATGGAACTCCAGAAATCTCTGGATACGAAATTGCACTAGATTAATTTTAACACAATTATTCTAATTGATAAACAAATCATATTAGTTGTAAATTTCCAACTGGGCGAAAAATGTCCGGACCAGGATTCGAACCCGGGACCTCCTGGCTGAAGCCGCCAGTGCTCTGCCATCTGAGCTATCCCGGACGATTCTGGTCGAACTTTTTCACCCAGCTAACCTTGATGATTACAGCATCTGGTCTGAAACTTGGTTCAGCTCAACAGAATAAATCTCAGGTAATGGAACTCCAGAAATCGCTGGATACGAAATTGCACTAGATTAATTTTAACACAATTATTCTAATTGATAAACAAATCATATTAGTTGTAAATTTCCAACTGGGCGAAAAATGTCCGGACCAGGATTCGAACCCGGGACCTCCTGGCTGAAGCCGCCAGTGCTCTGCCATCTGAGCTATCCCGGACGATTCTGGTCGAACTTTTTCACCCAGCTAACCTTGATGATTACAGCATCTGGTCTGAAACTTGGTTCAGCTCAACAGAATAAATCTCAGGTAATGGAACTCCAGAAATCGCTGGATACGAAATTGCACTAGATTAATTTTAACACAATTATTCTAATTGATAAACAAATCATATTAGTTGTAAATTTCCAACTGGGCGAAAAATGTCCGGACCAGGATTCGAACCCGGGACCTCCTGGCTGAAGCCGCCAGTGCTCTGCCATCTGAGCTATCCCGGACGATTCTGGTCGAACTTTTTCACCCAGCTAACCTTGATGATTACAGCATCTGGTCTGAAACTTGGTTCAGCTCAACAGAATAAATCTCAGGTAATGGAACTCCAGAAATCGCTGGATACGAAATTGCACTAGATTAATTTTAACACAATTATTCTAATTGATAAACAAATCATATTAGTTGTAAATTTCCAACTGGGCGAAAAATGTCCGGACCAGGATTCGAACCCGGGACCTCCTGGCTGAAGCCGCCAGTGCTCTGCCATCTGAGCTATCCCGGACGATTCTGGTCGAACTTTTTCACCCAGCTAACCTTGATAATTACAGCGTCTGGTCTGAAACTTGGTTCAGCTCAACAGAATAAATCTCAGGTAATGGAACTCCAGAAATCTCTGGATACGAAATTGCACTAGATTAATTTTAACACAATTATTCTAATTGATAAACAAATCATATTAGTTGTAAATTTCCAACTGGGCGAAAAATGTCCGGACCAGGATTCGAACCCGGGACCTCCTGGCTGAAGCCGCCAGTGCTCTGCCATCTGAGCTATCCCGGACGATTCTGGTCGAACTTTTTCACCCAGCTAACCTTGATGATTACAGCATCTGGTCTGAAACTTGGTTCAGCTCAACAGAATAAATCTCAGGTAATGGAACTCCAGAAATCGCTGGATACGAAATTGCACTAGATTAATTTTAACACAATTATTCTAATTGATAAACAAATCATATTAGTTGTAAATTTCCAACTGGGCGAAAAATGTCCGGACCAGGATTCGAACCCGGGACCTCCTGGCTGAAGCCGCCAGTGCTCTGCCATCTGAGCTATCCCGGACGATTCTGGTCGAACTTTTTCACCCAGCTAACCTTGATGATTACAGCATCTGGTCTGAAACTTGGTTCAGCTCAACAGAATAATTCTCAGGTAATGGAACTCCAGAAATCGCTGGATACGAAATTGCACTAGATTAATTTTAACACAATTATTCTAATTGATAAACAAATCATATTAGTTGTAAATTTCCAACTGGGCGAAAAATGTCCGGACCAGGATTCGAACCCGGGACCTCCTGGCTGAAGCCGCCAGTGCTCTGCCATCTGAGCTATCCCGGACGATTCTGGTCGAACTTTTTCACCCAGCTAACCTTGATAATTACAGCGTCTGGTCTGAAACTTGGTTCAGCTCAACAGAATAAATCTCAGGTAATGGAACTCCAGAAATCTCTGGATACGAAATTGCACTAGATTAATTTTAACACAATTATTCTAATTGATAAACAAATCATATTATTTGTAAATTTCCAACTGGGCGAAAAATGTCCGGACCAGGATTCGAACCCGGGACCTCCTGGCTGAAGCCGCCAGTGCTCTGCCATCTGAGCTATCCCGGACGATTCTGGTCGAACTTTTTCACCCAGCTAACCTTGATGATTACAGCATCTGGTCTGAAACTTGGTTCAGCTCAACAGAATAAATCTCAGGTAATGGAACTCCAGAAATCGCTGGATACGAAATTGCACTAGATTAATTTTAACACAATTATTCTAATTGATAAACAAATCATATTAGTTGTAAATTTCCAACTGGGCGAAAAATGTCCGGACCAGGATTCGAAACCGGGACCTCCTGGCTGAAGCCGCCAGTGCTCTGCCATCTGAGCTATCCCGGACGATTCTGGTCGAACTTTTTCACCCAGCTAACCTTGATGATTACAGCATCTGGTCTGAAACTTGGTTCAGCTCAACAGAATAAATCTCAGGTAATGGAACTCCAGAAATCGCTGGATACGAAATTGCACTAGATTAATTTTAACACAATTATTCTAATTGATAAACAAATCATATTAGTTGTAAATTTCCAACTGGGCGAAAAATGTCCGGACCAGGATTCGAACCCGGGACCTCCTGGCTGAAGCCGCCAGTGCTCTGCCATCTGAGCTATCCCGGACGATTCTGGTCGAACTTTTTCACCCAGCTAACCTTGATAATTAGAGCGTCTGGTCTGAAACTTGGTTCAGCTCAACAGAATAAATCTCAGGTAATGGAACTCCAGAAATCTCTGGATACGAAATTGCACTAGATTAATTTTAACACAATTATTCTAATTGATAAACAAATCATATTAGTTGTAAATTTCCAACTGGGCGAAAAATGTCCGGACCAGGATTCGAACCCGGGACCTCCTGGCTGAAGCCGCCAGTGCTCTGCCATCTGAGCTATCCCGGACGATTCTGGTCGAACTTTTTCACCCAGCTAACCTTGATGATTATAGCATCTGGTCTGAAACTTGGTTCAGCTCAACAGAATAAATCTCAGGTAATGGATACCCGGTTTTGACTCACTTTTAAGTACCCGGTTTTACCCCATCATGACACAGATTTTAAAACATGGCGTCACCGCTCTCAATACTATAACAAAAGATTAGTAAAAATGTTAAAATATTAGCAGGAAAGCAAATAATTAGATGTAGTACTTACGGTTATTTAATATGCTGAAAAATAGTGATTATATGCGTAAAACCTAAAATCAAACAAAACAATTTTTAAGAATAATTTAAACTAAGGCTGCGTACGCACCATCTAGTATCTTGCAGTCACCCTTCGGCACGTTTGTTCCCAGTAGTCGGAGCATTTGATGGCTAATTGGTTTTGCAGGACCAGGATAGGGAGTTTCATGACGAAACTGGACGCCAACCCGTGTTGACAGTTTTATGACTGTTGTTTGGGGAGAAAATCCCGTAGAAAGTAGAAGCTCCTTCTTACTTCAAAGAAAAATTTATGGCTTTTTCTAGACGATCTTTTGCAGGATAGTCCAAACGCAGCTTAAATCCTTCACACATAAAATAACCGCACACAGTAGCGTTTCGATCAGCTACAAATGCCGTAATGGTGATCGACAAGTATTTTCTAGTGTTGGCTTATAGATAGCAGTACAGCTCAAGGAGGAATCTGCGCTACCCGGTTTTACCCGCCTACCCGGTTTTGTACAACTCTCCCCTATGTGTTATTTATTAATTAATTAATTATTTATTTTTAGCATAAAATCTTTAAATTGATTTTTCGGAATTTGCTCTTTTTTGAACATTTGCTGTATTTTAAATATTAAAACTTCAACAATTATTTTTCAAATGTCTTGACAATTTATATATATATATTATAACTTGCCGGACTATTATTAATCCCTTGGTCAGGCATTGGTTATGCTGGAAAAATTCGAACCACCTAGTGAAACATTGCTGTTGGATGCATCAAAATTGGAGCATATTCGCGGCTGTGGACAGCCAAAGTACTTTGGTGTTGACCAATTTAATAAAATACAGTAAACTCCCCTAAATCCGCACAGCTTGGGACCAGAGGTTGTGCGGGTTTTAGAATTTTGCGAATTTCTGGTCATTGCTTTGTTTACATTTTATACATTTTTTCTTGAATTATTCAATGAAACTTTCCTCATAAAGTTAACCCAATTATTCGCATCAAAATCATAAATTAAAGAAATTTTATTTCAGGTTTAGTCAGTCTTAATAACCAAAAAAGCTTGATTAATACATAAATATATTCGATGAAAAGATTGTGATTACCAGTGATATCAGCAATATCTCGATTTTTTTTACAAATAAATTTATACTACTTTCAGGAAAAAAAACGAGTTCAGTCATGTTATCGAGAATTACATCTTAAAATACATACGGAAAAATATAATGATAAAAAATTCTGTAATTTTGCCCCTACATCGGAACTGAAAGTTTCATTGTTTACATCTGTGATGATGTGCTGATTTTAGGCGTTTATGGATTTTAGGGTTGCAGATTTGAGAGAGTCTACTGTATTTTGATTTGTTTATAATAGTGAGATTGGCTAAGTCCAATCGAAACACCAGCGATTTATGAAGTAGTTTTAAAAGCATTCCAAAAATAAAAGTAACTTCTCTCAGAATGTTACATTTTTGGTAACTGATAAAAATTAATGAAGAGATTAAAAGTTTAGATTAAGGTTTCGAATAAGATAATTATTAAGATACGTGTTTTAAGTTTATAGGAATTTAACTAGAAATAAATAATAGGGATTATTAAGAAATATGGAAATAATGAATATGATGGAAATTTAGAATAATTTAAATGAATATTGCAAAGTAAAAATTTTACATAACATATATATTTATATTGAGTATGGGATCTACTTAATAAAATTAGGGATGGCTTTTGAAATATAATGAGAAGGAAAAAAAAAATAAATGTAACATAATCCGGGTTTTTTTTTGAGCATTTTTCCACAGATATATGTGTTTTATTTTTTTCTTAAAAACTAATTAATTAATTGCAAAATCGATCTCTACAGTTGTAGAGTAGATTCGTATAAATACAATTTAAAAAATATATTGCTTATTACTGTAAATTGAAAGAAGAAAAAAATAAATTGCTGAATTCTAAAAAAAATAATAAAAATTTTAAATTTTACCAATTTTTTTTTCTTTTTTGCCAATTTAAATGAGTTTATACAATAATAACTTCTAATAATATGCATAAGAGAGGTGAACACGCTTTAGTAAAAAAAAAAAAGTTTAAAGGGTACCAAGTGCGAGTCTCCTAAAAATATCTGCATCCATGTCAAAGTTATGTATAAATATTCATGTTCGATTTCGAATGAGACTAGCGATTTCTAAATTTACGTGTAAGGGAGACTGATTAAGAGAATTTAGACCACATGTTTCTATATGATTTTAGTACGTTTTTATTCGTTTGATTTTTCCTTTTTTTATGGGAGATAATTTAGAATCACCTTATGTAATACTTGCGAATTCCTGAATCACAAGTATCAATAATTATTAGATTTACACGGTTATATACATAGGAAACGTTTTAAAAAATTTCCATCCCTTTATTTTATCTTTTAAAGTGTATATAGACACATTAAATGTCTGACCCCCCCCCCCCCCCCCTTATATATCTTTTAGCCCTACTAGCCACTAAAGAGATTCTGCTCTGAAAAACTGGTATACGGAAAATGCTTGGTTCGTGCTCGAAAATTCTGCTTAGTCAACCCGAAATCCGACCCGAACACGACATACTTCGACCCGAAATCGAATCGAACCGGAAGTATTCAAACCCAAATCCCTATCTGATCCCGAAGTAAAAGAAACTAATCCATAATTTAATACAATAATGGAAAAGTAGTCTACAAGTATATCGTTAATATCAATTTTATCATTTTTGTGTAAAAATGAACACGTTACGCCAATTGATATTCAAAGCTATAGCTTTTTACATTAAAATATATTCATGACTTTCTTTTGAAAGGTTGGATCAATCAAATCCGAAAGAATCAAAATTCAACCCGAAATTTTTAAAGTCACCCGATCCGAGCCGAAAAATATTAGCCAACCCGACCACACGACATATTTCAATCCGAAATCGACCGAACCCGAAGTAATCAAATGAAATCCCCACCCGAACTGGAAGTAAAAGAAGATTAATCCATAATTTAATATAATTATGTAAAAATTATATCTCTAATTCCAATTTTATCATTTTTGTATAAAAATGAACACATACAACACCCATTGATATTCAAACCTATAGTATTTTTCATTAAAAAATGTTCAGGACTTTCTCTTGAAAAGTTGGATCAACCAAATCCGAAAGAATCAAAACTCAACCCAAAACTGACCCGAACCCGAAACATTTAAAGTCAACTCGATCCGACACGAAAAAGTTTAGCATCAACCCAACCCGACCCGAAAAATATTAGCCCCCAGTAGCGCCAACTTTACAAAAATATTGGGTGGGCTAAAAATTTTTGAGTAAAATAATACATATATATTTTTTTCGCTTAATATGTATGTGAGGGGAGAGAGCGAGGGGAGGAGCGAATGGCTAAATATGATAATTCGAAATTAAATTATGTTTTTTTAAGCAAATTTTTAAATTATTACAATTTAATTATAATTTTATAAATAATTTTATAAAATTATATTCTTATAAGTTCTTCCTTATAAATACATTAATATTTATTTGAGATAATATTGGAATTACTAACTATTGAAAATGCAAAAAAAACTAAATGTCAGGAAAAGCATACACTTTAGTCACCGAAGTGCTTTATCAACTCAAGACATCAAAACACATGGCAAAATATGCACGAAATTTATTTTCGTGATAAATTTATCTATACAACCGCTGAAAGGGTTTATTCCTTACTTTGTCCTTACTATTTTTCAAACAAAATTACTTTGAGAACGTTAATAAAACCAAACTTCATTTCAGCGATTAATTAAAAAAAATAAATTACAAATTAAATCAATTGAAATTGGGTGGGCGAGGAGATCAAATTATTGGGTGGGCTCGCGCCTCATGAGCCCAGATAAGTGGGTGCCACTGTTAGCCCCGACCTGATTTGAACTGCTGATCGGGACGGCTCGGGTAAAATCGGGTAACCTGACCCGAGCCAGAACTCTAATTCAAACCCACTGTAAGTAGAATGGTAAGTGTATTCTACTTACCGTGTTCAAAACCATGTCTCACTCGTTAGGCTAACCGTTCGGAGTTTTTCGCGTTTTTTTTTTTTTTTTTTCGAACCTGCGCCTGCTTAACGCTGGATAAATGCAGGTTAGGTTCCCTTAAGGGGGCTAGTCACTCAGCTTCCGATTTCCCATCACTAATGTAAAGTCTGTGGGCATTGGACGCATTCGTATATTTAAAATATCTCCTCGGGTACTTAATATTTTTAACTTCTATTTTTTGTGTACACTTCCTAAAAGATGTCTCTTTTTTTCTCCGTTCTCAAAATATTTCTAAAGTATAGACTTAATTTTAAAGTGCTAAAATCTTACTCACAGTCCGCCCGCTTTTAACACATAAAATATTAAATTTAGCATAGATTTTAGAAATATTTTGAAAACTAAGAAAAAAAGAAACATCGTTTAAGAAGAGTACACAGAAGAAAGATGATGTTAAAAATATGAATTTATTTAAATATACGAATGCATGAAAAGTCCATAGACTTAACATTGCGGAGGAGAATTCCGAAGTTGAGTGACCAGCTCCCTTAAGATCTTACCCTTCCCTCCGGTTTATTTCCCTCGCGAAGATAACCTTGCTGTAACAAACACCACCACTACCTTATATTTTTCGCCAAGAATAAAATTTTTCTTCATTCGGTTTTAGGAAAAAATAGAAAACTTTGAAAGAGAGAGTTGGAAAAGAAACTCTAGTCTTTTTATACATACCACTAGGGGGTCTTTATGGGATATCATCAGATTTTTTTTTTCAAAGTTTTGTCTGCTTTTCCGACAAGAAAAGAAAAGGAAAAAGAAATGATTAAGGATAGGGTTCTCTTTTTGAACATTACGTCCCACCCACATATCAATTGAATGATCTAATCTATAAACTTCTGCTTCACTTTTTTGTCTCCGCAGAAAAAAATTAACGGAGGTAAGTTAAATTTTCTAATTACAGTGAAAACTCCCTGTGCGATCACCTCCATTAAGCGACCACTTCCCTGAACGACTATTTTTTCATGGAACGAAATTTATTCCCATAGGCTCAATACTAATTTCACCTCTATTCAGAGACCATCCCAGATGAACTCCCTCCACGAGCGACCTAATTCTTTGAAGAAAATGAATCAAATTTCGTTTTTTCCTGGTCGCTTGAAGAAGATTTTATTAGAATAATAATTCCGGAGAGCGCACTATTCATCAAACTTCTTAACTAAGTTTAGAATTTTTATTTATTCCGGTAACTTTAAAGGGCTTAAACCCCTTAGTGCCTTTTTAGGCAATGAATTTCACTCTGGTGACAAAGCAAGGACGACGCTCAATAAACTCCCCTGCCCTATTCTGTCAGGAAACTCTCAAAGAAATAGATAAATCAATGAAATCGTCATAATTTGTTCCCGTCCAAAAAAAAAAAAAATGCATTTATTTATTGAACTTCAAAAGGTCTTGAAAATAAAAGTTATAAAAGATAAAACCGTAAAATCAAAGCAAACGTCAATGTATTCATTTTTTTTAAAACTCTGCACTAATTAACTTATGCAATTAACTTTTTTTTTATACTTAAATTTTTATATTTTTTCCTAATGTGAAAAATAAATTTTAGCAACATTAATTGTTACCTTTTTTCAACAATTAAAATCTAGATTTAAACATGACCTCCATTAAGAGACCACCTCTCGGAGCAACGAATTTTTAATAGAACGAAACATGGTCGCTTTAGGGAGGTTTTGCTGCACATTAACCTCTAACTGATGTTACCGGTCTCTCAGACCACGGCTTTTTTCAATTTTTATAGTTTAACTTGCAATTTTCAGTTTAACTACAAACATTATCAAAATTTTGTTCCGTTTGGAACTTTAGAACTATCACCAGAGACTTTTGAATAAGTGAATTTTAATTATAACAGTCCTGTGCAAAAAGTTTAGTACAAAAACACCATCCTATGAGTTAATCGTGCCTTTTAGTCATCTTTCGTTGCAGGGGTCTCACAGACCGCTTCACACTAGTTATGTGACAATTTCTCTGATATCAGTTAAAGGTTAAATAGATGTGATATTGTGTACGGTGTTAATTCGTGAATCAGAGATTAACTTAACCTTTACATAGGTACTTCCCACTTAGTTTGAATTCAAAATTACACGAATTGTACAAGAAATTTAAAAAAAAACATTTTGCTTTTTAAAATGCACATAAAAAAAAGATTTTTTAATAAATTTGTTCGAAGAATCTGGTAGCAGTCAATCATTTATACAACAAAACTGATTTTCCCGTATAAGGGTTAATGGGAATTTTCTAAACTTAAATTTTTAGATTTTAGGTTTATAGAATAGTAATATCAAAACAAACTAGTCGGATATGCCAATACCAAAACTTTATTCTATCTCATACATGTTAATACTTCAAAATTCTCTTGTACAGTGCCAAAAATAAATGGCAATCTATGCCCATCATGAGGATTCTAAACATATGAAATTTCGTGCATTAGTTCTTGAGATAGGACTATCGCTAAAATCATGTAAATCAAGCAAAATGCAGCATATCAGCGCCACCGGTTAGGTGACACCAAAATCTAATCATCAACAACTTATGTTAACTTATAACTGAATCTGAAGTTAGATGAAAATCCTTGCATTAGTTCTTGACATAGAACTACTGCGGAAATCGTGAAAAATGCCACATAGCAGCGCCACCTGTTGAGCGATATACACCAAAAACTAATTAGGACCAATTTACACTAGGGACTAACTGAATTGCTAACTGCTTGATGAAGATTCACGCATTAGTTCTTGAGATAGAGATATTGTGATAATCCTGAATAATGCAGCCTAGCAGCGCCACCTGTTGGGTTATTTTCACCCAAAAGTAATCCGAACCAAATTATATCAAGGATTAACTGAATCTGAAGTTTTATGAAATTCCGTGCATTATTTCTTGAGACATAGCTATTGCGGAAATCGTGAAAAATGCAACACAGCAGCGACACCTGTTGGACAATTTCCACCAAAGAGTAATCAGAACCAGTTTATATCAAGGTCTAATCGAATCAAAAGTTTTGTGAAATTCCGTGCATTAGTTCTTGAGATAGAACGCCCACAAAATTTTTTCTCACATACACACTCACAGAGTGACAGACAGACATTTTCTAAAAACCATCAAATCGTGTTCAGGACCTTCTAAAACGTATAAATCCATCGAAAACCGGAAGTCTAAAATTTTCACGAATCCAATACTTTCTTCTTGTAAAGATAGAAGAAAGTAAAAATATTATTGTATCTTTCCAAGAAACAAAGCAATCAATATAAATATAAATTATACATCCAATGAATTTGTATACGAAACATTTTGGAATCCTAATGTAAACTTGAGTTACAATGTCAAATTATTTTTAACAGGTTTAATTTTTTTTTTTGTGTGAAATGTTATAACATCGCAATAATGTTTAATTAATTTTTATCAACAGAAATAACTGTCTTTTTTAATGCCCGTATTATACTTATACTTATCCTATACGATATCTTCAGGCATTATTATCATAGTAGCTATCACAGTATAGACATTTTTCTATTATCTGTTATTCAAGTTATATAACAAAACATGACACATTATTTTTTCATTTGAACACTTCTTTATCTTGTTTCTATACGTTTACATTAAAATCAATTTCTATAAGACATTTTTCGTTATTTTTCATAAAAATGCTAAGACATATATTTCGATACTTTTCATAAAAACATATATTGTAACAGGTTTAAAGTATGCTATATAACTGGTATATTATGTGCAATGCAGCGTCTATACTACCCAGCTCCTTACCAGAAACGCGTTCGCCCCTTTTCGGAGGCTTCCTCAGTTTGAAATGATGCTGTTTTGGCTTATTTGCAGTTCGCATGAGATCTTATAGTTTCTCCTCTTTTTCCCTCTTCTCTCTTTAGTTTTTCCCTTTTTCCAGCATTATCCGCCAACGGCTGTCGATAGTTGAATGTGCAATGTCGTTGCATATATTTTCATATACAATAACCTCTTCGGAGTTATCCATTATTCCGAAAAGCGTTCTTTATCATATATTATAATACGAGCAAATCTTGTGCGTGTGTGGACAAAATTTATCTAGGAAACGGCTTTAACTGTTTTAGCTAAATTTTGTATCCTATCGTTTTGAGGTACGAGAAGACCATTGGTCATTATTTACGTTAGGTTGTTCATTGTTATCTATCCTATATTGCTCAGTATCCGGGGATGTGAAACATAGGTCCCGGCCTAGGTAAAAAGTCTTCGCTTAGTAGCACTGATTAAATAAGGTAAAATTTACAACAACAACAAAAAAAATAACATGAAACTAATCAAAGATTCGAGCACCTTATGCGCCACGTACACGTGCCGCTCATCCGCAAGGGGGTTGCAATGATTTTGATGGCGGGTGTGTTATCAGTCGCGTTTTACACACCTGAAAGTTCTGATCATCGGTTCAGATACATCCTGTATATTCAACATTTTGCACTTTAAGAGTAAAATGAGGTTATAAACAAAACTACAATCGCAAAAATATATATTTATATCCTCATAAATGTAATGTCCCTTGACCCCGCTTAGTCTTGATCGAGGCTAACTGCGCTCTCGCATATACTTTTACCGGTGTCTAATGTCGAAGTACATATGATAAGCTTTCTTAATGATCTTTGAGCTATTCATATTAAAGCGCATAAACTTACTTAAGTTTAATGTATATAATAAATCGAGGGAAAATGCACAGTCCCCTATTCAGAACGGTGACGAGAAATAAACACCCCAATTTGAAAATTCAATAATTCATTAACTATAACAAATATGAATAGGAAATGAATGACGTCTGGTGGATCTTAAATTTCATGTACTGTAAATGTAAAAATAGTTCAAATTTCCGTCAAAAGATGGCGCTGCACCGTCTCAAACTATAATAATGCTCTAGTATGCAAATCTGCATGAAAAAAATCTCAAGTTGTATTATTTATTCTATTTAGCGATTGAAACACGAAAAGAAAATTAAATTTTTTTAATTTATTTGAGCATTATTGTAGTTTGAAACGGTGTAGCGCCATCTATTGACGGGAATTTGAGCCATTTTTAAATTTACAGCACATGAAATTTAAGACCCACCAGATGCAAATGTCACTCATTTCATATCTATTATAGTTAATGAATTACTGAATTTTCAAATTGGGGCGTCTATTTCTGGTCTGTATATTCAATATTTTGCACTTTAAGAGAAAAATGAGGTTAAAAACAAAGCTACAATTACTTAAATATATATTTATATCCTCATAAATGTAATGTCCCTTGGCCCCGCTTAGTCTTGATCGAGGCCAACTGCACTCTCACATGTACTTTTACCGGTGTCTAATGTCGAAACACATATGATAAACTTCCCTTAATGATCTTTGAGCTATCCATATTAAAGCGTATAAACTTACTTAAGTTAATTATATATAATAAATCGAGTGAAAAATGTACAGTCCTCTATTTCAGATAGCTCAATCTTTTTCGCGCTGGGATATGCCTTCTAAAAGAAGAGTTAGATGATCAGTTTTTTTTTTCCAAGAAAAGAAGAAAAAAAAAGGTGCATCGCACACTTAAAGCAGTGATTTTTATTTTCATCCCCGAATTTTGGGAAACTCGCCAATTTTCGCCCAGCATCCACTTTTCATTCGTTCGTGATCTCTCCTGGCGCCATAGAAATGCAAAATTAAGTCGCCCATTTCAAGAGAATCCCGTATTTTCCACGGCAGTTCTGTCGGTGCCTAACTTTTCGAAATGACTAACGGCAAAAAAGTC